>CM076573.1:974918255-975306306 GCA_034641835.2 Pinus albicaulis
GGTTACGCTACCAACAGAACGTTTCCAAACCCTCCAAAATTTGTACTACATGGAAGGGAAACGACGATCCAGGAGATCCAGTGGGAAAAGTCTGCAATCGAATCAACAGTGGCGGATCACCAACTCATCAATGGCGGATTGCAGGATGGGGATTTAGTCCTGCAGGTGGGGAAGAGGAAGGAAAACTAGAGGGTAACCACTTTCCCTCTCCATGCTTCCAAACCGTCATTTCATTCGGACTACCACTGGCATTTTCTAGCGATGGTGCTCCTCAAAATCCCCATTTCTTGCACCAGCATGTGCGCCAGTCAGGCGTTTCGTGGTAACTTCTTGTATTCAAACCAGATCCTCTTCAGATTAAACGGTGAGGGTTTAATTTACAAATTCATTGCTCATATACTTTATATTCCCTTCACCGAAAGAGTTTATACTAATATATTTTAAAGACATTTTTTTTATTTGTTGGTCGCTACAATGGGGTAGCCTGTGCGTGGACAACTCCGGTGTGACAGTCCGACTTCGACTTTATTATTTAATCAACTACAAAAGTAAATGAGGTCAACAAATTGGGTTTTCGAATTAATTAAATAAGTTTTAGTTTTTTTTTAATACTGTATAAGTTGTTTATTCTTCATGCTCGTAGGCTACCATGACCGATAGAAGCATCTGCCTCAATGGTATTTTATTCTTGTTGCAAAACTCAGGTCCGAGCGCCCACAATCAAGCAATTGTTTTTCATTGAGGTATATTATCTCGCCAGGCTGTTATGTATTATCAACATTCAGATATTCCCTTCTGAGGGTTTCTATGATTTTGTTAAGCTATGTTGAATGAGTTTACGTCTCGGTCTTCAATCTACCGAGAGGGTTTGTTATCTTTGATTTCGTACTAGAAACATATAAATATATCTGTGTTCATAGCGGTTTTCTTATACGCAAGCAAAGAAGCGCTGTAAGTTTGTAATTTTTGGAAAAGGCAGAGTAATAGTTTTCTATATAATCTTGCAAATTTTACCGTTTTGTAAACACCGGTCTGCTTGACTCTCTTTCTAGTCACTGAGGGTAGAGGATTGCCCGGGTGGCAAGGCTGGCCTATTTCTTGGAACTAACCCGAACCACTTCGGACTGGGCTTTTTACAGTCAACACAATATTATTTGCCTATCTTTTTTTTAACGAAACTACTATTGCCATGCCATTAATGCACACAATTCCTTGGCTTCTTTCCTTTTAGAAAAATATTTGTTTAGTTCTCTTAAGAAAAGGTATTATGCAACACTTACAAGGAGCATTTACAGTTTCCTTCAAGGTTGTGTGCAACTGCACCAGATAATTTTACTCGGTCTTTCGGGTATTGTACGTCTTTGGAAGTTGCCACTACATCTTTTATAACTCAGTTCTTTGTTTTAGATACCACTACAAATGCACAACGAATATAAGAGATAATATAATCATTTTTATAGTCAATATCATTTTCAATCTAGTGTTTCTACAAAGATGTGACTATTGTAGACTCGACACACTCTCCCAACCGGAACCTACTATTACAATTATTATGGTTCTTATATGATATTTATCAAGAAATTTATAGAAAACATATCTTAGGATCCATAATGTATTAAATTTCTCTTTTTTTGGGAAATAACATATGCAAATTTATACTGATATATACATCCACCACCTTAGCCCCAAGTTACTTACTTGTTGTTATATCATCCACCACCTTAGCCCTAAGAATCTTATAAAGGCGAGTCACCCAGGCATAGAAGGGGAGAAATGTTTAAAAAATGTGAGTAGGTTAATATGAAAGGACATCCATATAAAAAAAAGGGGGGGACAAGGCGTTATATTATATCGCAACCTTGCGGCCGTATAGCGAAACAAAAAATACAAAGGTGCGGAACGGTGCACAAGGCCCGCCCACACTCCCGTGAGTCGAAAGGATAAAGGCGCACGAACAATTCCGGGGGGTTCAAAGATGGCGGGGGGAAGGTGGAAGCTCCCCACTCCGAATTCTGGTGATGTGGCATACGATGGGACTCGAGCGAGATATTCCATGGGATAATGACGCGGGGTTAGAGCTGCTCCAAGAAACCCCACCAGGAAGATTTCTAGTGGGCACGACCGAAGGACACTTGGTAGCTACGAATATAATGGTAAGGTAAGTCCTAGGACACTCCGTACACGACCAGTACCGACATTTAACCCGACGCATGGTATACACCTAAGCGAACTTTGATAGAAAATAACTAGATGCCATGCATCTTAGTGTCGAAAACGCCCTTATGGCGTTAGCCCCCACAAGTGTCATCCTGGTCTCATTTTTAAAAATTTGAACCCATATAACCTTGCCTCTATATTCGGTATGGTAAATTAACAACTTTACGACATCTTTGTATAGCTAAAGATGCAAGCACCAGTACCCGAGTCTACCAAGTAAACACTGACTTCTGCATCGTTTTCCAAAAATTTTCCATCTTGTGCATGTATTCGAATCCCTTTTTCAATATCTAAGTTTCCTTAGCTTTTCATTTTCATAACGGTCATGAGTAAAGTCAAGGTTAAAGTACGAACCCCGGGAAACCCGCATGGGTTCGCGCGAGTCTAGGGCTGCCCGGAGCCTAAGCCATTCACGGACTTGCAAGTCCACATTTGAGACCCACAATACCCGTTTCTCATTAGTAGTGTCAAGCCGGATTGTCGAAGGCTGTGGAAAATAGGGACGGAGATTGAGAGATTATTTTTATCGGGACTATATGCTAAATTACTCACACTGTCTGCAGTTGTCTCGGGCGAACTTCAAGTCGCGGAAAACGATTTCAAACGGGACGACGGAAGATTCGGGAGCTCGGCTCACCTCAAAGAAAATTCCAAAAAGGTAGCGTGATGCGAGGGTATTAGGCACAATCAAATACTTTGTATTTAAATAGACATAGGGGGGTCTCATGCTTTCTTTCTTATGTAATTATTAATATTTGAGTGATTTTTAATTAATTATTGAGAGAAATTGTAAATGTTCTAAATGATTGGAGAACATGAGAAGAGTGATTAGTTAGGAATGTGAAGAGTGAGTTTCGGTTGTTTAGGGATTTAGGTTAAATCTAATTTCAAGTTTTGTTGAGTCATTGAAAAAGCTGAATCGATTCATGATCAATTCATAAATGTAAGCACGAAAGGCATTAAGGAACATATGCGGGATGCGGAGAGGCAGTGGGAGGAGACAGACCATCGAAATGAAGATCTGGCCAAGACAGGAAGTTTGTAAGTGGTTTCATAGTACATACGAAGCTAGGAATTGTTCTTGAATGTATGTGCTTTGATTGACTTAATTTTGTGTGAATGGATTTGTACTTCATAAGCAGCTATGGAAGGACATAGTGGTAAAATACGCAAAATTGAGATTATAGGGTTGTGTGAACTCTCTATGAATCGATCACATAATTGTGTGATTTATATGCTTTGAAACATAAATTGATTTGGGGTATATTCCAACATTGAATCGTTATTCTATAATTAATTGAGGAGAAATTAGATACTGCTTGTTGTATATACACGATGAAAAAGAAATGGGGTCTTGAAGTCACATTAAAAGGGTTGAAGATACGGTGTGAATGTTACGAACTTTTGAGCTTTGAATTGAAGTCGGGTTGAGATTTCAATTACAATTGATATAGCTATGAAGAAATGGTGATGGTTTACATTTCAAGGGAACCGTGCAACGAAGAATAAACAAGAATGAGGGCGAGAATTTATTTATAATAAGATGTTGAAGTGGGTGGAACCTACTGGTCAAGAAACGAAAGCGGGCCCCATGCAGAAGAATAAGTTTGTAAAGGCGGTTTTTGGAGAAACGAGACCAACGGTATCGCGCGGTGCTTTAAGTGGTAAGTGGAATTGTGAAAAAAATGTGATATCATTTGTTGATTGACGCGTGTCCAATGAGTAGTATTTAGATAGCATTTATATGCGTAATTTCGAAGAATTAACCCGTGCAACATTGTTGCGCTATTGTCATCCAGATCTATCGGTGGAAATGATAAGGCACCAGCTGTTGGATGTGGAAGGTATGTTAAATGCTTGGACCTAAGTTCATCGCGTGATTTACGAGAGATAACCTCCATGCACTTTCATAACAAGACATCCATTGGATGTGTGCAATAGTGAAGTTTGGAGTGTGATAAATTGCTGAACTTGTTAGATCCATTCGACATTTAGTGCGAGGTGAGGACAATGTCGACCGACTAATATATCGGCATTCGGTGACAAGCCAAGGTATGTTGCAATGTTATGCGTGAATGTGTTGTGGGACTAGGTCCACATTAAACTAACATTTGAATGTTAGTTCGGTCGATTTATTAAACGGTGCGAGAATATTGCATAATGGGCACAAAGGAGATGTGAATGCCAATTATGTTGGGATTATTATATGCGCGATGTAAATATATACTTAGACGAAGGCATGTACCAAGGTCAGAACTATGAAAACCTTTGAATTTTAAAAGTCTATCATTGTAGATCTAAATGCAAGGATTGCTAAGTTAGGATTGTTGTAGCTCAGGCTTTAACTTAGTAAGTAAATGAAAGGAAGGGATCTTGGAATAAAGGGGTTCGACTATATGGTTTTTATAACCATATATTAAATGTGAAGAAATTTTTATGGTGAATATTGGTGAAAAACACGAAATTAGGGGAGTAATTCAAATTCAGGTTATCTTGGTTGATGGGGTTATGACCATAAATTGTAATTTAATATCTCCAAATCTTAGATTTGAGTTATTAAAGCTTCCATACTTATTTATTTAAATTTCTAGTTCAGATAATAATAAGATGAAGATGCATTTTTATATGCAAAAGAAGGTTGAGATTTTATTGAGCACAAATTGAGATACATTCTACATGAATGAAGTGGAAAATGTTAGTGCACTTCGAGGTACCTCGGTATCATGTGGTATCGGAAGTTAAATAGCTCGGTTGAAAAATTTGAATTTTTGAAATACATATATCTTGAAGCGGTGAAAGGGTGAAGTTTAAATCATTTAACGAAGTGCAGATTTGACTAGGTGTGCGGTATTGAGATTTATGGAAATACGCGAATTGAAAGACAAAGTGTTTTGAAGATTACGGCATAGAGAGAGATGCACGCGAGTGGAAAAAAAAACAAGATTACAGAATCTTGAAGGTGAGTTGATGAAGCGGTGTTTAACTCTGGTTTGAAGAATTGTTTGTAGAACTCATATTGCGAGCAAGTGAAGAAATCTCGGCGAAAGCATATCACAAATTTGAGAGTAGTGATGAAAGAGTCGAGCGAGGGAGGATTCTAAGTGAAGAAGAAAGTGTGGCGAACACAGAGGAGTACCAACAAAGGTTGGATGAAAAGAGGGATAGATGTGTTCTTGAAAATTTGTGAGTGAAGCCTAGAAGAAGCGGAGAGAGTGCTCGAAAGGTTCCGACGAGAGGGGGGACCCGGTGGCCGCAGGCTCCGCCTGCGGAGAAACGATTGGTGAGGTAGGTAGACGAGAGAGCTTGCTATTACGGAGGTTAGTGCAGCTGATAAAGGCGGAGAACTCATGATGGAGAAAGGATGACTGCGATAGTCATGGTAGAGATTGCAAAGGTTCTAGAGAGGCCTAGTAGAAGAAGAAAAGAATATGCCAAGACAAATGGCATGAGAAGAATGATTGATGCGGAATATTGGAAAGAGGTGGCTAAGATCGGAGAATAGTTTAATATTTGGTAATGATGATAGAGGAAAGCGAGGAGAGTTGGTTGGCTCATGAAGAAGAAAGTAAAGTTGCATGGACTACGGATGAAGAGAGAGAAAATGATAAATTCTCGGTAGAAAGAAGTTACGAGGATGATTGAGTATTTGGAGAAGGACTTGAATACTAAAACTTCAAGTGAGACCAAGAGGTCGAATGGATTTACATCGATAATTTTTTTGTGTTTGCGAAGAGGCGAAAGCTTCAACGGATGGATGTACGATTGGAATGTACGAACTTGGAAACGGTGAGTTGAGAAGAGAAGTTTACGGTTGTGAAGCGAACATAGTACGGATGAAGAATGGAGATCTACAAAATATCTTATGAATCATGGTGGAAGTTTAAGATAACAAGAAGTTTGATAAACTGGCTGAAGAAATTATTGATGATTTTAGTATGATTTAATTGGACAGAGTCCAAATTAGTTGGATACAGAACCTTGTGTTTTTGTGATAATTGTGATGTGATTACATGTTTTACGGGGGGAGGATGAAAAATCTTGTGAGTCTACCACAAGTATGAAAGAGTATCTCTCAAAAGATGAGCACTGCGAAGTAAGATGCAATGTTGGAGAATGTCTCTTGGTGAAGGAAGACGGTGGTACATTTATGATGGAAACTATTGCAGCACGAGAATAAATTCTTGTGGATGAAAAGAAGGAGAGGATCGGTTTGAAGAGCGATATACGAAACTCTGGTTGAGGCTGACATTGAGCTTGTGAGTTGCAAATTGAAGGTTTTTTTGTATGAAGTGGAGATAGTAAATGATGATGAAGTTATTAAATAATTCGAGAAATTGCATTGTTGGAATACTTGTTGTAGAATTCGAGAGTATGAAAGAGATATTGCAAAAAGTGGAGTTCATCATAATGAATAGGAAAACATCATGGGAGCGGTCGTGTGAATGAACTTGTTGAAAGTCTTGGGAATTCTTCGGAAGAATTCTTTGCGAAAAGTGAATCAACATCTCGATGCACTAATAGAAGGAAGTAATTTCGTGCTTGAAGGGAAAGAAAGGCATTGAGGCATATGATTTTGTTTAACAGTTATTTTGTGAATACAGATTTTGTTGGTAATGAAGAAAAATTGACACCCTTTGGACGACCAATTAAAGGAGGAAAATTTTGTGGAAGACTTTAATACATGGAATGAGAAGTTGGATTCTTTGGGCTGCGGGCAACTAGGATTCAATACGGGGAAGAGAACCTCAATTTCAAAGTCAGAGTTGCGAATGTAAAGATACGAGGAATGAAGATAGGGAAGATTTTACGGGTCTTATGAAATACTTAGGACTACGGAAGAAGAATTGGTGGTGGATCATCAATTGAGACCATTGGGTCTTGTAGTGTTGAATTTGAAAATTTAACTTCTTAATTTCAGGTGTCATAGAAGACAATTCATGAAATCGAAATTTATGAGAATGGGCAGATGTTGCCAAACAAGATATGATGATTATCTTTCGAGAGGAAGATCAAACTAAGTGCTAACGATGAGAGAATTCATACATTACGCCTTGTTTTATGAAAGAAATTGGTTCAATGAAGTTGTGCTTGATGATGATAAATTTGACGATAATGAAAAATTGAGTTTATTGAATGGCCAAATAAAGAGTGATGGAAAGATAGCGAAGTTATTGAAGAGATGGAAGGTCGGGGTATATTATGATGAAAGATGAGGACGCAGTACTTGAAACTTGATTGGATTGCAGAATCAATCAAGAATATGGAAGAAGGTATTGAAGATTGTCAAGGAAGAAGAAGAAGAATGTGCTAAAAACAATTTTGTAGCATATTTATGAAATGATTGAAAATAGATGGCTGAATTGTTTGCTGAAAACATTTGGAGAATAGAATGAATTGGTAGAGCAGGCGGTTAGAAGTGTTGCGGAAATGTTAAAGAAACAATTTGAAGTGTTGCCAGAGGAAGAGACACAAAGATTCTATAACTTTGATGTTTGTTTATGATTGCAGGTACTAATGGAAGGAGAATAAAGAATGTTTGGTCTAGGGAAGAGGGAAAAGAGATGATGACGATCAATCGACAATTTAAATACTAGTCCATGGGGCCACGAAGTCGGAGAATGAAGAAATTTTCATGGATGACCAATCAAGAAAATTTTATTGTTGCAAAGAACAGAGGGTATGGATGATTAGGTGGTAGGTAGACGATGGTAAGGCCCAGGCGAGTAAGGAGTAGAGCAAGTTAAAGCTAAGGCTAAAGCTATAGCAAAGGTGGTAATGTGATTCAACAAATAAGAACTCAACAGCAGTAAAGTAGAAGTTCAGCAATCAAGATGGAGCGATATCAGTAAATCGGAATATAAGTCGGCAAGGGGAAATTGAATAATAAGAAAGGCGATGGTGAAAGTGTCTCGAAGAAGATAACGACCCAAGAAAACGGAAAACAACAACGACAAGGGAAAGGCAGTCACAAACCATGAAAGCTTAGCAGCGGAGGGGAGTACAACATAAGATATGGAACCCTCGAGAAAGAGCGATTGAAGGATGATGGAGCTATTGGACAACAAACAAACAAAGTATGGGATCCGGGGGTAGAAGTTAAAGACACATGATGAGGAGATCATGAACAAATTGAACCTTGGGAGTACGATGCGGGGCATTAAGCACAACCAAATACTTTGTCTTTTAAATAGACATAGGGAGTCTCATTCTTTTACTTTCTTCAATAGCAATTATTAATATTTGAGTGATTTTTAATTAATTATGGAAAATTGTAAATGCTCCCAAATGATTGGATAACATGAGAGAAGTTGATTGATTAGGAATGTGAAGATTCGATTTCAGTTTGTTTATGTATTTAGGCTAAATCTAGAATTTCAAGTTTTGTTGATTCATGGAAGGAGCTGAATCGATTCATGATCAATTTATAAATGTAAGCCTCAAAGGAATTAAGGAACGAGCTAGAGATATGGAGAGACGAGGAGTAGGAGGGGAGAGTAACCATCGAAATGAAGATTTGGCCAAGACAGGAAGTTTGTAAGTGGTTTCCTTTACACATATAGATAGAAGAATTATTCTTGAATGTATGTGCCTTGGTCAAGCAGATGCATGTGAATGGATTTGTACTTCATAAGAAACTATGGAAGGACGGAGTGTGGTAAAAATATGAAATTGAGATTATGGGGTTGTGCAAAACTGCGACGAATCGATCACATAAGTGTGTGATTTGTCTCTTTTGAAACATAAATTGATTTGGGGTATATTCCAACATTGAATCGTGATTCTATAATTAATTCGGGGAGAAATTAGATACTGCTTGTTGTATATACACAGTGAAGAGGAAATGGGGTCTTGAAGTCACATTAAAAGGGTTGAAGATATAGTGTGAATGTTACGAATTGTTTGAGCTTTGAATTGAAGTCGGGTTGAGAGTTTAATTACAATTGATATAGCTGTGAAGAAATGGTGATGGTTTACATTTCAATGGAACCATGCGAAGAAAGAATAAACAAGAACGGGGGCGGAATTTCTTTATAATAAGACGTTGAAGAGTGGGCAGAACCCTCAGTCAAAGAACAAAGTTGAATCGTGAGAATAAACAGTAAAGGTGGTTTTGGGAGAATGAGACCAGCAGTATCGCACGGTGCTTTAAGTGGTAAGTGGAATTGCGAAAAAAAATGTGATATAATTTGTTGATTGACACATGTCAATGAGTGGTATTTGAATACCATTTATTTCGCATAATTTCGAAGAATTAACCCCCATGCAACTTCGTTACACGATTATCGTCGGATCTGTCAGTGGAAGTGCGATAAGACTGCAACCATTGGATGTGGAAGGTATGTTAAATGCTGGGACCTAGTTCATCACGTGATTTCTGAGAGATAACCTCCGTGCACTTTCATAACATGACATCCATTGGATGTGTGCAATAGTGAAGTTTGGAGCGCGTAAATTGTGGACCATTAGATCCATTCGAAATTTAGTGCGAGGTGAGGACAGCTGTGGGACTAGCTAATATATCGGCATTCGGTGACAAACCAAGGTATGTTGCAATGTTATGCATATGAATGAGTTGTGGGACCAGATCCACATTAAAATAACATTTGAATGTTAATTGGGTTGGTTTATTAAACAGTACAGAATATTGTATAATGGGCATAAAGGAGATGTGAATGCTAATTATGTTGGGATTATTATATGCGCAGTAAATATATATCATAGACAGGAAACCTTGATATAAGGTCTGAACTATAGAAAACCTTAGACTTTTAAAAGTCTATCATTGTAGATCTAAATGCCAAGGATTTCATTAATTGAAGGTTTATGGTAAGTGAGAGGGCTTTAACTTGGTAAGTAAATGAAAGGAAGGGATCTTGGAATAAAGGGGTTCGACTATGGTTTTATAACCATATATTAAATGCGAAGAAATTTCATGGTGAATATTGGTGAAAGAAGCTTGCGAAATTGGGCGTAATTCAAATCGGGGTTATCTTGGTTGATGGGGTTTATAACCATAAGAATTGTAATTTAATATCTCAAATCTCAGATTTGAGATATTAAAGCTTCCACACTCATTTATTTAATTTTCTAGTTCAGATAATAAGATTGAGATGCATTTTTATATGCAAGGAAAGGTTGAGATTTTATTGAGCACAAATTGGGAATGCATTCTACATGCATAGAGAGTGGAAAATGTGGGTAAGAAGGGTACCCCGGTATCATAGCGGCTTTGTAGAAGGAAATAGAGGAGGGGAAACAAGAAAAGTTGCTGCAGGAGAAGAATATCCGGGACCTTACGAGCCAGATGAAAGGAAACATCACCCTTCTCAATTCTCGACGCTTAATTTTGACAGACATTATTACGGAGGTAAAGAAGCGTTGGGATTTTCTAACCCTTATTGAAGAAAATAAGGCCGCGGTACACCAATTAAGAAGAATTTTACATGAAGGGTATGCAGATGCTTCAACTAAGGTTGAAAACGCGAGAAGGTATATTGCCCTTCTAAATGACTTGAGGTCAGAAGAATTCGCCAAACGAGGAATCAAGAGTAGGTTCAAAGAGGCGTCAGAATGTCAAAGGGTGATGGAAAAGGAAGCTCTGCGCAACCTTGAAATGGGCAGTTTGGAAAAGATGGTGACAAGCTTGGAGCAGTTCAAAACAAAATGGACCGAATTGACACTCGCCGGCCTCCTATCATGCTAGGAGCCTTCAGATGTGGTTCTTCAATCGTTATCAGCATATGAGTGCCAGCTCACAGAATTGATGAATTAGACTGACATAGCATCTGAGAAGACCGCTCGACTTAAGGCCGAAACCATAATTGTAGCACTTGGTAAGGAATTATCTCTTCTACATCAAGTGAAACAACGGTTTCCCACTCTGGAAAGTTATGTTGAGCTAACAGAAGTGCATATTCGGGCCGATGATTTCACTATGATACCTGATACTGTAGCCAACACCTTGCAGAGGTGAAAAAATCATGCAAGTTCATCAGTCACCACATCTGCTCCATCCGCCTCTAAGAAATCCAGCTCCTCTGCAACTAGCCTCAACTCCTTCCCACCACCAAAATTTTTAACTCATGATTGGGCCTACGTGGCCTCTTGTTTTATTTTTACTTTCAATATTCGAGTCGAATTCATTTTTAACTCTTGAAATTTTTACTTTCAGTTAGAAAGTTGTGTTATTTTCATTAGAAATGGCTATAAGCCCGATTTGTAAGATGATGGGAAGCATTTTGCCCCATCATCAATTTTGATTTTCTGATTAAGACTGGAAATTGTATACAGGCACGTGAAAAAGATATTTTCCCAAAATATCTTTCCTCTTATGGTCCATGAGAATGTTATAAAAGCAGAAAGAAAAGACATCTACAACGTTCCATATTTTCCAAAGGACTCACTAGTTCAAGCACTCTATATGTATGTTGTCTGAATTTTGATAATTGATGTTGAAGATCCCGTAGGGATTCAGTGATAAGAAGCTTTGTTGGAATTGGGTATTATGATCTGGGTGATTGACAATTTGTAACTCTTCTCTATGTTTTTAATACAAATTTTCATTTCACATATATCCATATTTTTTATATCTATGCTCTGGAATGCGAGTGCTCCTATGTTTAAATGTGAATTTATCATTAAAGATACTCACGTTTACTCATCTATAGCACTTTAAATATAGCTCAGGCATGATATTTTGTTTAATTTTTCATCTATTCCACCATTCCCCTAATATTAACTACAACGAATCCTTGTCTTTGGAATTGTTCACATATATGGATTATTATCCTTGCATAGGCCCAATATATATGGATTTCTGTCTTTGGATAAGCACTGTTATGGTTAATATTCTACTACATTCTCTTCCACATTCATCGCATACATATTAATTGATATCTGTGTGTCATTTTAGAAGTCGGCCCCCTCTACAACATTCTATTTTAAAGCTGTCAGATGCATTTATGTATTGAAGTTTATACTCAGTTTCTGCAGTTTCATAGTTGTTGTGTTTAACTTTGGGGTCTTACTTCCACCCTTATTAAAACCATTCATCCAAGAGATTATAGCATGAGAGCCTAGCCTTGTCAACTCCTATCATTTGAGTCATATGATCCTTGCAGTTAAGATGTCCTAGGCACTAGTCTTTATACAACTCAAGACTGTCTCTAGGAGCTACAACATCTTTCTGGCGCCGTTGTTGGGGAAAGAATTTAGAGAAGTAAATACCTGGGCCTCGAGAAATATTCATCCACCCTTCAAAATAGGTGAGCAGGAAGTTTTGGGAGTTGTAGATCCCTCACCTTGGTGACTGTAATGTCATTCAAAGAATAAATCTATTTGCAGTCATGGCTTCCCGAAAGCCACACCCGAGGTCAGATACATCCCAGTTAAGAACAACTTCGGTATCTGATCTAGAAAAAATTTTGCACAAGAGAGGTTGGAGTGAAAGACGATTAGCTTATACAAATATTCCCAGATTCTCCCTGGAAGACTCTCCAACCTCCTCCCAATTAGCTCAAGTAGAAGGTCCTGATTCTACTGTAAGAACCCTTGACTATACTTCAGCTAACCCCTCCCTGGAAAATATTGAAGTAAAATATGAGGTTGATTTTGTAGACACCATGAGCTTCTTTCTGCATCCCACTCCCGAGGCTGAAGAAAATAAATAAGTCACAGACGTTTCTGATACTCATATTCCAACATTTTAATCAGCCTCTCAATCCTCTGTTCAATATATCCCCATTATCATACATACTTCTCTTCCACCACCTCCTCTTACACATCAAACTCTCCTACCACCCCCACAACTACCGATGGTTGTTCCTGGCTTCCTGTTGAACAAATATGCCCCCTTGGCATTGCCTTAGGTCCTAAATGACATGCCTCAGGATTACTTAAAGATCCTACCTCATTTCAATGGAGAAAATGATATTGAAGCTCAGAAACACCTGGAGGTTTCTGCGCCTTCGCAGAAAATTTTAATGTTGAACATCTGGATGTGGTGTTGAGATTGTTTGTCCAGTCTCTAGATGGGGAGGCCAAAAAATGGTTCAAGACCCTGGGGGACCACTCCATTAATAATTGGGAGGAAATGGAAAATGCATTCAGCAGGAAATGGGGAGAAAAGAAGGATCATGGTTACTATCTTACGGAGTTCAATGCTTTAAAGAAGAGACATAACGAAGATGTGTCTGAGTTTATTAAGATATTTAATAAACTATATACCAGCCTACCTATAGAAATGAAGCCGCACCAGATCTCCGCTAAAGTGGTCTTTATAGCAGCATTTGAGTCAGAATTCGGATTCACCCTGAGAGAGAGAAAGTTTGCTACCTTGGATCAGGTTCAGATTGATTCACTAGAAGTCAAAGCCAACTTCGTTTCTACAGGAAAATCCATAGGGAGGTTGGACGATGATGCTAGGCACAGAGGGAAAGAAGAAGCATCTACCTCTAATCAAGACAGAGAGGTAGCTAATAACATAATTGAGGAGATGAGTAAAATGATCAAGAATATTTCGAGCAAGCCAGTGAAGCTTGAACTCGAGGCTAAGAACTCCTCCTCCAAGCCATTTCAAACGGCTCCAAATAGGGTTTATAACCCCCAATACATAAAGCCTCCCTTACAAATATTACAAAGAGAGCGGAAGGAGTAGCAAGACCACATACAACCCCCACTATATCTGGAAGGGTAGATGGATGGCCCTACCGAAGACATCCTCGATGGGCAAGAAGCTTATTACCTTTCTTATTCAAATGGTGATGAAGTTGAGTCCTCTTTGCAGGAAAGTGAAGGAGTGGAGCTTTCCTTGCAAGAAGAAGAAGAAAAAACAAGTGCTGCTGAAGATCCAGTGATCGATGATTACTGTAAGAAATTCGTAGACTTCATGCAAGCACAGTTTCATAGAAAATATGATCTTAGGTCCTCTAGAAAGAGAACCCGCACACAAGAACAAGAAGAAGAGATGCCTCAGAAGGAGACAACTGTACATAAGGTTGGAGATAAAGGTAAGAGACCTATAACTGAACCTTTACATTCTGTTAACTCCATTCCTTCCTCTTCTAATTTGGCCCCTACTCTAAATGCAAATGCTAAACCTATTCTGAAGGAAGAAAAACCTCTAGCCGAGATTAGAGAGCCAAAATAAAATACCATAGAGAAGTCTCCCTCTGTTTTTAATCTTCAAAAATAACTTGAGAAAGTTAAATTCCTAGTCCCCCTGACTAAATTACTAAAACAACTAGTCTACCAATCTCAGGTCTCTTCTTTCATGCTTCCCCAAGGAGTAGCCCCAATCTTAGATAGTTTAAACCTTTAGGAAGAAAGGACAATGGATGTGTTTGGTCCTCATGTTGAAGAGTTAGATGCTTCAACTCCTCCTTTCTATGTATCCTTAGTAATTCATGACCTATTATTGCATAATTGTATGCTGGATTCTGGAGCGTCTCATAACCTCCTATTCTTATCAGTGATGGAACAATTGAGGTTGCAGATCACTCGCCCATATAAATATCTCTACTCTTTTGATTCCAAAAGAGTCAAATTTCTAGGGATGATGAAGGATTTGGTGGTGAATCTGGCCCAAATACTAGCTAAGAGCATGGTAATGAACACAGTTGTGGCCAATATCCTAGCTCGGTTTGGGATGTTGTTATCAAGATCACGGGGTACCAAAATTGGGGGATCTATAAAGATAGACCTAACTTATGCGACCATACTTGTGTTTGGAGGTCAAGAAAGGAGATTATACCGGGAAACAAGGTTTGTGAAGATGGTCACTAAGGCCGATAATTCAGTAAATTCACCAGTTTATAGCAAAGAGGGTGAGTTTTCTTGTATAATGCTGGAAGACGACCAAGATTACTTGCAGGAGCCATATTTTTGTCAGATAAAGACCCAGTAGTCCTCAAGAAATGAAGAAGTTGGGGTTTGGACATTACACTCTAATGGAGCCAACTCGAAGGAAGGAAATGGAGCTGGGGTTCTCCTGATCTCCCCTACTGGGCAGCTGGTCCCATTACATTTTAAATTGGACTATGAAACCATGAACAATGTGGCTAAATATGAAGCATTTCTCCTCGGTCTACAAACTACAAAGAGTATGAATATTAAGAGCATGAAGGTTCTGGGAGATTCAGAACTGGTGGTGAGACAGGTAAGAAATCAGTGTCAAGCTAAGCACCCTTGGCTGAGGGCTTACAGCATTGAGGTATGGGACTTGGTAGATAATTTTTTTTTAGTATTTAATATTCAATTCATGCCAAGAGACCAGAACAGAATAGAAGATTCTCTTGCAATAGCTACAAGCACTTTTCAGCCACCTCAGAATCCCCTTCTAAGGTACGAGATAGAGGTCTATTACTGTCATTCCATCCCTGACAATGTCAAACACTGGAAGGTGTTTGAATATGAAGAGTAGGTGAGAAGATTAATCGAGATTGTTGGGGAATTATCCAATATGGACATATATGTTGGTGGAGAGGAGATTGAGGACCTTCCTCAGATTAAATGGCAAGATACCATGGCTGGGCACAAAGTTCTACAGCTCAAAGGGAATGTGATACCAAGAGCACTGGTCCCTTTGGAGAGATTTTTTGATAAGAATGATGTCCCATTAAAGCAAAGTAAGGCTGTTGAAGAAAATCAGGTAGATGACCTGAACCTTAGCACTGAAGCTGCTCCAAAGATTGTGAAATTTTCTAGTAAGGTACCTGAAGAGTACAAGGAGCAATATTAGAAGTTATTTCAGACATATAAAGATGTTTTTGCTTGGTCCTATCAAGATTTGAAGACCTTTGATATCAGCATTATCCAACACAAGATCTCGTTAAAAGGAGATGCTAAGCCACACAAACAGAAATGAAGGCAAATTAACCCTTTAGTCCTTCCTTCCATAGAAAAGGAAATCAAGAAACTATTAAAGGCTAAGATCATTGTGCCATTAAGATATTCTGAATGGGTGGCCAAATTGGTCCTAGTCCGAAAGAAGAACAGAGAGATAATATTGTGTGTCGACTTTCAGAACTTGAGCAAAGCATCTTTGAAGGATAATTATCCGCTGCCAAAGATGGACCATATATTGCAGAAAGTGGTAGGATCTTCACGAATGTCTATGATGGATGGCTTTTCTGGGTATAATCAAGTAGCAGTGCTTCCGGAGGACCAAAATAAAACTGCATTCACAACTCCTTGGGGAATGTTTATGTACGCTCGAATGTCGTTTGGAGTGATCAATGAAGGGGCTACATTTCAAAGGGTCATGGATATTACTTTTGTGGGGGAACAAGAAAAATTCATGGTGGTTTACTTGGATGACATCACAGTCTTCTCAAAGGATGATGTCAAACATATTGAGCACCTGCGCAGAACCTTTGACAAGTGCCGAAGGTATGGATTGTCTCTAAACCCTAAAAAATCTCTGTTTGCTTTAGAAGAGGGTAAACTATTGGGGCATATTATAACAAATTCAGGTATAAAAATTGACCCGAAGAGGGTAGAAGTCATAAATGCTATATCCTTACCCAGAAACAAGAAATAGGTCCAAGTTTTTGTTGGACGTATCAACTTCCTGAGAAGATTCATACCGAACTATGCTGAGATAGTCCGGCACATAACTGAGATGCTGAAGAAGGATAAGGAAGTAAAATGGGCTCTTGAGTCATGGGAATCTTTTAACAGGATTAAAAATGCTTTTGCAGAAGCCCCAGTGTTGGCTGGACCAGATTATGCAAAACCCTTCATGATATTTTCCTTTGCATCTCCCCACACTGTCACAGCCGTATTATTGTAGAAGAATGAGGAGGGGTATGAGCAACCTATCGCCTTCTTCAGTCAAGTGCTTCATGATGCTGAGCTAAAATACTACATCTTCGAGGAACAGGCTTATGCCTTGGTCAAATCCCTCAAGACTTTTCGGATGTATGTCTTGCAGTTGGGCGTAACTGCATTTGTACCCACAATAGATGTAAAAGACATCTTGATTCAGGGAAATAGCGAAGGGAAGAGAGGCAAATGGATTGCCAAGATACAGGAGCACGAGTTGGAAATATGCCCCACTAAGCTAATAAAGGGACATGGATTAGCTAATATCCTTTCCAAATCAAATTGTCAGGCTTTGGGGATAAATTTGTCAATGGTTGCCAATGAAGATCCTAAAAGAGTGGACGAGTAGTGTGAAATAGAAACAACTACACAAAAGACCCATATGAAGTACCTTCTTAGTCCTTGGTACAAGGAAATTGTATAGTACCTCTTGACTCTTAGATTTCCTCCAAGCTGCAACAAGAAAAAGTATAGAACGCTGAGGCTAAAATCTCAGAAGTTCATTATAGCAAATGGCCGTTTGTACTGGAGAGACTCATCGAGCATACTGTTTCACTGAAAATGAAGTAGAAGAAGTAATGGAAGAATTCCACGAGGTCATCTATGGTGGCCGCTACAACTGGAGAGCCACTGCACATAAGATTTTGAAAGTTGGTTTTTTCTGGCCCAAACTCTTTAGACATGTTTATGCTAGGGTAAGAGCCTATGAAAAATGTCGGAATTTTTTTGAAAGGAAGATGATTGTGCCTCTGCCCATCATCCCAGTGCACATAGAGGAACCTCTCCAATAGTGGGGAATCGATTTTATTGGTGAAATTCATCGTGCTTCAAGTGGGAAACACAAGTGGATATTAATAGCCACCGATTAATTCACTAAATGGGTAGAGGTCGTGCCAGCAGGGAATGCGACACACACATTGGTGATCAAGTTTTTGGAAGATAACATCATTTCAAAGTTTGGCTGCCCTTCTAAGATTGTCCCAGAAAATTCTTAGGCTTTTAAGTTTGCTAGATTGATCAGTTTCTGCCAACAATATAATATTTTATTAGGGCACTCTACCGCATATTACCCATAGGGGAATGGATTAGTAGAATATTCAAACAAAACCTTGGTAAGGGCGCTGAAAAGTCCATTAATGAGAACCATAAGAACTGGGATTCCTAGCTTAAGTTCACGTTAAGGGTGAATAGAATCACTAGTAAGAGGTCTACAGGAAAATCCCCATATGAATTGGTTTACAGAAGAGCAGAAGTTTTCCCCATACAATTGGCCTTATGGGTGGCTAGGTTCATGCAGGATTTTCAAGAGGAACCGAACGATCTCACCAGAAGGATGAAATAGTTAGTAGAGGTGGAGGAGACTCGAAGTCAGGTAAATCGGAGATTGACTGAGTACCAAGAGAAAATTAAGGACCTGTTCGATCAACATGCTAAAGATAAAAATATGCAGGTCGGAGATTTGGTACTAAGATGGGACATAAGAAGGGTTGAAAAAGGAAAGCACGAAAAGTTCGATCCTCTATGGTTCAGACCTTTAAAAATTGCTGAAGAAGGAGGAAACAACACCTTCAAGTTGGAAAATTTTCAGGGTGATCTGCTTGACGCCCCTGTGAATGGGAAATTCTTAAAAACCTTTTTTCCAGTATTGATTCAGGCCGAAAGGTCTGTTGTATGATATTGTACATTATTTAGTTGCTTTTATTATGACGTTTGTTGTTTTGAGATTTCATGAAAAAAGAAGAGAAGGTGTGTAGTGTCCCTTATTAGTGAGATAGGTTTGATGACACTTAGAGATGGTGATTTTGATATAATATTATGTATGAAAGACTTATGTACATGCTTATATGCTATGACCTGGTTTGGGTCACTTGGTTGTTGTGTGCTTATGATAATATCTATGGTTGCGTGCACAAGGATTGATTTTGGTTAAGAGAATATTAGCGATGTTTTCTCTTTTTGTATCCTATTTTGGACATAGGTGTATGACGTGAATGGTGATTTAGAATTGAGACACAGATCCATGGACGATCATGGTTATGTGGAACATATGGTTAATTATGATTTATGGATGATACATGATTTGTATGATTATATGTGCATAATATCGTACTAAGCATGATGTGGCAGGGGACTTGGTCATTTCCAACAGGGATGCTCAAGTTATAAATGACTGCGGAAGTCATTTCTCCAAAACCAAAATGACTATGGAAGTCATGCACAATATTTGGTAAAATTTGAATAAGTTAATTATGAAATTCATTTGATTGATTTGATCATTGAGATTGTGATGTGTGCAGGTCTTGGAAGAAGATCTTACCAACGAACCATCAGATGGGTATAAGCTCACAATCAGTACCTTAAGGTGAAACGCGAAGTTTCAAAGCAGAATAGATGAGAAGCCATGGAAATTAGGGCGCGGAGTCCTAAATCCATGAAATATAAAGACGTGGAGTCTTGGATATATGATAAAAGGATTAGGATGTGGAGTCCTAAATCCATGAAATATAAAGACGTGGAGTCTTGAATCTATAATGAAATGTTTGGGGCGCAGAGTCCTGAATATTTAAAAAAAAGGATCAAGGTGTGGAATCTTGGATCTTTAGAGTAGATCAGGGCGCGGAGTCCTCAATCTACTAAGGCACAAAGATGCATACAATAGGGGTGAAAAATCCCTATTATCCGAAAGAAAAATACCACTCATGGGCAACTCGTAGATGAATTTCCTTAATAATCTAATTCCTAACAATTTTGGAGTGACTTTCTAAAAATAGAAAGTCATGTCTACCATTTCAAGTATGACTTTCCAAAAATAGTAAATCGCCTCCAATCAATGGGTAAACAAGTATTCTTGAAGGAAAATCACTTAAATTATGATTAATCAATTATAATAGTTCAATCTCGACTTAATCCTCAATATTATTAATATTATTAATATTATTATTATCTTTTATGAGACTATGATATTATTATTAAAAGGAAATTATATCTCTTCAATCACTTCACACCTCTCTCCTTCATGACTCTCATGGCTCTATGTAACTCTCTCTATTTTAAATATTACATTACACTCTCTTTTATGCACTCATCAAGGAATGGCATATTCCTCTTACACTCATTAAATATATGTCATAAAATATTCCTGCACTCATTAAATATGTGTCATAAAATATTCCTCTTATTTAGAGGAAGTGAAAACTATCTTCATGAGTTTTCCTTGCATCTCTCTCTCTATTGCTGTATTTTGGTACTGGTTGTGAGCTTTTACAGCTCAGGGGTTCCAGGGGGAGGAGTTCTCCCTGGATATGGTTGGGTGGAAAACTAGATGGTTCAAATGAGTTGGTTAAGGGATCGAAGGTGGATCATATTCTCAACGATTGGAGCTGAAGGTGTATCGGAGCAAGTTACAATGTTAGGGCCTAGTGGGCCAACATGCTTACTTGTAGGTTGATGATGTATGAATGTTGATTTTGCATGCATGTTGAGTTGTTGTATATATTGACTTGGAATCATATTGGCTGCATAGAGGATATTATTATCATTATGTCATTTAGAAACTCATGAAATATATATATATATATATATATATATATATATATATATATATATATATATATATTTCTGATATTCATTTATATTTTTGTTAAGACATATTATCAACAATATGTTAAAATGCTTAAATACATGCTGAGAAAGGATGTGCTTGAGAAAGTTTGGGTTAAACCCAAGTATGTGAATGAATTGATTTTCAATCAATGAGTGAGATAGGTGGAGTGCATGCATGGTTTCATATATTTTTAATGCATCATTTTCAATGTGATATGGGCTTAGTAGCCATCTTTACTATCTGAAATCATATCTACCAAGAAGAATATTGGCTTAATTTGGACTATAGTATGATGACCTTGGTGTGTATGCTTTGGGAATGAGTAACAAGTGTAAGGTTGAGATTCCATTAACTTGATGATTGAGTTCATCATGATAATCTTGAATCTTTTCATACCTACACTAAAAGAAACTAAACTAAAATCTACCTTGAAGGATGTCACTTTTAACTGTGAATGTAGATTCAAGAGTAATGTATGTGTATTAATTAGATGTGTTAAAATATGATTTGGGAATACATTATTAATGAGTAAGAATGAAATTTCTCTGATTTCTTTGACATGATTTTGTGTATTTTGGGTTGACATTAGGCATCAAATAGCTTTAAATTACTCAATTACTAGGTTGAGGTATGAACTTCTTAATAAACAAGAGGCTTAAATGATTGGTGCATGATGGGTTGTGGAAGCCATCTTAAGGAACACTTGAATGTTATGTTTTCCTTAAGCTAATGTATGGGTGTGGAATCCATACTAGCATATATCTTTGAGAAAATGTATGGTTGTGGAATCCATAGTAACATATATCTATGATCTAATGTATGGGTGTGGAAACCATACTAGCATATATCTATGAGAAAATGTATGGGTGTGGAATCCATACTAGTATATATCTATGAGATAAGTAATGAGGTAAGGTATGGGTGTGGAATCCAAAGTAAAATATATCTATGAGATAAGTAATTCTTCGAGTTAGAATATTTTGATGGAATATGATATTCATGATTAAGGAATGATTATGTGTAATTAAAGTTAAATGGATAGAGAGTTGTAACACAAATTTGCTTGAGCGTTAAATCCATTATTTTTATTACAGATGAAGATACTAATATTGGTATACTAAACACCATTAGGTGGTTTAGAATGTTTGGAATAATAGACTTGATATATGGAAGTGTGAACTAGATATCTATCCTCTAGTATTGTAATCCTTTTGTATATATTGAATTTAGGTAGAACTAAAATATCTTTCAAATTCTTGAAATGTAGAAAAAGATTATTGTGATAAGTTGATGAAATAACTTTTCTATTGGCTTAAGACAAATTAGGTCTAGGAAAGCCATAATAGTCTCTTTAATGATCTTATCAGTTGAATATTGGTTGCATTCTATTTAACCAAATTAATTATAGAAATTATGAGGATTGAACTCATGTATTTCTCTAAACTATTGTTAGTTAGGCGATCGCGTCAAAATTCAAATTATTTATAAATTGTGAAGAGAATAACATGTTTAGAAGGTAAATATTTTATGTGGTGAGAACTTGTTTTATTTGAAATTAATGAAAAAAAAAAACGCATGTGATTAATTAAAAGCTTAGTTGAGTTCTTGTTTTACAAGAATATGTGCTTGTGATATTTTTTTAGGGAGAAATTGAAGGAGAGTGAGATCACATTTTCATTGATTTGAATTATTGCATGATGATTGTATTATATGTGGAATGGGGGAGATTGTTTGATTTAGGAATTTTGTGTTGGGATGTATAGTTGTATGAGTATTTATTAGTCCTACAGAATGTTGTAATAATTTTAGAGAGTGGTAATTCTCCTTAAAGCGAAAGGGTTTAACTTTAGGCTAGAAATTCCCTTGTGATAGTCTAAATCTTATTTAAATTTAACAAGATTCATCACATTTTGAGAAATTTATGGTTTTCATAGTTTGTTGTTGCGTACATATTAATAGTAAGGGATAAGACATGAAAGCAAATGAATTGATTAATTACTGAATAGAAATCATGAGCGATTTCATAGTTGGAAAACAAATTGACTTAGAGTTATATAGATATCATATTTGCATAATTATGAGATTTGTTCTTGATTAAAAGTCATTTTCAAAAATATATCATTCATCTGCTTTTAGATGAAGATCTTTTAATAGATTCATTTCATAATTGATTCTCAAGTTAGAGAAGTGAACAATAATGAAGATTATGCAAACTAAATGTATGATCTATAATACATAAGTGGGTCAATGAGGAATGTATTTAACCTTAGGTTTTTAGTTTAAAAATAAAAAATAAAAATTTGGTGCCTTGAACCTCATATTGTATTTTTGCCTAAAGAGTAAATGTTTGGTAAAAATTAAAGATAAATCCTAGATATTTCGATTGCAAGGATGTCTTATGGAATGAAAAGAGGAAAATTGGATTGAAAAGACATAAAGCAAGTAGGATGTAAGAGTGTGTTTTATATATAACGTCATGTTTTGTTGGGTAAGAGTGGGTTTTATATATAACATCATGTTTTGTTGCATAATTTCACTCACAATTGTATGTGGATTATTTTATGCCAATTTGATTGTGATATGGTATGGACCATCATTGTTGTGTGTACAACCAATGTGTGTTCTATTTATAGCTTGGAAAGCTCAACATCCTATAGAACCAAGAAGATGACACATGTGGGATTCATATAGACTATGAGAAAGAAGAACATGTAGAATATCAAATTATTATAGATAAATTAAGTATGTATCATATCAATTACATACAATAGTATTTTTATATGGTACTATAAATTGTATGGCTGGTTTTGATATAGAAATATTTGGTATTCTATATCAACACATGTCTAATATGGCGTGGATATATTTTCTACTTGATTAAGAATGGTATGTTTAGTTTTCATGGAGTTGCTTCCAAACAATGGATTGGCATGAAGAAAAAATATATATATATATATCAAATACATAAGGCTAACAACTTATTGATAGGAGAATCTAAAAGAACTAAGTATCTTATGACCGTAGGAAAAACTTCGGGCCAAGTTTAGCCCAAGAGGGGGAGTATGTAGTGTCCCTTATTAGTGAGATAGCTTTGATGACACTTAGAGATGGTGATTTTGATATAATATTATGTATGAAAGACTTGTGTACATGTTTATATGCTATGACCTGGTTTGGGTCACTTTGTTGTTGTGTGCTAATGATAATATCTATGGTTGCGTGCACAAGAATTGATTTTGGTTAAGAGAATATTAGCGATGTTTTCTCTTTTGGTATCCTATTTTGGACATAGGTGTATGACGTGAATGGTGATTCAGAATTGAGACACAGATCCATGGATGATCATGGTTATGTGGAAGATATGGTTAAATATTATGAATTATAGATGATTTGTATGATTATATGTGCGTAGTCTCGTATTAAGCATGATGTGGCAGGGGACTTGGTCATTGCCAACAGGGATGCTCAAGTTATGAATGACTGCGGAAGTCATTTCTCCAAAACCAAAATGACTGTGGAAGTCATGCACAATATTTGGTAAAATTTGAATAAGTTAATTATGAAATTCATTTGATTAATTTGATCATTGAGATTGTGATGTGTGCAGGTCTTGGAAGAAGATCTTACCAACGAACCATCAGATGGGTATAAGCTCACAATCAGTACCTTAAGGTGAAACGCGGAGTTTCTAAGAAGAATAGATGAGAAGCCATGGAAATTAGGGCGCGGAGTCCTATATCCATGAAATATAAAGACGTGGAGTCTTGGATATATGATAAAAGGATTAGGACGTGGAGTCCTAAATCCATGAAATATAAAGACGCGGAGTCTTGAATCTATAATAAAATGTTTGGGGCGCGGAGTCCTGAATATTTAAAAAAATAAAATCAAGGTGTGGAATCTTGGATCTTTAGAGTAGATCAGGGCGCGGAGTCCTCAATCTACTAAGGCACAAAGATGCATACAATAGGGGTGCGGAATCCCTATTATCCGGAAGAAAACTACCACTCATGGGCAACTCGTAGATGAATTTCCTTAATAATCTAATTCCTAACAATTTTGGAGTGACTTTCTAAAAATAGAAAGTCATGTCTACCATTTCAAGTATGACTTTCCAAAAATAGTAAATCACCTCCAATCAATGGGTAAACAAGTATAATTGAAGGAAAATCACTTAAATTATGATTAATCAATTATAATAGTTCAATCTCGACTTAATCCTCAATATTATTAATATTATTATTATCTTTTATGAGACTATGATATTATTATTAAAAGGAAATTATATCTCCTCAATCACTTCACTCTCCTTCATGACTCTCATGGCTCTATGTAACTCTCTCTATTTTAAACATTACATTACACTCTCTTTTATGCACTCATCAAGGAATGGCATATTCCTCTTACACTCATTAAATATATGTCATAAAATATTCCTACACTCATTAAATATGTGTCATAAAATATTCCTCTTACACTCACCTTAATGCATATGTGACACTCTCCTTGAATAAGGCATGCATACCTCTCCTTAATGGCATAAGTTACACTCCTCTAAAAGGAATACAATGCATGCATATTAATCCTCCTTTATGACATGAATTTGTTGCTCCTCCTATATATGAGTCTCATGTATTCTCATTTAGGGGGGAGAAGGGGTAATGCCAAGAGTGGAAGAGACTTGAGGAATATTGTGAAAGGGAGAGATATGGAGAGTATCCAATTACTTCCAAAAAAAAAAAATCTGAATTTCTTACTAATCTACTAAGTATCTATTGAGGTTGAACATGAGTGGTATTTAGAGGAAGTGAAAACTATCTTCATGAGTTTTCCTTGCATCTCTCTCTCTATTGCTGTATTTTGTTACTGGTTGTGAGCTTTTACAGCTCGGGGGTTCCAGGGGGAGGAGTTCTCCCTGGATATGGTTGGGTGGAAAACCGGATGGTTCAAATGAGTTGGTTAAGGGATCGAAGGTGGATCATATTCTCAACGATTGGAGCTGAATATCTCTTCAGGTATAATTTCCATTGTTCTAAAATTATAGTATAGATTTAGCATAAAATAAAAGGTAGACATTTAAATTGTTGTAAACATCTAATTTTGGTTTAGGCTTATGTTATCTAAAATATTATTGATTAGTTAAAAATGAAGACTAGATCAATCTATATGTATGGAGGTTTAGATCTCAATATTGGAGTTATTATTGGTGTAGTTTATGGTACTAATCTTGGTATTGTAGCATTTGAAAAAGGAAAGCCAAATATTGTTGAAGGTAATTGCAATAAATTTATTCCAAAGGACTTGGGTAAGTATTTCATGATTTATGGTTTTGTTTCAAATAATCAATAGATGCATGTTTTATAAATGGTTTGAGGATAGTTTGCAAAGTGTTTGACAATATCTGTGAATGAGTAATGTTATAAATTTATTTATGCATGAATAAGTGCTAACTTGCAGAAGTAAGAAAATGGACATGTGCCCAAAATATGCTTGGAGGAATTACAGAATCAACCCTTAAAAGAAAATGCAAAAATAATGGCAACTAAAGTATAGTTTGGAAGATCAAATGTTTGAGGTAAGTTGGAGATAAATTTTAGTTATGGCTTATGTTTCATATTCTTCAATGTTTTGTTATTCAAGTTGTTGTAATAGTACTATCAGAATTTTGATAGAAAGCCTTAATGGCTGTAGCATTTAGGGCTTCCATGTGTTTTTAAATTGTAGCAGTTGGTGCAAAAAGCTTGTCACTCATGTCAAATGAATTAGCTTGTGGGTGGTAAAATGTTTCAAGAACTCATATGGTGGATTTAGAAATGTGTGATTTCAATGAGCATATATGAGTAGCATAACTCTGGGTTGTTTTTCCTCATGTAGAGGTGTAGCTGTAAGTTTTCATTCCATATGTTTGACAAAAGTCATAAATGAAACATTTAGGCTATAAATTTTGTTGTTTTAAAGAATCACATTTCTGGGCGTCCCTGTTGCGATTCAGCTCCACTTCAGGGGGTATCCGTACCAATAAGCCATTTCACCCCAACTTTGATTTCAAAAATCAAGGTTTCAGACATCAATTTCCAAATCTGCTCTATTTTGCAGATTTGCTATTGCATGTAGAACCGCCTGTTGTTTTGTTTTGCTGTTTGGTTCTTTTTATATTGGAACTGCCTGATAATTTATAGTGATGAATATGATATAGGCTAACCACTTGGAAATGGTTTTTAAAGTATAAATGTTTAATAATTTGAAAATTTAAATAACCTTACGGCAACTTGTTTTACGACTGCCAAATATTTGTCAAAATTCCTCAATGGCTGTACCTTACAATATTGTGAGCTATGTTTGAAATTTCCAAATACTTATATTCATTGGTACAGCTTCAACAATGAATATGGCTGATAGTCTACTAATATCTTAAGTTCAATTATTGACACTACTTACAAAAAAATGAATTCATGTAACTTTGGATTCATGTTAGCTAATTGTTGTGAAAACACCTTAAAGAGATAATGGTTGTAAGTGTTTGACAAAATGCCTCAATGGTTGTACATTCCATACTTGTAAATTGGTTTTCATAATGTTCGATGGTTGCATCTAATTACGTTTATGAACCGTCCATAAAACAAAAGGCTTAAGTTAATTTAAGATTTGCAATCAAGTTATTTCTAGTGTAATGACTCATTGAGTTAAAGGGTCTTGCTGAAAAGTCATAATTGCAGTAAGTAATTTGTTGCAATATCAGCTCACATATGAATTCCTAATTATGGGATGCCAACCCTATATAATTTAAATTATCCTTTTAATAAAATAATTCATAAGCATGTCATTTAGTGACTCATGAAATAAAATAAAAATATATATATCGCATTTTGATTTAATATAATATTTCTCTATAATAATTATGGTAGGTAAGGTGGGACCTTACAAGGTGCTGAGGAGTCGCATTCAAAAATAGAGGCTAACAGATGGTCTTCAGACTTCTCGACACGTTCAAGGACAAGCTTGTCATCCCCAAATGGAGCCAATGTTGTTATATCATCCACCACTTTAGCCCTAAGAAGCTTATAAAGGCAGATCACCTGACAGCATAGAAGGGGAGAAATGTTTAAAAAATGTGAATGGGTTAATATGAAAGGAAAACCATATAAAAAAGGGGGACAAGGCGTTATATTATATTGTAACCTTGCGGAAAAGCTTTAACTGAAATAAAAAAGATAAAGGTGCAAGATAGCTGCACAAGACAGGGCCCACCCACACTCTGCATAGTCAAAGGATAAAGGTGCATGAACAATTCCGAGGGGTTTAAAGATGGCAGGGGGAAGGCGGAAGCTCCCCCCTCTGGAATTCTGGTGATGTGGCATACGATGGGACCCGAGGAAGATATTATGTGGGATAATGGCCGCAGGGTTAGAGCTGCTCCAAAATCTTGCCGGACTTTCTAGTGCACCCGACCACGAAGGACACTTGGCACTACGAATATAACATTAAGGTAAGTCCTAGGACACTTGGTACAGGACCAGTACCGACATTTAACCTGAAGAGTTGCATACACCTAACCGAACATTGATAGCAAATAACCAGATTCCACGCATCTCGGTGTCGACGTCCTTATGACATCAGCCCCCACAAGTGTCATTATAGTCTTATTTTCCGGGCAATTTGAAACAATATAACCCTGCCTTTGTATTCACTGTGGTAAATTACTTTCTTTTATGATATAATGTATAGCTAAAGCGTGAACATTCAGTACCAGGTCTACCAAGTCGCTTTTAGCTTCCCTACATCGTTTTCCCTGAGCATTTTCCTTACTACGCAGGTATTCCGTCCCTTTTTCACTATCTGGTTTCCTTCCGCTTTTCATTTTCATAATGGTCATGGGTAAAGTCAAGGTTAAGAATTCTAAACCTGAAACCCCTCAGGTTCGAGAGTGTAGGGCTGCCCCTAGACCTGAGCCATTCGCAGACTTGCAAGTCCACATTCGAGACCCACAATACCCATTTCTCATTAGTAGTGTCAAGCTGAATTTATTCAGGAAGCATGTGGAAAATAGGGTCATTTAGAGTTATTTTGTCAGGGACTATATCACCAAATTACTCCGCCTGTCTACCTAGTTGTCTCAGGGCGAACTTCAAGTGGCTCAGAAACAGTTTCAAACGGCACGACATAAGATTTAGGAGCTCGAGGCCAGCCTCAAAGAGAATTCCAAAAAGGTAGCAGCTCCGAAGAAGGAAATAGAAGAGGGGAAACAAGAAAAGCTGCAGTAGGAGAAGACTATCCAGGACCTTACGAGCCAGATTAAAGGAAACATCCCCTTCTGGATGCCCGATGCTTAATTTGGATAGATATTATTACAGAGGTAAAGAAGCATTGGGATTTCCTGACCCTCATTGAAGAAAATAAGGCCACGATACACCAATTCAGAAGAATTTTACACGAAGGGTATGCAGATGCTTCAACTAAGGTTGAAAATGCCAGAAGGTATATTTCCCTTCTAAATGACTTGAGTTCAGAAGAATTGGGCAAACAAGGAATCAAGAGCAGGTTGAAAGAGGCATTCGAATGTCAAAGGGTGATCGAAAAGAAAGTTGTGCGCAACCTTGCACTGGGTAGTTTGGAAAAGATGGCGACAAGCTTGTAGTAGTTCAAAACAAAATGGACCGAACTGAGACTTGCTAGCCTCCCATCATGTTGGGAGCCTTCAGATGTGGTTTTTCAACCATTATCAGCATATGAGTGCCGGTTGACAGAAGTGATGAATTGGCCTAACATACCATCTCAGAAGACCGCTGGGCTTAAAGCTGGAACCATAATTGCAGCACTTGGTAAGGAATTCTCTCTTCTGCATCAAGTGAAACAATGGTTTCCCACTCTGGAAAGTTATGATGAGCTAACAGAAGTGCATATTTGGGGTGATGCTTGCATTATGATACCTGATCCTGCAGCCGACACTTGGTAGAGGTGCAACAATCATGCGAGTTCATCGGTCGTCACATCTACTCAGTTCGCCTCTAATAAAGCTAGCTCCTCTGCAGCCACAGTACCGCCTACTCCAGCTACAACCTCGACTCCTTCCCACCACCAATATTGTTAACTCATGATTAGGCCTACGTGGCCTCTTGTTTTATTTTTACTTTCAATATTCGAGTGGAATTCATATTTCACTCTTGCAATTTTTACTTTTAGTTAGACAGTTGTGTTATTTTCATTAGAAGTGGCTATAAGCCTGATTTGTAAGATGATGGGAAGCATTCTGCCCCATCATCAATTTTGATTTTCTGATTCAGACCCGAAACTGCATACAGGCATGCAGAAAAGATATTTTCCCAAAATATCTTTTTGCGTATGGCCCACAAGAATGTTAGAAAAGTAGAAAGAAAAGACATCTACAGGGTTCCAGATTTTCTAAAGGACTCACTAGTTCAAGTACTCTGTATGTATGTTGTCTAAATTTTGATAATTGATGTTGAAGATCCCATAGGGACTCAATGATAAGAAGCTTTGTTGGAATTGGGGATTTTGATCTGGGTAATTCATAGTTTGTAACTCTTCTCTATGTCTTTAATACAAATGTTCATTTCACATATCTCCACATTTCTTATTTCTATGCTCTGGAATGCGAGTGCTCCTATGTTTAAATGTGAATTTATCATTACATATACTCACGTTTACTCAGCTATAGTGCTTTAAATATAGCTCAGGCGGGATATTTTGTTTCGTTTTTCATCTTTTCCACCGTTCCCTTGATATTAACCACAACAAATCCTTTTCTTTGGAATTTTTCACATATATGGATTCTTATCTTTGCATAGGCCCAATATATATGGATTTATGTCTTTGGATAAGCCGTGTTATGGTTAATATTCTACTACATTCTCTTCCACAGTCATCCGCTACATATTAATTGATATATGTGTGTCATTTTAGAAGTCGGTCCCCTCTACAACATTTTGTCTTAAAGCTATCGGATGCATTTATGTATTGAAGTTTATACTCAGTTTCTGCAGTTTCATAGTTTTTGTGTTTAACTTTGGGGTCTTCGTTCCACCCTTATTAAAACCGTTCATCCAAGAGATTATAGCATGAGATCCTAGCCTTATCAACTCCTATCAATTGAGTCATATGCTCCTTGCAGTTAAGATGTCCTAGGCACTGGTCTTTATACAACTCAAGACTGTCTCTAGGAGCTACAACACTTACAATGTCAATTATTGCTACATTATTCACTATTGAGGATTTTCGGTTAGATGGTTGTATAAGTGTGAGATAATTGTAACTAATACTTTGCAGTATTTTAACACTATAGTTACTAAGGATTATATATGTGTATTTCTATTCATGTCTTCACATTAATTTAACATGGTTTAGTAAATTCCTTCTTTCTTTCCATAAGTTGATAATAATATTTTTCTCTAGAAGTGTGTTATTTACATGCATAATTTATAGTCAAAGCTTCTAGTAAAACTTTATCATTTCTTTATCTATTTTTAGAATTTCGAGTGAAGTATTCATTAGGATTTACAACCGAAATACATACAACCTAATTCCTCTTCTTCTTGGATCGTATTTGTAATTACACATTACTATGCACAAAGTTCCATCTCTACTAATCTTGAGGTAGTTTAATAAATTCCCTTTAACAAGATACTACTTCTAACTATAACTAGATTCTAAAGAAAATTCCATTTAGTATTTCTATATAGCCCAATTAACAGATACATCAAGCTCTTCTTATTTGAGAGAAAATTTAACAATACAAGATACTTATCTGTTAGTTCAGGCTGCTAGGAAAATACAAAGAGGAAAAGGAAAATACTCCCAACCAACGAGAATAGTGCCTCTACCAGTTCTCCCCCCCCCCGTGTCAGTTTCCACTTCTAGAACATTTTCCAAGTTAAGAGCCTTCACATGTTGTCCAAACTCCACCTAGTACCCAGCAAATATGGTCAAGGGAATTCAATCTCAACACTTAGGCTTCAATTAGAGTTCCACTCGCCAACGAGCTAAAAATTCTGTGTCGTGGAAGCATCCTGCTAGAGGTTTTAGTCTCCTCCCTTTGTTTCCTATGTTGAGAATATTTATCTCTAGGGATGGGAGTAACTACTCCTCGAATATTTATCTCTAGGGATGGGAGTAACTACTCCTCTTGACCAATGAGAATGGTGCCTCTACCAGTTGTCCCCCATGCCAATTTCCACTTCCAGAACAGTTTCCAGGTTAAGAACCTTCACATGTTCTCCCAAGACCACCTAGTCCCAACTAACTATGGTATAGGGAATTCAATATCGGCACTTGGGCTTCAATTACAGTTCCACTCACCAACCAGCTCAATAAATCTGTGTCGTGGCAGCATCCTTCAAGAGGGTTTAGTCTCCTCCCTTTGTTCCCTATGTTGAGATTATTTATCTCTAGGGATGGGAGTAACTATCCCTAACTGTCTGGAAGGTGAAACTTTCACTTAATGTATTTTCCCCTGTAAATTTCTTGGCTAGCCATAACCAACTTAAAAAAAAAAAAAAAAAAAAAACTCAAAAAAATATTTAAATATCAAAGTTCCCACAATTTACTAAATTACTGTTGTAAAAGTAAATTAAATATTTAATTTTCACATCTTCCCCCTCTTGAATGAAACCCGTCCTCGGTGTTTCCTAGCCTTTAACATGGGTTGGAATATGATTTATGCATAAAATATTTATTCTCATCGTAACAAGTAGCCTCTTCGGTGGAGTGCCTTGGCTGCACTTTATGTGGTGACTATTTGCTTTTGTAGCATGGTTTCCTCTCAATAAGAATTTGCAGAGATTATATTATGTTTGTCTTGTCCAACTTAACCTAAATTAACCATTCTTGTGGTTATTAGTTTTCATCGATGCTCATTTAATAACATATATGTATTATTCCAATCTTCATTACAAACAATATTAACTATTATTTATATACTCATCAAAGATCATTAACATACCTCGCCACCTCACAAGGGTCAGTAACCTGCACTCACTAAGAGTTAGAAACACTATTATAATGTTTTCATTGTAAATTATTCTACTTACCCAATAGCTATGTTAATCAACAAGACCTTTCCATGTAGTTCTACTACAAGTATTTTTAGTCCACACAGAGATCACTTTTGTTCGCACCACTTAATTTAACAACAATAATAATATGTTTAGAATTCAATCACTCGTATTTGAGGAAAGATTGTACTAATTAGCATTACTATGAATTTATCTTGATTTAAATTCTATTTATGAGTATGAGATGGATTCTTCCTCTTGCCATTATTAATTTGTTGTTTATTTATCCTAGTATTTTAATTACGTTCAACTTGAGTTTATGTTTTTTTTTTTTTTTTTTTAAATATGAATAGTCAAATCCAATGTAACACCAAAGTTCCCTTTACATCATACTTTCATTTTCGGCCCCTTTCCATATACTATTGGAGGTGATGAAAATATTTCATTTTTGGCCCTTTGCCATATCATTTTGCAGGTGATGAACAATCATTGGAAATAATTTGCTTTCATGTATATTCATGAATATTTTCTCTCCTTTGCATGTGTACGCCCATTAATTGTCCCACACTCTGTTAATATAGTATATATTTTTATTTGTATATCATTTATTTAGCATGTTAATATCTTCATTCGACCAACATGTTACCTAATATATGTAGCCTATAGGATCATGTGGTTTGTTAAAAGAGATAGATTTATTAACTCAATGTGGGAATAATTATTTATTTTATATTAATCCTACTGTTATCATCATTTCATTTTGTTCAGGTTCAAGGGAAATTCCTGTTGGGTCTGTTTACCAGGTAAACTAACAAAAGTATTTTATTATCAATCGAGGCTTGTAGAACTTAGAAACATCTCCAAGATATATGGATTTCAACTACAGTCAAGTTTAGAAGATTAATTATTAATTTTAAAGGAAATTAATATTACAAATATAAAACTTAACTAAATAATTTCTAATTCAGTTATGTAATAAGTAGAAGAAGAAGGTCATAGCTTAGGAGAACTTGTTTGTCCTTTTATACAAGACTACTTCATAAATCAGAAACCAAAAACGATTAATGAACAATAGATCAAGAAGCATGAAAGAATAATTGAAGAGGCTCCTAAATAAGGAGATCCTTGTTTTCATCCATTAGAAATTCATTCATCATTAATTCCATTGTTAGAAAACAAAAATTCCAGAAAAAAAACATAAAAGCAAGAAAGATGAATTCTAGTTTCTATTTCTTGATCAGATAGAAGGAATGTTTAACTTAAACACTAGTTTTACCCTTCATATGAATAATAGAAATTAGAATTATATTCATCAGAAATCATAACATATGATCATACATCTAATTAACTGTTTAAGCATAAAACAAAACTAGTTCAGGAAATTGCAGCTAAATTAACCAAAAATTGCACTTAGCTCAGTGTGGGGGCCATCCACCCTTGCCTCACACACTATAAGTACTTTAAGATACTGAAACTCAGTCAAGAATTCACCATATAGAAAAAAATGAAAGGATATATAACAAGTTCTTCAATTATCTCTCAAAGTTTCAGAAATATCAAAGTGAAGTTATACAAATTCTACATATGAATGTCGTCAATGTACTAGGCTTAAATAGAGAAATATGAAACAAATCATCTAAAATGTCTCCAACACCCATAGCTATCCTTATCCTATCTATTCAGGTCAAGCTCATCCATCTAATCTCTCAAAATCTAGAAAATCCCATAAAATGCTAAATTTGGCCTATTTCCTAGGGATTTCCATAAAAACAGGTCTTGTTTGACCACCTTTGATCGGGTATGTTTAAGCTCGATTTGACCAAAAAAATAGGTGTACATCCATTATAAGTTCCAAAGCTTTATATAAATGTGTTTAGCTCGAGCCCAGGTGTTGTGAAAATATGACATCAATGAAGCCATTACGGGAATTTTTGGTCCAGACCAAAAATGCACTTAAAATTCAATTTTTATAAAAAATTATAAAAATTGCAAAACTTAATTTATATATATGGATATGAATTAATTGGTAAAAATATAGTGAATATGTATGGTAATGGATGGACATCATGGTAATAAATTCTATTTACTCAAACAAAATTGGATAAAAAGCGAGCGCCAACATCTCCCCCATGCTGATGTACAAGCATGTCCTCATGCTTGCCTCTTTCTCTTGGACCTTCTGAGTTCTGATGTCGACATTGTACCTAATACAGATGCTTCCAACTGTGTTGCTTGCAAAAGATAATATATCCCTTTATATTGTTCTTCTTTGTAGAGTGAAGCCTTGACTTTTTGTTTTTCATACTTCATCTTCCATGAGTTTTTCCCTTTGAGCCATCTAAATGCTTGCATGAAAAGAATATTGTTCTTTGTTCTTAATTTTCCCACTTTATCATTTAGTTTCTCATTCTCCTTGATCAAATTTTCATTTTTTTTCCTATATGTATTATTTTCTCTCTTCAAATGCCTCTCTAGTATCCTGCTTACCTCGAATTGATTTGTCAATTCTTTTATTTTGCTAAGGTTTAGCTCATTTTATTATTCTTTGGTGTCTTTAGAAAATGAAGTGTCTTCTATATCATCATTATCAAAATATGAATGTCTTTCTAATGTGTTTTCATAGGCCTCCTTCTGTAATATTTTAATAATTTCATCAACTTGTTTTGTTATAAGAGATGTCTCAACAATTTTCACCTCAGGTTCTTTCTCTTTACTGCTTGTGTCTGCTGGACTCTTTCTTTTTTGTCTCCTAGGAATGGATAGGAAGGATGCTTATCTTTCAATCATGATTGTGTCTTGTTTCTTTTTGGAACTTGTTCTTGGATAAAGAGTTTAGTTCATTATACTCTTTGTTTCATGAATTGGTTTAATTTTTTCTTCTATGAATTTTTATGCAAACTGATCTTGAGTTAGGAACTCTTTCCGCATCACACCCTTGGTTTTTAAGTGATACTAAACAATAATTTTGATGAGTTCTTGATGTTATATTTGTGCCTCTTTGGGTTTGGTTTCATTCTTCACATTTTCTATCATTTTGATCAGTTTTTTAGAGAAAAAGTATGGAAAATTGATTTTCATCGCTCCCTTGATGTGCTGAAGAAATCTAATGTGATAAAGGTGCACTACACTATTCCTACTGTCACATGTGAAGAATTTCTGAATGATTTACACTAACTCTGCCAAGGCTCATTAAACCATTTCCTTGGAATCCCCTTGGTTCTCTCAAATGATCCCTTCCTATTTTTCTCCAGAAATAAAGTCCATCCCTTATCTTTAAAATGAAAACCCTTATGATACTATTCCCGTGACAATGGAAAATCGAAGGTCCGAGAAATGGAATATGGATTTAATGGGATGACTAAGTTTCCCACCATAGTTTTCTCTTGTGTGTAATTATTTATGAACACCTTCGTAATGCTCTCATTATGTACATTAAACTTTTGAAGGAAACCTATTAGACCATCTCGGTAAAGTTTTTCTATTGTGTCTTTTTCTGAATGATAAATATGGAAGTATTTTTGTTCTATCCTTGTAGCCATGTTTTCTAAAAACCAATTAATGTACCCTTCCACTCTCATCATTCTCATTTTGAAAAAAAAAAATTATGCACTAGATCTTTGTTGACATATGCATTATGATTGTAAGGCTTACCTCTTTTCTGATGCCCTTGTCAAAGAAATGAAACCAAACCTCTTCAACCTCTGTTCTCTAGAAAAAAACAAGCTCACTTCTTCCACAAACACAAAATTTTGATATAGAAAGACTATAAACACATAATAAACATGTTTTTTATTAATCTATTTCGCATATTCTATCCTCTATTTCATCAAAAAAGAAAAAACTCCTCTGTCTCTACAGTAGAATTCTCTGTCTTTGAATTGATTGTGTAGAAAAATTACAAAATTTTTTGCCACATTGTCTTTTTTTTCTTGTAATTCACACATAATTCCTCCTCTCTTAAGACAAAATCACCAGGCATTCAGTCTGAAATGATCTAAGCTTACTGTGTGCAAAAAAAATCAAAGAATGTCTCATTGTATATATGTCAACTTTCATGAGATAACTCATGAAATGGCTTCACTGTGTTTTAAAAATCCATAAAAACATTGCTCTTTGTATACATAAAACATTTTGACCATGTTTTTATTGCTCCTTAACTCATAATTCAATCTCTATTTTTGCCAAAAGTTCATCAAAAATCCCTTCTCTGTCTTGAAAATTCTCACTGTGCACAAAAACGAAACAAATTTCGCCATACAGACCATACATGAATGAAATGAATTATGCCCACTATGCGTTAAAAATAGGAAACATTATGTTCTCTATATCTATCAAAATTGAAATTGAAAACTCTGTGTTTTCACATGCAACGAACCTGATCTGGAAGTGCTTTTTGTGATATTTCTGAGATAACTTGAGTTCCTTTGTTAGATAACATCAATTCATTAAGAAATCTCTTTTGATATTTCCAAGGATTTCTTCATTAGATCAATGGAAAGCACGTGTTTAATGGTGGTAGAGTAAAGAGAATGGTGGCAAAGGAACTCATTTATAACTCGTAGTTCAACTTATGTTCAACACAAAATCCTGAGATTTACTTATTCTGAATATCCGTTGCACTAATGAGAAAAATTCGGGTTTTGTTCTTACCTTATTTCTCCATGAGATCTTTGCACTTTATGGCGTGTTTGATTAACATGAATAACATATATCTTGGCTCAAATCCCAGTCAACATTAATGCTTAACCCCACTCCTCTTATTATCTCTTCATTCCTCCTTTGCTATATCTCATGCTTTCTTCTCTCAGCTTGAGTTGCTCCGTTTCATTCACGACCTTCCTGCTTTTTCTCTGTCAATTTTTTCTTTACAAGGTATTTCGAATGTGTGTCAATGGTTTGCACGACATTCAACATACCCTTTAAGCATGCAATGGCTATGATGGTGAAGAAAAAACGATTTATAGAGGTCTATGGGTTTGAAAATGGCAGAGGCTTTTACTAATTGCAAAGGGTTTGTTCCAATGTTATATCACTCTATTTTTTAAATTTGTGTTGACCATTTTCTCATATGTCAACCTATGATTGAGATGCCCTCATGGCTTAGTCTTTCTGACTTTCTCTGCGTACTTTCTCCATGGTGTATACATCCATCACCCATGTTCTCTTCTTTACTCATTACATTTCCCAACATCTTATCTCGCATTCATGACTATGTTGACCACGTTCTTTACCGCCCATCAAAATGCATCATATTTTCGTTCATTCCATTGCATCATTTCAACTTAGGTTATGTCCTTTGCTTTTTCTCACTACATTTTCACTTAGGTTTTTGCCACAATTTCATTATCCGCTCATGAATCATTCTATACCTTAGCTTTATCATATATGCATATTATTGCGCCATCAAATAATATTTGCATATTGTACATTGTAGCTTAGGTTTTGATATTTCTATTATTTAATTTAATTTTAAAAATGACCCTAGAATGGTCATGTTTTAAAAATTAAATTTTTATCATGACACTAACCTTTGTTTCTTTTGTAGGTCCAACAAGAATTTGATATTTGAGCCTTTCATTTTTTATCCTTATGTTTAAGAAAATTAGGGTTGATGTAATATGGTATATGGAATATGGAATGAAATATGGTATATGGAATGATAGTTAAATGGGTAGGATAATGGATATCGATAAGAATATAATGGTTATAATAATGAATAGGGATAGGAATAATTGAAGGTAATGAAATTTAGGTAGAATATGCATATCAAGTACAAAATCAGTCTTAAAAATCTCTAGAATATTTTTAAAAAATCAAAATTTTAAGGGAAAATTTTTCACTTACTATACTTGTACTCCAATAAATTGTTTGATGTCGATGATGTTCTTCGATGAAATGATGGTCGACATTGTATTTTTTATCATAACGATGTCTCTTCCAAGATATGTAGAAATGTAGAGAATTATTTCTGCTTCATGTTTTTGCATCCGATTATTGATTCAAGATGATATTGTTCAGGTCCCTTTTGACATGTTCTTTAGGCTTGAATGTTGATGTAGTTCAGGTCCCTTCTACAGTGATATTATATTTTTTTAGGTCCCTTCTAACATATAATTTTCAACAATGTTTCAAGTTTCTTCTGTCATATGATACCGGTCCCTTCTGCATAATATTCTCAATGAAATATCAGGTCCCTTCTACATAATATTTTCAATGATGTATCAACCCCTTATGCATATAATGTCCAATTATGAATCAAGTCCCTTTGTACTTCTAATTCAGGTTCCTTATTCAATTAAGTTGCTCAAACTATTTACATAGTATTATTAGAAGCTTCCCCCTTGGTGATGGTAAGACTTTTCCTCAAGTTTTTCATGTCTTGGAGGATTAAATCTGCAAAATCATACTGAAGTAAAAAAAAAGAAAAGAAAAAGAATTCATATTGGCCAAACAAGTTGGTTTTCTGATATGAATTTGAGTTTGTATTTTCCCAGTCTCCTGGATTTTCACAACCAAACTCTTTTATTATTTTATTTTTTATTTTTTATATATTTTTATTTTTTATTTTATTTTTTATTCTTCTAGAGTTATGGAAGGAATATTTCTATACTATTCCATTATTTCCAGATCAATATTTGTTGAAATTATTTTCATAAAATCCTGTTTATTTATAGGCTTATTGTAGAATTTAAGCCTATGTACATTAAATAAAAATGAAAAATTATGCTTCATCAATTGTTTTTATTTTTAGAGCCCCGTTGTCAAATATCTCCTCATTCTCATGTGGCCCAAGGCAATGAGTTGTAAAATTTTTCTTGAAATCTTTAAACTTGGAGTCAAACAATAGTGCCCAATCTCCCTTTTGAAAAACTTTATTCTTGATGAATCGATCATGCCATTTTCTTCTTTGCTCTTGCATAAGAGATGTGTGCTCTACTGCTTGTTGTCTTATTTCATCTAGTTGATTTAATTCCATAACTCGTTGTTGTTGTGCTTCAGATAATTCAATTCCCAACTTTGTTGGTAATTTGAATGTATGTATTTGAAATTCTATTGGTAATAATACTTCTTTTTCATACCCTAACTGATATGAGGTGAACCCAATTGTATTTTTCCATGTTATCCTATATTCCCATAGTACATCTCTCAATTTATCTGATAGGTCCTTTCTATTCATTTTTACAGTTTTTGTCATGATACTCTCTAGGACTTTGTTTGTTGACCTCACTTGTCTGTTTTCTTAAGGATGGTATAGATTTGATTTTATATGTTTGATCTTGTAATTATTCATAAGATCTCGAACAAGCTTGGATTGAAAATGTGTTCCTTGGTCAGTTACAATCTATCGTAGAACTCCATACCTTACAAATATTTCTTCAAATAGAAAATAAACTATTGTAGCTTCTATTTCTTGTGCCACTGCCTTTGCCTCCACCCACTTAGTAACATAATATGTACATACCAGGATGTACTTCTTTCCCCTTGATGGCGAGTTGATTGGTCCCAAAAAGTCTAGTACAATTTCTCAAATGGTTCTATGAGTACTTCTGGATTTAATGGCATTTCATCTGATGCCACTGGTCTTCAAATTCTTTGGCAGTTGTCACATCTATTTATGTATGATTTGGAGTCTTTGAAGATTTCCGACCAGTAGTAGCCAAGTTTGAACACTTTTTATGTCGTCTGCTTGTCTGAAAAATGACTACGACATGTCTCATCATGACATGCTTTCAAAATATCTATAATCTCGTCTTCTGTAACAGATTTTCCTATTATTAGATCATAACTAGTATAAAATAGGTCACCATTGACCCAGCTATGTCTAGCACTTTCTCTAATTATCTTTCTTTTCTATTTATTTTTGTAGTGGGATGGTAGGATTCCAGATGATAAATAGTTGGATATATCTACAAACCATGTAGTTTTGAGAGTTATAGAAAATATATGTTCATATGGGAAATTATCTGAAACTGGATTTGGATCACCAGGTGAATGAAGTCTTGATAGAAATTCTACTACTTGATTACCCTTACCTGGTTGATCTTGTACAGTGATGTTAAATTCTTCCATCAATAAAATCCATATAGTAATTCTGCCATTTGTAATTACTTTGTTCATTAGAAATATTATGGATGAATGATCCATGTGGATGAATACTTGATGACCTTTTATGTAATGTCTAAACTTATTAAATCCATATACTATAGCTAACATTTCTTTCTTTATAACAATATAGTTCAATTATGCCAGTGTTAAGTTTTTTCTTATGAAGTATATGGCATAATTAAACTGATTCTCTTTCTATCCAGGTCATGCTCCTATAGCAGTGTCAGATGCATCAGTTGATATATGAAATGGAAATGACCACTTAGGTCCTTGAAGGATGGGTGCAACTGAATATTTTAATTTTAATTTCTCAAATGAATTTTTACAATTATTTGTTGATTGGAATGCCACATCTTTTGCAAGTAACTTAAATAAAGGCAGAGCTATGTTACTGAAATTTTCAATAAATATCCTATAGTAGTCTACATAACCCAGGAAGTTTCTTACTTCCTTTTGTGTTGTGGGTGGTATTAAATTCACAATGAAATTTATTATTGCCGGATCCACCTTAATTCTTGAAGAAGAAATATGGTGGCCCAACATTATTCCTTAGTTAACATCATAAAGAATTTTTCATTACTGAGTGATAGATTTGTCTCTATGCATCTTTTAAAAACAATTTCATTATTTTTTAAATAATCATCAAATGTTCCACCATACACAATGAAATCATCCATGTATACTTCTACACATTCATCGATCAAATCAACAAAGATTGCAAGGACTACTCTCTGAAAAGTAGTAGGTGAATTACTTAAACCAAAGGGAAAAACATTATATGCATATGTTCCCCATGGAAAAGTAAATGTTGTTTTATCTTGATCTTCCAATGCTATATTTCTCTAATTGTATCCACTAAATCCATCAAGAAATGAAAATAATTTCTTCCCAACTAATGAATCTAGTACTTGATCAATAAATGGTAAAGAAATTACCTTTTAATGTGGCCTTATTGAGATCTATGTAATCTACACAAATTATCTACTTTCCATTTTTCTTAGGCACCACAACTAAGGGTGAAACCCATTGACTATCAGAAATAGGATAAATAAATCCATCTTGTAACAGTTTATGTAGTTTCTCTTTCACTATTTCCTTCATCATAGTATTCATCCTTCTTTACGGTTCGCTTAGAGGTTTTATTTGATCATCAGTATAAATGTGGTGGATACATGTTTTTGGATGAATCCCTTGCATGTCTCTGTAATCCCAGGAAAAATCTTTTGAGTATCTATAATAGTGGTATTGCCTCTTTTTCTTGTGATGATTCTAAGATATTACCAATATTCAAATTTCTTCCAGGACTAATTTCAATGATTTTAATCTTTGAATTGGTAATTGAGTTAACAAGAAAAATACTTTCAAATGAATTTTACAGTGATTGAATAGTACAATTTTATTGATAATGCTGATTTAAAACATGGCTTGTAGCTTCATATTGTGTTATTCTAAGTTGTTTCTTATTCTAAGTTGCTTCAAAATATTTGGTTTTGAGATGAAAAGATATAGTAAATCCTCATTTTCTTCCTCTTCTCTAAAATTATAAACTTGATTAATACTAAGAGCATATTGAATTTCTTGTTGTTATTCTCCATCAAGCCATGATAATAAAGAAGGAGATTGTGCTAGAGGATACAATGTGGCATGTTTCCTTTCATCCTCATGTGCAATAATCATACTTCATGACTTGCATCCAATAAAGGCATCTGCAGTGGCTAACCATGATCTGCATAAAATTAATGGATGACCTCCTAATTTTTTTTTTTGGTTGCAAAATGAGGAAGTCTACATGATACTCCCATGAATCCGGTGAGACAATGATATCTTCCAATATTTCTCTTGTTACAACTTTAGATTTGTTTGCAAGTTCTAAAACTATAGTAGTAGGTCTAATGTTTCATAGTCTCTGTAGTCATACCATTTATAGCTTCTCCCAAGTGTATTAAAGTGTTTGGCACTAAAAAATTATTTTTCGAGATGGTAACCATAGGGATCCTAGGATCAACATATTTTTCAATGGTTGTCTTTGTAGACATGAGACTAGTTAATCTTCAAATGACCTGGATTATGGGTGGATCTCTTTTTCTTCTACTAGATTTCTTGATGCATAACTCCTTTATATTTTTTTCATATATTGGAATATCTTTTATTTCATACAACAAAGGAATTTTGACATATGTATTCTTTAATTCATCCAGAATATCAAATTCAGGCAGAGACATTGGAATTTTCTATTGTAATAACCACTCTGGATAAGGTGGTTTCTAAGTCATACTAGATTTACCCTTATGAATTTGATTTTCTCGTTGAAATTGTTGACATTGTTCTCCTTGTTTAGTTTTTTATTCTATTATTGGAGGATAATATTTATGTAACACCTTCCCAGACCTTAAGTGGACATCTTGTCTGGGAAGAATGAAATATGTAGGATAGTATCTTGCCTCTTTCACATTGTATGCCAGTTTATCTTATTTGTTACTTGGATTAGCTACTGGCTAAGCTGGCAATTGTGTTGGTCTAGGATGTGGTTAGTTAGAAGGCAGCTAAAGTTGTTGAGGTTGAGTTAGCATTGGTGCTGTATTTTGAGGTGGAAATGGCATTAGTTGATGTTGTTGGAATTGTTGGTATTGAGGGTATGGTTGTTGATATTGATATTATTGCGGGTACATCTACTGAGGTGGATGGTTTCCATAACCATATCCCCTCCAACCTTGTGTAGGTTCATTATGATATTGCTGTGGAGGCCAAGCCTGCCATGGCATTTGAGTATGCCATGAATTATGAGGAGGATATTGAAAATTCTGGGAGTTTTATTGAGTGAATTGTTGTGGCATACTTGGCTGCCAATGTCTCCTTGGTGCCATATAGTGGAGAGAATCTACCCCTTACACTTCCTCCATTTGCAACTCTTTCAATTTAGGACAGTTTTCAGTTGCATGATTCTCTGTACAGAGTCCACACACTTGTATACCTTGCAAAGGAAATTCCATAAGTGGATGTTTTTTCCTACACTTTGGATAGAAGATTGCTAAGATTTCTTCCTTATTCTTATTGGCTTGTCAGACATCTACTTGTGCACCCAAAGTTCTTAAGAGTCTTGTTTTAAAATTTTCCAATAAACTTCTTATTTCTTCTCTTGTTACTGCACTTGTTGCATATTTGGAAGCTCTTGATGTAATATCTCTTTTTCCACTTTTTTCTCTTCCCCTAGAGTATTTCTAACAAAGTTCAACAATTTCATCAAATTGTAGGTTCGAGATATATCCTTTTCCCATTACATTAAGGATATATAAATATTCATCTTTTGATATAAAATATAATATAAAAAAATCATAAAATAGAATTTACTTTATTTTTTTAATCTCCATCATTTTTTGATTTGTATATATACTTTCTAAAGTATTTTCACATGCTTAGGGAAGCATGGGTTTGAGAAAGTAAGGTTTTGCATAAAGAAATGATGTGGTAAGGATATATATATATATATATATTTCCTTTTTTACCCCTAATTTATCTTTTTATCTCTTTCCTTCCATATTTGGTCTATATATTGTTTACCAAAAATTTCTTTCTCCTTTGAGTCATTTCATCATGCAAGGCCTTATCTCCTTGAGCCCCATTCCCTAATTTAATTCCACGTGTCCTCCATTTTGGTTCCCAATGATATATATATATATATATATATATATATATATATATATATATATATAACTAATTTATTATTATTATTATTATTTTACTAATTTATTTTTTCAATTTTACAATTATGATGTGTCAATTTTTGGCATTAAATATTTGTTTCCTTTATTTATTTAATTCTTATGTATTTTACATATTTTATTTTAATTAATTTTTTCATATAATAAATTTATAAATTTGTATAATTAATGTATCAAATGATTTTTTTATATATATTTTATAATTTTGTTCAAAATTCAGTAAAGAATATTAAAAATTGTATGTTGTTAGTTGTTTAATTTGTTATTGAATTTCAACTTAAAAAATCTAGCCTTTGCTTAATTATATATCTTAATATAATTACAAATTATATTAACAAAACGCCAATAATTAACTATAACTCATAACAATCAATGAATTATTTTACCACCATATTTTACCCTTTCTTCTTTCCCCTTATTTATCTAACATGTCACCCCCTCATGGAAGCCATAATCTCCTTGAAATTTGATTCCCAATTAAATGATTATACATATACATGTACATATACATATACATATATATAATTTTCCTTTTTTCCCTTTAGATTTACAATATTTTGGATTTAAATATGTATTTATATAATTACTCTATTAATTCTTATTTATTTATTTTTTCCTTTTCTAGGGTTTTTATGATATTTTGATTTAAATAATATTTTTATAATTAAGATAGTTATTTTATTAAATGTTTACTTATTTAATACATTTTATCTTGAATTAGAATTTTCATGTAAATATACAGGTATTCTAACTAGTAGAAGAAATGACTTTTTTCTTGACATTGTTAATTTTAGCCCAAATCTTGGATCTATTTTTAAAAATAGGAGTTTTAATTTATTTTAATCTATAGAATTTGAGTGCCCAAAATTTTTTCCATGTACAAACTTATTTTAGAGTGAAAAAACAATGTGTAATTTCTCATTGTTTAAATTTTATTCTTGAAGGATATATATTTTTGAGTATACATCAATATTAATTCATATTAAAATATTTTATTCATTACCTATATTAAATATTTATTATATACAACATTAAAATATTTTCTTTTAACTTTTTTTTCTATATATAGATATATATGAGGTTCATATTCATATAAGTTCCTTAACCTACATCTAGAAGTTATTTAAATATTGCGTTAAAATATTATTGAAAACTATAAGGTTTAAACATCTCACTCACATATTTTTGTTACTTCTATTTACTTTACATGAAATTATATTAGGTGATATGGACGACTAATTAAACATGATAACATATTATTTTTTCTTTTTTATTATGGAGGACATTTCTTTTCTATTTAAAAAATATTTATTTTTATTTTTATTTTTATTTATTTGAAAAAGACACGTGTTAACTAGCATACTTACACATCACCTTCACATTGGGCTGTAGAATGAGCCTCTAAGATCAATTAATCTTGAGGCTACTTATTGGAGAAGTGATGATTCTACAGGCTTACCATACAACTCAATAATCTTGGTCAACAATATGGACTTTGCTTCATTGTCTCCAACCGATAGTTTGTTTTCATTTAAAATAAAAAAACATATCTTTATCAATTTTGTAAGGGAAGGACTGTGATTTCATATCCATATGTGGAAAGTTGGAAAGGCATCACCATGAGGCTGCACATATCTTAAACAAACACAATTATTAAGATACAAGTAATTAAAATATTAATTTGATACACATTCCCTTCCATAGGTCATATTTATAATTGTTGATTCATGTATCCCATTCCATGCCATTTTTTCTCAATACATACTTTCCAAATGGAGTTTCATTATTAAAAACAGTAGTAATAAATATATATAATTTGTAAGTTATTGATTATTTGATTAATAAAAAAGAAAGGTACATCTATATATTTTCCAGCCACTGTTTGTCATTGGGGAGACCAGAGAAATGACAAAAGAAAAGTGTTTTAGTCTAAAAGAAAAATAAATAAACTACTAAACTACTAGTAACAATAGTGAGGAAATTATAAACATGATAACTAGGGATAAACATGACTAAAAAAGTGGCATAGAGGCCTACATAGAAACACATCATTTTCTGGTTGCTTTGCTACCAACTAGAAGCAAAAATATAGAGAAAATCATCCTAACAACTAACATGAGGTGGAAACTTAAATTGGATATTTGGACCTAGAAACCAAACAACCCACTACAAGCCAAGAGGGGATACCAATTGAATTTATATCGGAAGAAGCCAACCCAATAAGTGTATGATATCACCAGGCTATAGACCAATCGGTACAACCCACAAATTTATTATAATGACCAATGATATAGTCTCCGAGCACCGAGAAGACTAGCTCCTTTTCAAAGGATAACTAGAGAACTAATAAGTTTACAGAACCATAGGAGAGATAGGTAGCCAAAGAGCATAGGGTAACCTTTTAAATCCCCCAAACCTCCATGAAAAAAGTGTTAAGTTACCAATTTCATCTTGATAACACTTATTTTTCATCTACTCTATGTTAGCCATGCATACAAAGAACATATTCATGAATGCCAAGGAGGAAAACATCAATATTGAATTGTGTGATAACATGAGGTTTGAGAGGATGACATATATTACATCCCTTGGTCACCTTCAAGTGCTTACATATCGAGACAACCTGATTGGGGAGTAAATATGATATAATTAAAAAGTGTCCATGGTCATATTTAAGAAAAATGTAGGTCAGATGTACCACACCATTCATCCCAAGATAATATTCTCTATCACATCCACATATTAAATTGAATAGTAAAAAAAAATAAAAAAAGGTTTAGATGCTTCAAAATTATTACCCACTTCGTGTCTTTAGACAAAAAAAAATTCCAATGTATCCCAAGTGAGAAAAAATGGGTAATCGTGGGGGATAGAACCTATGTATTCTTATATGACCAAACTATTTAAAGATCCCATTCTGAGCTAGTGAGTGCAATGGTAATATATACATATGGATTTTTCCGTTAGAGGCCCTTGGTTGTTTGTTATGGAGCCAACTCCAAAAATAGAAGAAAAGAGAGATCAACGCCTTAGAAATAAGCCACTTCCAGGGGGAAACCTCATTTACGTTACATAAATGAAGAATTATTGGATGATACAAATGGAAAAACATCATTCTATATATAGGAGTCCATGGGATCATAATATAATCCTAGTCGACATAACAATAATAATGTAAGGGCACAATAATAACAATATTTGGGTTATAGGGGTACAACAATAACAATAAGGAGGTTACACTAACAACAATAAAGGAATAAAATAGTAATGTATAGGGACCTAAAATGCCCCTCTCCTTAAATAAGGTGTTCTCCTCAATTCTTGAGTAGTTGTGGATGATTTAGTATAAAATTCTCATCCTCCCATGTAGAATCTTTAGTGGGTAAGTTCTTCCACTTGATAAGATACTCTGAAATTGATCGATTTTGTAGCTGTCGAGTTCTTGTTTCCATGACTGCTTAAGGTTGCAATATGATTTTTCTCCCTCATCAAGTTCTGACAATATTGTTTGAACTGGAAGTTTGTCACCTTAACCTTCTTTGAGCATGAAACATGGAAAATTGGATGCACTCGTGAAGAAGCAGGAAGCTCCAATTTTTATGCCATAATACCAATATTTTGCAACACCTTGTAAGTACTAGAGTACTTTGGGGATAATTTATTATCCTTCTTAGCTTGCTTGAGGGAAATTTTTTTGTATGTTTGTAGCCATAAAAATACCCAGTCTCGTACATCAAATCTTCTCTCACTGCGATGTTGATTTTTCTATTTTTTCATTTTATTTTGTGAAAAATTTAGGTTATCCTTTAAGAGTTGGAGAAATTCTTGTTGATGGTCAATGTGATATTTTACTCCTTGAACCTTATAATTTTCTCATAAATATGATGTGATGGATTTTGGATGATATCCATAAAGTGCCATAAATGGGGTCATTTTTTCTGCAATATGAAAGGAAGTGTTATACCACCATTCAGCGAGAGGTAATTGCTTGAACCATTGTGTTTGCTTATTATATACAAAAAAAAAGATATCCTTCTAAAAATCTATTCACTATCTCAGTTTGACCATTGGATTGAAGATAAATGAGCTCATTGAGTACCCAAATAAGAAATTAATTCCATCCAAAAATTTCCAATAAAAATGTGATCTCTGTAACATAAAATAATATTTGGGTTTCCATGTAGCTTTTGAATTGTTTCCATAAATGCAGTAGAAAATGTACATGCTTTAAATGGATGAGGCAATGCACAAATGTATGCATACTTGGTAAGACTATCAAATACCATCATGATGACAATATTTCCTCAGGACTTATGTAAAATTGCTATAAAATACATTGAAATCTCCTCTTGACATTGACCTGGAATGGATAAAGGTTGTAGAAGACCCAGGGTCTTAATTTTATCAACTATATTTTGTTGGAAAACCAAAAATTCCACCACAAACTTTTGAATATCAGATTTAAGGCCATCTAAGAAAAATTATTTCTTCACCCTGTGGTAATTTTTAAAAAATCCTCAGTGTCCTCCTAAACCGGAAGTGTGAAATTCCAAAAGAATATTTTGTTTTAGTTCGAAATTATTACAAATATATAAGCGATATTCATACCATAAGGAATATTTTTTCCAACCAAATGTATCAGATGTACTAGGATCTTGTTGCAAATTTTGAATGAGTGTCCACACTTCTTTGTCCTTCTTCCATTCATATGTTTCTTCAGTTATCCAATCTGGTTTAATAATAGAAATGGCACAAAGAAATGCTTCCACCTCTTCATCCTTTCTTGAGAGTGCATCTGCTACAAAATTCAGCTTCCCTTTTTTGTAGATCATTTCAAATTCATAACCCAACATCTTTGTGACCCATTTTTGTTTCTCTTCTAAAGATAGTATTTGATCAAAAAAGTGTTTAAGACTATCATGATAAGTTTTTACCTTGCAGTGTCTTCCCATTAGGTATGGTCACCATTTTTTTATTGCATGTAGTATTGTCAACATTTCCTTCTCATAAATAGCTTTCAATACTTTCCTTTGATTGGATGACTTTCAAAAGCAATGGCTCCTCCTTCTTGCAATAAAACAACACCAATTACATTTCTTGAGGCATCACATTCCATAATAAATGTTTTTCTAAAGTCTAGCCTAGCTAGAACTAGCACATGGCACATTTCCTATTCAATATTTTCAAAGGCCTTATCTTCTTCAAGAGTCCATGAAAATGGATCTTTCTTCAATAATGTTATTATAGGTGTTGCTATTCTCCCATAATTCTAAAAAAACTTGTGATAATACCTTGTTAAACCAAGAAATATTCGTAACTGCTTTATGGTTGTGGGGACTTTCCATTCCTTAATGGATTTAATTTTTTAAGGGTACACCTTAACACCCTCGTGAGATACAATATGACCTAGATATTCTACCTCTTGTACTACAAAGAAACATTTGGATTTTTTTGCATATAATTTTTCTCCTCCAATAGTTTGAGCACCTTGTCAACATGTTGAACATGATCCTTCCAAGACATGTTGTAGAAATGCTAGCACAAATTTTCTAAGGAAGGGTTTGAAAATGGAATTTATCAACCCTTTAATTATAGAAGGTGCATTGTGTAATGTTCCTAGTTTCTCTACATTTATTAGAAATTTGAAAAGTCCTAGAGGGTAAAGTGGACCCCAAAGGGAAACAATTATTTTGGATTTATTTTATTATTTTAATTTAATAAAATAAAAATGGACTTAATTGTGAAAAGACTAGATTATGATTAGAGGTCAGGAAACCAAATCCATGAGGATGGATAAGGTTCATAAGACTTTCCCAGTTCTCAAAAATTCCTTGGAGAAAATAAATTAAATACAAAATTTAGATTGAAGATAAAAATATAGAAAGCTACCCCAGTAAAGAGGAAGGTCACTGGGAAGAGGTGCAATAAAACTAGAAAGAGGAAAATCTAGTTTTAAATTAATTTTATGGAAGAAACAAAAGGAAAGCCTAGCCAAAAAGGAAAACAACATCCTGATTAACTGGATACAATTAAGGAAACAATATGATGGGAAAGTCGGCTTAAATAAGTAGATTTAGGATAGACAAGGGGTTTTCTATTGCTAGAAGATTTGATCTCTGCTCGAGGGAGCTATGGAGAAAGAGCTCAAAGGTTTGGAGGAAACTAGTGTACCTTAAGTGGTATGCACCAGTTAATTCATTTTAACTTAGAATTTTAGTATTACTATGCTTATTATGGTGATGTAAATTTTTCGGAATGTTCTTTATTAAATATGTTCAGGAGTAGATGTTGTATATGAAAGGAATGTTAAAAATACTAAGTGGAAACGAATTGGCAATTTTGTGCATTTAATCGAGGAGGCTATAATAAATATAACAATTCTATATATGGTTGTACAGACTATAAGCTGAAGAGTACCAAATCTCAGAATTTCTAAACCTTGATGAAGGTTTAAATCTGAGGTTAAGTGACTTTCAAAAGTTATTATGGAATAATATTACTGTTTTAACATTATTCTACAAATCACGAAAATCTATGAATAGACTATTATAGAATGGAAATATATTTTCATGAAAATTAATGTGGAATTAGTACAGCCAAGCAACTCTTATGCTATAGTAGAACTGGACAAAGTAATACAAGAACTAAGACATAATAGAGAGTGATAGTAATATCTTTGAAGGAGGAACTCCGAAATTATTACCATAATTGAAATAAAAAAATTAAGAAAAGTATTACATAACATTTCAAACATGAATTCATTAAAAGAGAAAATATTATGTTCCATACATTAAACAGTCACGTAAATATAAGGATATAAATCCATAGAGTTACAGAGTTCAATTTAATATAAATATAACTAAATTATACAAATTGGGAACTCTATCCCATTTATAATAATTGTAAAATCTCTCTGGAAATTATGCACCGACGGCATATCGGAAAGCCCAAGTGGGTTACTGGACCAACCTGAAGAGAAAAATTCCATAATTATGATTGAATAGAAAAGGCTAACTGCAATATGAAACCTCAGTAATATGTAAATAGTACCTGCAAGGCACAAAACTATGAATTAGTTCTGGTTCAGGAATATAAACATAACGAGAGATAATAATAAATTTTAAACCAAAAAGGGATAAGAAGTTACCTTAGGGAAAGATGCAGGAAATCCAATCTTCAATAATAAGAAGAAATTTTTGTATTGTATCGAAGGATGTAATGTAAATCCTAAACAGACAGAAATTAAGTTAAAATTTTTAAATCAAAATCTCAAAGGACTATCAATAGACATTAAAAATAAAAGGAAGGGCATCATTCCTATACTAAGTAAAGAAAGTTAACAAGCGTTATGATAGTATGACAGTAGTTGAAACTCAACTCGAAAAGAAACACAAATATGTACAAAATGGTGAAACGATGAGAAGAAATCCATCGTAGAAATCAAACCAATTGCAAAATCTATATAAGAAAATAGTTTAAACTGAAATTATTCAAATACTAGAGCATCATAATTACACAGACTATATGAAATTGAATTAAAAATACACCACATTTCTCTATTGAGAATATTGAAAAAGGAATCGAAATTCCTAAGTATCGTATAAAAACCTAATTCGGTATTCGAAAATAATGGGAATGCATTTTTCAATTAACGTTAAAAACACTACCACAGAGAGTTAATAAATGCCATCAAATACATCCATAAATCTATGGATGTCTTGGTAAAGCGAGTTGAGCGAGTACAACCAAATAGTAATGCACCAATAAATTGTTCATGGTAAAGGTAAACCTTTAAAGGAGATAGTAGTGGTATTGAGACTACCTGTAGATTTTGGTAACGATTCTGGGATGGCCACGGTGGGAGGAGAGGATGCCCTGCTATTTGGCCATCTGCATTAAAAAAAAAACGCAGTCACACACGTTAACACGTAATGCTGAAAGCTAAACAAAAAATTAAACACAGTGTGGTGTAACAAAAAGGAGCACCGTAAACGCAAAAGTAGACTTTCAAATTTAGAATGAGAATTGACAGTGGATATATGAGAGGGACTCCCACACGATAATCATAGGCATATTTTTGAAATAAAATTCACCGAAGTCTAACTAGTTAATGAATTATACCGTGAGCTAAACCAATACCATATTACTAGAAACAGTATTTTACATTTGACCTTTAGCTAATTTAAACAGTGGGAAATTATGGAATTCATAGATAGCATAAGATATAAAACGTTTTAAAGGAGTACCTAGAAAGAGAGGGTTATGCCAAACCATGCCTAACCAAAGTCCTGGTCATGGTTCAGAAATGCAATCACCTGGAGTTCCTGTAGAAAGGGCAGCGAACGAATTAGAAAAGAAACTAATTAAATGGAACTATGAAAATAATAAACATCCCATGCCAAATTCCACGAAACCGGAGGAAGTGATGTATCTTACCTGGATAGAACGATGAATTAAACCTTGACATAGAAAAATGGAACCTTCGCTTCAACCTTACCAGAGTGAATTCTCATCTCACAGGTAAACGAAGGAAGAGAGAGGAATGACATTCATTAACTGTAAGCGAAAGGCAGAGCCAAGGTAGAAGGGAGGATGCTCACTAAATACATGGAGTGAAAAATAGTCCCAAGTAAAAAATGAAGCCATTTATAGAGCCACAAACCCTAACTTAGAATAGATCCTAACCTTCCATGGGTAAGAGATCTAGTCTTGAAGGAATTCCTATAGATTGATGGGTTCAATCAAGAACTAGACAAGCCATGTGATATTGTACATTCAATTTAATGTCAAGACATTCTGAGAAAAATCACGTACAAATATTTGTTGTACACTCATACGAAGAAACCGCCAAAATTAAACCATAGTAATCACCATGCCTCGAAATTCCAATAATGGATTTAATTTTGACAACGTAGTTAATGCATAATACAAATTAATACAGGTGCATGTAATATAATGTTTCAATATCATGTGGTATACATTTAAATGGTCACATAGATAGCCAACGTCCCATTAAACCTTAGAAAAAGTAAGTGAATCGAGGGAACATAGGTTTCACATAAGACTCAATTGAAATATATAAATTCGAGGAAAGGATAATATGCATTGGTGGGATGGGTTAAATGTAAAATGAAGACACAACCTCATTGTAGGCAATGTAAACTCTTAATAGCTATGTGAACTCGTAAAGTTCAATGTTTATGTGATCATTAATAGTATTAGAACGAAGTCCCTAAAAAGGGAAATTTCTCATATGACAATTTATCTATGTATGTCAGAAAGTAAAAATAGTCATAGATTTTAAAGTAAATTTAAGGATATATATATATATATGTGTGTGTGTGTGTGTGTGTGTGTGTGTGTGTTGGGGGAGTTAGACTTACAAGATATATAAATATTTATCTTGGGTAAAGAAATTTTTATTAATAGTTAAGGGGGAATCTAACTATTACTTACAAATTTCCATGTAAAATAAAATGGGATGGTTCATAGAACATACAATCTAATTGAAGTGGTAAACTTGGAAATTTAGTCCCAATGAGTATATATGAAAATAATGAAAGATTAAAAGTACAACAAAGGAAAATGTTAATGTATGATATACGTCAGAATGTGACAAACAATAATCAGTTCATAAGGTGTGATTAGTATTAATGCTATAAATAAATAGATAAATAATTATCAAATTGGAGATGTTACAAATGGTATTAGAGTGCATGTTAAAAAACTAGGCCTGAATGTGTGCTCACACTAGAAAATCAAAATCCAGAAATTGTATTGTTGTAAATGGTTTTGTTAACATAATATTTTTTCACTAATGTTTAATTTTATGTACAGTGACTTAGTGTAAAAGCATACAACCGCAAACCATGAGTGAAGGGGATGAGTTTTATGTGGATCTGGGTGGTGCAAAAATCAATCAGACCCTAATTCTCCATTGATGGTTATGATCATGCAACTAAAATCATGCAACTGAGAAACCACAATGAAATATTATCGCTAGCTAGCGAAGAGCAAGAAAGGTTAGTTAGAGAATTGACCTTCAGGAACAGTCATGAAGGTGAAGGTTATGGGAAAAAGAGAAGAGGAACTGAAGATCACTCAGAAGATTCTGAGGAGGATAAATCATTTAGACATTAGTCTAGAGGGAAAAAGTAATTGCAAGGTGAATGTTATGAAACCATCTCCAAAAATAGAGGAAAAGAGAGATCAATGCCTTAGAAATCAGCCACTTCGAGGGGACAACCTACAATACATAACATAAATGAACAATTCTTGGATGATACAAATGAAGAAAAATCCTTTCTATATATAGGAGTCCATAGGGCCACAATATAATCCTAGCCGACCTAACAATAATAATGTAAGGGCACAATAATAACAATATGGGGGTTACAGGGGTACAAAAATAACAATAAAGGGGGATACAGTAACATAATAAGGGATTGCACAAGTAATATAGGGACCTAGCATGCCCCTCTCCTTCAAACAAGTGTTGTCCTCAACGCTTGATTTTTTCTTAATGCTTCTGTATGAAATTTTCATCCTCCCGTGTTGAATCTTCTATAAGATGTTCTTCTACTTGTTGAGATAATCTAAAATTTATCGTACTTGTCGAGTTCTTATTTTAGTGACTACTTCAAACTTATTTTGATGTGATGTTGATCTTCCTATTGTTTCATTTTATTCTACGCCAAAGCTAAGTTATCCTTTGAAAGTTAGAGAACTTGTTGCTGATGGTCGATGTGATATTCCACTATTTTATCATCCATATTAGCTTTTATTTTATCCCTCAAACCATCAAACTTAGCCTCCATTTATGCTTTTAAACAATGTATGTCATCTTCAGTTTTGTTAGAGTCGGTATGGTCATACCTTCGTCAGAGATCAAAAAACTCTTTGTTGCATTTCATTTTAGGTGTCTCATTCATCCAATCAGTTGCATTCCATTAGAAGCATAGATTATCTGACGGAAGGGTCTTGTCTCTCATTTTTCCTCATGTCATGTATCTGCTGGTTTGTGTCTGATCATTAAATTTCATCAAAATTCATCGAAGTCAATTTTACAGTCATTCATAGTCATGGATGGTCTTTTGGTCAGCAAACAGTCTTTTCAGTCATTAGGTCTATGGTTTCGTCTTCAAAAATGTCAAATAATGCCAGCAGGTACATGAGGATGTTTCTAATAAGTTTTCATTTCAAAATTTTCATCATCAATAATGATGAAAATGATTCTTCTTCAAAACAGAGTTTTGAAGAAGAAATCGTCAAATTTATTTTTTGTAATAAATGTAATTTGATCCTTTGTAATTTTTAAAGTGTTTTAGTAATGACTTCAGGCACAGCCCTTGTCATCCTTTGCCAAAATCCAATGCCAATCATCCCTACAAGAAATCGACAAAAAGTTTCATTATTCAGCTCAAAAAAGTCAAATGGAAACAAACAAAAAAACAGAGTTTGTATTAACCATGTGAAAAGTGCCAAAATGGAAACATAATAAAGTGGGTTTTTTCAAAATAAAAGTCAAAATCCTTGTGTACATAAGATATTTCAACGTTTATCAAATCATTTGTACTCAAGAGATATCAAAGAAGTCGGTTTAAATTTTGGAAGGGCGAAACTGGAGTTTAAAGCTGAGACTGTGTGTTTGGAGTGTGCGCGGCGCATTGGCATGTCGCGACGCACATAGCCATTTTATACAGTGTAAATTTGCTCTGGTGTGGCGCATATAACGCGCACGGCGCACTAGGTGTGCATGCGGTGCACAGAGCCTCCAAGTAGAATTTCGTCACTGCTTCATCAAAAACCAAAACAATTCAAACTTTTTTGCTCCAAGTAAGTTTGAAAACTCTTGCCATTGATTTTAGCTTGTGTTGGGTGTTGTTTGGAGGGAGAAAATGGAAAGTTTGATTGGTGAAATTATAAACCCTATATTCATATCAAAAACTGCTCTTAGGGTTTGAAATTTAGGTGTTAAAACTAGAAATTTGGTGCCAAAACCATTCCATTCCATTTTTCATCTGTGTTCTCATCATTGTCATATTATCATAAAGTCACTCTCTTATTCCCATTATCACTCATTTCCATTTTTCCTATCCCTCAAATACTTTTATTCCTTACCACTCTCCCTCTCCCATATTATTTACAAAATCCCCAAATCCCACATTCATAAAAACAGTCAAGTGACTGTTATTGCATTCTAATTTCACGAGACAGTCCAATGTACCCTTTTTTCCCACTGTCCATCTTTCCCACAGTCTTGGCACACATTTGATAATTGGAGGCAAAAAACATCAAGTCTTCATTTCTCATTTTCAAACAATCAAACATACACTTGGCATAGACATGCAAACACCATGACAGACACAGATTCATCTTATGAGAAAGACAATGATTCTACCACAGAACTTCATGCACCAAGAAGGCCTCGAAAGGGAGGCAAACATGTGAGGGAGGAACCCACCTCTTTGACTCAGTTGGAGGCCTGCCCACTTGCCATGGTTTGTTTCCGAGAGAAATCATGCTATCAGGATTGTGAGAGGATTGCTCAGATTCAGCATCATCAGGAGTTAGCCCGGTTGTTTGTTTTACATTTGCATGATGGTCATGTTACTCTCGCTGGTGTAAATTTCACCTTGACACCAGAAACCATTTCTCAGGCAACAGGAATACCGAATGTAGGTGAGGAGTGGAACAAGAGACAACAGGTGGATAGAGTACATTACGAGCTAGACATCAGGCCTGGCTATCTGAGGTAGCTCAGCAGGGTATTCCCATTATGGTTCCTGAAGGAATCCTATGCACCATTGATGAGACTCATTATCCGATACTTCAGTTGTGAGGGCCGTTTCTCACGTCTCTATGCATATCACATCAGACTATTGATGAATTTCACGAGAGTGAGGATGATGAACATACCATATTTCATGTGCCGAAACATAGAGAGGATGACCACTCTTGTGTAGAAGGAGACTTCTGAGCAGCAACACAACATCATTTATCATTATGCGCTCATCAAGATGATTGTGGTACATCAGCTTAGATTGCAGGGCATTACATGAAAAGATTTCATTTCCCATGACTTCTTCACAGCCCCTCAGCCTCCTCCAGAGATTTTTCATGATGCAGGTGAGCCTTCACATCAGTTTGAAGGTCCCGAGACAGAGCCTATCGGTGTGCCAGTATTTGTTACTTATCAGAGAGGCACGAGAGCATTGTTTGCAACAGCCCGACGAGTACTATCTCCAACCAGGGTGGAAGGGGTCTTGTTGCCATTGTCATCAACACAGGTATAGGTACAAGATAGAGGAAAGAGGCCTATGCAGGAGGAAGGCCCTTCAGGAGGTCAGGATACTGATTTTACATTGATTGATGTGGACGTGAGCTCTCCAAACTCAAAACTGAGAGAGATCATTCAGGAGCAGAAAAATGAGATCAACACATTGACCGAGAAGTTGCAGAGAGCTCAGTGGATCATTAACTATTTGGAGCAGTGGAATAAGCAGCTGGATGATCAGCAGAAGATCATGGAATTGCAAAACATCCGTGAAAACCGACAAGCTACCCGAAGAAGCCCATCCGAGATGACACCTATTGAGCGGGAGATTGAGGCCGATAGGGAGACTTGGCTTGAGAGAGTCAACATCCATCTCAAGAGGCTGTTGGAGAAGGCGAATAAGGAGAAGAACATGCTCTGACACATGAAGAACCATTATTGGGCACGCACACATGTTTGTAAAGAAAAAATCAAGATCCTGAAAGCGAGGCTGAGAAGGGAACCGAGGAGGCGCAAAAGGCATGATCGAATTCAAATCTTGGCCAAAGCTTATTTTGCTAAGAATAGAATTTTATGATGGACCTACAGCCCAAATTTCAAGGAATTTGGAGAAAATTTTGTTATTTTTGAATTTTTTTGGTCGCAAAACAGGTTTTTCTGCCCGACGCGTAGTGCCACCTTGCGCACGCTTATGATTGGTAGCTTTTTAGAGGGAAAACTTGGTATTTCTGGATTTTTTATGAAAATTTATGCATGACCAGGAATGTCCTAATAATTTCATCAAGTTCTGGGTGGCTTAAAGGGTCAAAAACACTTTGAAAATGGCCTTTCTGCCACTTTTTGCACACACAGGAACTAGTCTTGGGAGATTGAACTTTTGGAGGGGAAAATGGACACCAAATCTAGATATTCCACTTGGGTTGGAAATTATACAGATAGGGATTTCCAACGAGCTATCATGAGCTCAATTTGGACTTCAGGAAGTGCCTCAAAGTCATCTCCACACTTGTGCTACGCATAGAGATTTTGGGCGCGACGAATAGAAGATTTTGGCCTATTTTTCACTCCACAGCTCAGAATTTCGCCTAGTTTTGGCCAGTTTTACTTTTTGATGTAACTCTTGATCTATATTGATGTAATTTCATGTTCGTGATGTAATTTGGGCATATTTTTACTTTTTCTAGAAGATTCATTCACTAAAAGGTGAAATGTGAGTGAATGGATCAGTTTCCTAGCATATAGAGGCAAGTTGTTTCATGGCCTATTTTCTAGTTCCTAGTTTAGATATGGCTGAAACAGTTCCTAGAATGATGACCTCGACCCCTAGAGGCATGGGAATGGGTTAGGCATGTCTATATGATGTATTTTCTCAGTCATTTTCAGGGTTGGACTTTTGGGATTGCATAGTACTTCATTGTACATTCATTCTGCAATTTTGGCAAAGGAATTGACGAGGGTTTGCAGCCCTTTTTGGGATCCTTGTGGCTCTGTGTTTTGATGGTGTTTTCCTCTATGTATCTGTAATTTTACTGATGTTTATGTGTACCATTTTAATTCTCCTTTCTTCTTAAACTAAACAAACAAGTTATAACGGTAGAATTCATTGGTCTGCTTTGCTCTGCCTTCATTTTTGTTTAGTTTTTCATGTTTTCATCTGTTTGAGGAGGAATTTTGAGACCATATTTCCCTCTTCAGCTCCTCGCCGGTCTGATCCATCCATCCACTCAAGCTAAAGCATCAAAACTATTACTTACCTTGCCCCAATTAGAACTCTGCAAAAACTAGGCCTAAACCCCACACCCAAAACTGCATTTCCCTTGATCCAACAAAAAACCCCTAAAACAAAATTAGATTCCTTCACTTATATACCTAGCCTAAAATTAGCTTTCATTTCAGTCATCTCAAGCCCTATTGATTACTTTTCGCTGAGATTGACCTGGAGAGAGCCCTCTCCTGTTCTGGTAGGGCTAACTACCAGACTGAGTGTGGTATGATGTTACCCTGAAATCTGCCTTCCTTCAGCCTGAGGTAGATTTACGTAATAACATAGTGGTGACCATACTGGGGAAGAAATGGTTTGCTTGTTGGTGTTAATTTTTTTGTAAGCTACAGACAAACCCTGAAGTTATGTCAGGTAGCCTTCGAAACGCTTTTGCTTTGCATTAGCAAAAGTAGATAAACGATGCTTCAGTCAATCTCCGGTCTAGCTTGTGAACGTGACACTTGACTTGTGAATTATCCCAGTATATTAGATCGTTCTATACTTTTGGGTGATGAGTCTAGAATGCGATAGGCTGAAAAAATTGGTTTTGTCCCTTTGATTTTGAAATTAATCCAACACATTGGCTTCCATAAGACATACTAGAGAAAATCCGGATCCCGATCCACCTCCAGTGTATGAGAAACCGAATCTGATTTCAAGAATTCTTCGTCGAGAAAGTCCCGTGATCCCTCTTTTCAAATCTCATTCATGCCCTACTGTATTTGAATTCCTTGAAGATATTGAGTTTGATGATTAATTTGAGTTGTCGTTGTTTGAAACTAAATCTGAAAGTGCTATTGGTTCTACTGTCATAAATCCTGAGTTTATCAAGTATCTTGAGATTGAACAAGCTAATAGATCCATTGATAGTTACATCTTGAAAATTCAAAACTTTATTGTGGCAAAAAATATTCCTGAGTTTATTGAATCTGCTTCTGAAACTCTTGGTCCATCAGTAGTTACTTCTGATTCACAAGTTCACACCGAGCTTCCCTTCATTCCTACCATTCCTGTGCAACCATCCATATCTGATCAGAAATCTGCAGTAGTTCTGCCTCCTTCCCCACCACATACACCTCGCATATCTACTGCTCCTACTCCTCCTGTTTCTCCAAGACAGATTATAAATCCACCAAGAGCAATGGCCGCTAGATTCACACCCCTTGTCTTACCTCCAAACTTGGATGCTATGCCCGCAGATTATCAAAGTAAGATCCCATTTTTTGATGGTACTCCACAAAGTGTTCCTGCTCAGCAACATATTGACAGAATGGCAGACTTCTTTGATCTTCATGAAATTGATGAAGAAAATGTGACCATGAGATTGTTTGTGCAAACTTTTGGAGGTGAAGTACGTAAGTGGTTCAGAGCTTTGCAGGCTAGAAGTATTGCTACATTGACCGAGCTGCAGAGACAATTTTTAGATCGATGGGAAGTAAAGAAAGATCCTCTTCAAATCACTTCTAAATATACCAAGATCAAGCGCAATGCTGGTGAGTCCGTCCAAGACTATATTATCAGATTTAATGCGGTTTATAATGCAATTCCTGATGATTTGAGGCCATATAAGAAGTCAGCTTTGCTTAAATTCCCAGATGGTTTTGATCCGAACATGGCCTATTCATTACGGGAAAGAGATCCGCCCACTTTGGAGGATATGCAGAAAATTGCAGTGAGTGTGGAAGCAAATTTGAATGACAAGAGAGCTAGATTGAAAGCAGAGAAGAAAGTTGCAATTAAAGAAGAAGCTTCTACTTCAGATCAATTACTTCGCAAAGTGGAGAAGATGTTTGAAAGAATGACACTTGATAAGCCTGAACCGCAGATCATAAATCCCAACTTTCGTGGACAGCAACAACCTCAATTCAGGATCAAACAGCGAGAGCAGTGAGCATAAGAACCACAACAGCAAGTAAAAACTCCTTTAAAGTAGAATTTTGCCCGAAATGAGATGATGAAGATAATGTAATTGGAGAAGAAAATCACTTTTTTACACCTGATGAAATGCCAACCTTTATCACTAAAGAGGAGGAGTTTGCAGAAAGTTCAGATGTACAAAAAGATGAGGATTTTATCTTGGCAAATGAGACAGCTCTTGAAGAAGAGTCGAATGAGTATCAGAGAGGTTATATGAATGCTTTTTCCACCCAGTAGAAACAATATTCACTTAGAAATAGAGATGTGCCTATCAACCCAATCAAAAAGAGAAAAGAAGTTGTAGCACCAAAAAATGATGCACCCATTGCGCAAAAGAAGGGAAAAGATGTAGTTGATCCTACTACAAGCAAGTCTCTGTTATTTTAGATCTTCAATATTTGAAATTTTTTCTTGTAGTAGCCCTCTAAATCTTCTTTCCAATGCCATAGGTCTGAACTTATTTGGATTCTTCAAGGAAAAGTTATGGAAAATCTCCCACAATGACCTAATTATGGACTGGTTTAGTAGAGAGAACTTGTACGAGTTTCCACGTGTCACTATTTACTCCTTTGGCTTTGAAATTTATATGCCAAAAAGTGCACTCTGTGTACTTGCAGCCACTTTTTATAGAATTATAATCTGACACTTCGTGGGAAAGTTATGACATTTTTTCCATTGTCACCTCTTTGAGATGAAATTCGGGAGCCTGAAACAATCCTACCTTCTAGAGATCATATCTCACAAAATATTGCGAACCAAGATCTAAAATTTTTCTAGGAGGTTCCTCAGGAGTTTGGCTTCGCTCTGTGCTAATTTACACTTCTGAACCCTCGTAGAAAAAAATTATAGTGAAAATTCGATGATAACCTGTTTAGGTTAAATTTAGGAACCTGCAAAATTCCCTAACTTCCACTGATCATATCTCCAAAAATGTTGCGAACCAAGCTCTGAAATTTTGTGAAGATGTTTCTCAGGATTGCAGCTTCATGCTCTAAAAATTTCAGCGTCTGAACTTTCATAGTAAAAACGTTATAGTTAAAATTTCATGATGACCTATTTGGAGTAGTTAAACCCTAGAATCCAAAGCTTTGATACCAAATGTTATGAAACCAGCTCCAAAAATAGAAGAAAAGAGAGATCAATGCCTTAGAAATCAGCCACTTAGAGGGGAAAACCTCTAATACATTACATAAATGAATAATTCTTGGATGATACAAATGAAAAAAACTCCTTTCTATATATAGGAGTCCATGGGGCCATAGTATAATCCTAGCCGACCTAAAAATAACAATGTAAGGGCGCAATAATAACAATATGGAGGTTACAGGGGTACAACAATAAAAATAAGGGGGGCTACACTAACATAATAATGGACTACACTAGTAATATAGGGACCTAGCAGTGAATTCTGAAAAATCAAGCCTCCCTCCTATGATGGAGAGAAGGACAAAGATGCAAAAGCTTGGCTTCTAAACATGGTAACGTACTTCCGAGTTTATGAGTATGGAAGTAACTTGAAAGCCAAGTTTTCCATTTACCAATTAAAAGGAAATGAAACCTTGTGGTGGGAGGAAAGAAAAATGGTGCATGTGATAGATGAGAAAATTGTCACTTCGGAAGATTTTCAAATTAAATTTAAATATAGATAACTGAATGAATGATACTATGATGATAAAGCAAAAGATTTTCATGAGCTTAGTTTGGGACAACTTACCATTGATGATTTTGTTACTAAATTTACCAACCTACTCTACTATGTACCTTATATAAGAGAAGAGAAGACAAAGTTACAATGATTTTTAAACTGCCTGCCTACTATCTACGAGGAGAGGATAAAATTTCATAATCCCAATACAATGGATGAAGTTGTGCACAAGGCGAGACTATGTTATCAGCGGTTCAAAGGTAGAAATGAAGAAGTGAAAAACTGGAAGAACAAAGAAAATGGTGACTCTAGTGGAAAAAGAACAAAACCAACATAGTTAAAGAACTTTGGGAGAAATCACCAAAGAAGAAGTTTTCCAAAACTGGAGAAAATCATCCCACCTAGTCCCAAACAAGATCTCAATAAATAGATGTTAAGAGAGACGGAAATATTAAAATGAGGTAACCTCTAAAGTGATGGGCTTGTGGAGAACCTCATATTCTAAGATATTTTCCACACAAAACTATTCCTAATATACAAGTGATGAGAGAGGAAACTATTGTAAATGATGTGGCAAGAAACATCCCCAAAATCAGTGCTGCCTTGGAATATCATCAAGTTGAACACCAATCAATCATGGTCAAAATAGAAGGTATGATTGTCGAACAACCTATTTCTATTTTGATATATCCAGGTGCAACATTAAGCTATATAAGTCCTCAAATTTTGGAAAAATGCAAATTGAAGTCAGAGAAATTTCAGCAAGCATGGCTAGTTCAGTTAGCTACGGGAACAAAAAGAAAATTGACCCATAATTTACCAAAGACAATTATAAATTTAAATATGTATGAAACTAAACTAAATTTGAATATTTTACCTCTATGTTCCTGTGATGTGTTGGTAGGAATGGACTGGTTAGAAAAACAGAAAGATATATTAAATTGTTTAGACAAAACAATACACTATACAGATGGTGAGGGAAAACTAGTGATATTGAAAGGGAAACCCAGACCTATATCAGTGAGAAAAATATCAGTACTTCAGTTGAAAAGGATAGCAAGAAAGGGATGCCAAGTGGATGTTGTACATGTTAAATAATTGGGGCAGGAAAATGAAAAAGAGATTGTAGAAAACTTACTAGTCATCCGAGAGTTTAAGGATGTGTTCCCAGATGAAATTCCTCTTCTACCCCCAAAAAGAGAAATTTATTTTCTTAATTGAATTAATACCAAGAGATACCCCTGTCTCTAGAGCCCCATACAAAATGAGTACTCCATAATTGATGGTGTTAAAACTGCAACTATAAGATTTTCTGGATAGAGGCTATATAAGACCAAGTGTATCTCCCTGGGGAGCACCGGTACTAGTTGTCAAAAAGAAAGATGGTACATTCAGAACGTGCATAGACTACCGAAAACTGAATAAATTGACAATAAAGAATACATATCCTCTACCTAGGATAGATGATCTATTTGATCAAGTTAGAGGAGCCACAACCTTTTCAAAAATTGATTTACGGACAGGCTATCATCAATTGAGAATTAAAGATGAAGACATAAGTAAAAATACATTCAGAATAAGACACAGACACTATGAGAGTGTATTCCTACCTTTTGGGTTGACTAATGCACCTGATACCTTTATGTGCTTAATGAAAAATGTCTTAAGTAAATATTTGGAAAAATTTGTTCTAGTATTTATTGATGACATTCTGATATATTCTAAGAATGAATCTAAGCACAAAGAACATCTCAAAATTGTCTTAAAAACACTCAAAGAACATAAGTTGTATGCTAAAAGTAGAAAATGTGAATTTTACAAGGATAAAATTCAATACTTGGGCCATATTATTTCAGATAACGGATTAGAAGTCGAACAAGAAAAGATACAAGCTTTAATGTATTGGCCTGTACCTACTGATGTTTCCTCGATAAGATCTTTCATGGGAATTTCAGTGTATTATAGGAGATTTGTAGAAATTTTTTCAGCCTTATCATACCCTATCACATCTCTACAGATGAAATGAGTGATGTTTGAATGGACATAAAAATGTCAACACAGCTTTGAACAGTTAAAACTTAAACTCACAACTACTCTAATTCTAAATATTTCAGTTCCAAATCAAGAATTTGTAGTGTGTACAGATGCGTGTGAAGAGGGATTAGGAGGAGTGTTATTACAAGAAAACACAGTCATAGCATATGAGTCAAGAAAACTAAAGAAACATGAACATAATTATAGTGTGTATGACTTAGAGTTAGCAGCTCTAATACATGCTTTGAAGATGTGTAGACATTATCTATTAGGAAAAAGGTTTGATATTAATGACATATCACATCAGTTGGAAGTATTTTTTCACACAACCTAATTTAAATGATAGACAAGCTATATGGTTGTCTTTCCTTAGTGAATTTGACATGGAGATCAAACATATAAAGGGGAAGGAAAATAAGATTGCAAATTCTTTAAGTAGAAATTCTTGTCAAATTGTTAATAGTATTGGGAGTAGTGCAAATTTTGATATTAAAATATTGATTCAATAAGTAAGGAGAGAAGACCCAAACTATGAAAAGATTCAAGAAATTTTTTAGAAACAAGAGATAGTGGGCATACTAAAAAGCATAGGGGATTGATTTGTTATAAATACAAATTATACATTCCCAATGTGAACTCATTAAAAAGTGACATTCTAGATGGGTATCATAAAAGACCCTATGCACGACGTCCAGGGTATCATAAAGTAATTTAAACTTTAATAAAGAGCATGTACTGGAAATGTATGAAAAAAGAGGTGGCTAATTATTTAGCTAGATGTTTAGAATGTCAAGAAGTAAAGGTACAACATTAGCATCCAGCAGGATTGTTGAATCCTTTACCCAACCCTAAATGGAAGTGGGAAATAGTCTCCATAGATTTTATCACTGGATTACCAAGAACTAAATACCAACATGACTCTATCATGGTAGTAGTTGACACATTGACTAAAACACACACTTCTTACTAGTACATTCTACTTTTGGTACAACTCAGGTAGTTAATGTATTTATGAAAAAAATTGTAAAGTTGCATTGTATTCCTAAAAATGATCATATCAGACAGAGATGTAAAGTTTATTGTAGCTTTTTCGAGGAGTCTGTTTGGGGGAATGGGTACCAAATTGAACTTTAGTACCGCAGACCATCCCCAAACTGATGGGAAAACTGAAAGAACAAACCAAATTTTAGAAGACATGTTGAGAATGTATGTGATGGACATACCAACAAAGTGGGAGGACTTTATACATTTAGCAGATTTTGACTACAACAATAGCTACCAAGCCTTAATCAAGATGAGTCCTTTGAAAGCATTAAATGGCACAAAGTCCCATACACCTCTAAGTTGGAGCCAACCAGAGGATATGTTAATACTTGGACCTGATGCATTGCAGGAAATGGAAAGGAACGTAAAGAAAATTCAACAAAATATTAATATAGCACAAGACAGGCAGAAGAGCTATGCAGATAAAAAGAGAGTTCATAGAGAATTTAATGTGGGTGATCATTTCTATGTGAGGATTAATCCAAAAAGGAGTACATTGTACACTAGTAGCTGTGAAAAATTAGCACCATGCTACTGTGGACCTTTTGAAGTACTGGAAAGAGTGGGACCAGTAACATACAAGTTTGCTTTACCTAGTCACATTAAGGTTCACAATTTTTTTCATGTTTCATTATTAAAAAAGTATGTGCACGATGATACTCATGTTATTGATTGGAATGTGATACAGGTGGAACCAGAAGGGGAATTCCTTCTAGAGCCACTTTGCATCTTGGCACGGTAAGAAATTGAGCTCCGAAACAGAACAATGGCCAGGGTGAAAGTGTAGTGGAGGCACTTTTCACCTGAAGAGGCTACCTGGGAGCGAGAGGAAGATATGAAGGAAAAATATCCATAACTATTTGAAAAGTGAATTTTATATTTTTGTCTATGTAACACCGAGGACAGTGTTTTGTTTTAGAGGGGGAATATGTAATGTCCCCAGTTTCTCTTCTTTTATTAGACATTTGAACAATCCTGAAGGGTAAATTCGACCCCAAAGGAAAACAATTATTGTGGATTTATTTTATTATTTTAATTTAATAAAATAAAAATGGAATTAATTGTGAAAAGACTAGATTATGATTAGAGATCAGGAAAAAAATCCATGAGGATGGATAAGGTTTATAAGACTTTCCCAGTTTTCCAAAAATACTTGGAGAAAATAAATTAAATATTAAAATTTATATTGAAGATAAAAATCTAAAAATCTACCCCAGTAAAGAGGAAAGTTACTGGGAAGAGATGGAATAAAACTAGAAAAAAATATAGTTTTAAAGTAATTTTGTGGAAGAAACAAAAGGAAAGCCTAAGAAAAAAGGAAAACAACATCCTGATTAACTAGACGCAGTTAAGGAAACAAATTGATGGGAAAGCAAGCTTAAATAAGAAGATTCAGGATAGACAAGGGGTTGTTTATTCCTGGAATATTTTATCTCTGCTCAGGGGGAGATGTGGATAAAGAGCTCAAAGGTTGGGTGGAAACTAGTCTACCTTTAGTGGTATGCACCAGTTAATTCATTTTAACTTAGAATTTTAGTATTATTATGCTTACTATGGTGAAGTAAATTTGTAGGAATGTACTTAATTAAATCTATTCAAGAGTTGATGATGTATATAAAAGGAATGTTAAAAAGACTAAGTGCAAATGAATTGGCAATTTTGTACATTTAACCGAGGGGGCTATAATAAATATAGCAATTCTATGTATTGTTCTATGTATGGGGCTATAATTAATTGGCAATTTTGTGCATTCTCACTAAAGACGTGGAGTGAAATAGTCCCAAGTCAAAAACGAAACCATTTATGGAGCCTCAAACTGTAACTTAGAATAGATCCTAACCGTCCACGCGTAAGAGATCTGGTGTTGAAGGAATTACCACGGATTGATGGGTTTAATCATGAACCATACAAGCCATGTGATGTTGTACATTCAATTTAATGTCAATACATCTCGAGAAAAATCACATACAGAGATTTGGTGTACACTCATATGGAGAAACCACCAAAATTACACCATAGTAATCACTACGCTGCGAAATTCCAATGAAGGATCTAATTGTGGCAAAGTAGTTAATGCATAATACGAAGTAATATAGGTGTGTTAAATATAATTTTTCAATCTAATGTGGTAGACATTTAAATGATCACATAGATAGCTAACCTCCCATTAAATCTTAGAAAAAGTAAGTGAATCGAGGTGACAAAGGTTTCACATAAGACTTGATTGAAATATATGAATTTGAGGAAAGGATAATATGACTTGGTTGGATGGGTTAAATATAAACTATGGATACAACCTCGTTGTACACAATGTAAACTCTTGACAGCTATGTGAACTCATAAATTTCAAAGTTTATGTGATCATTAATTGTATTAGAATGAATTTCCTAAAAATGGAAATTTCTCATATGACAATTTATCTATGTATGTCAGAAAGTAAAAATAGTCATAGATTTTAAAGTAAAGTTAAGGAAATATATATATATATATATATATATATATATATATATATGGTTGGGGGAGTTAGACTTAGAAGATATATAAATATGTATCTTGTGTAAAGAAATTGTTATTAATGGTTAAGGGGGAATCTAACTATTATTTACAAATTTCCATGTAAAATAAAATGGAACGGCTCATAGAAAATATAATCTAATTGAAGCGGTAGATTTGGAAATTTATTACCAATGAGTATATGTGCAAATTATGAAATATTAAAAGTACAACAAAGGAAAATGTTAATGTATGATATACATCAGAATGTGACGAACATAATCAGTTCATGAGGTGTGATTAGTATTAGTGCTATGAATAGAAAAAAAAATATTGTCGAAATGGAGATGTTACATATTGGTAAGACCGAAAGGAATGACCAGAAATTCATAATTACCCTCATGAGTTTGAAATGTTTTTTTCAGAATATCTCTAGTAATCATTCTAATTTGGTAATATCCTGAACGAAGATCGAACTTGGTAAAATAAAATGCTCCATGTAATTCATCCGATAATTCATCAATAATGAGAATGGGAAATTTATATTTAATAGTGAGCTTATTGAGCATCCTATATTCTAGAAACATGCACCATGATCCATATTTCTTGTGCACCAATACTACTGGAGTAGAGAAAAAAATTTGACTAGGTTTAATTATACCATCCTCTAAAATTTATGCAATCATACGTTCAAATTCTCTCTTTTGGGCATAAGGATATCTGTAAGGCCTGATGTTCAGAGCAACACTTCCTAGAATCAAATTAATAGCATGATCATGATTGAATAGGTGGGAGTCCTTTGTGAGTTTCAAACACCTTGGAATGATTGTCCAAGAATTTTTGGTGATCTCGATAAATAGACTATTTTGATGTTGGAACTTATAGTGAGAATAATTGTGCAATTAAACCTCTTTGGTCTTTCTTCATAATATTTTTCATGAAATTAGAGCTTATTATCTTTCCAAGCTTCCTTTCTATACCCCGTAATTCAACTTCCTTTCCTCCCAAAAAAAATCTCAAGAAAATTTCTTGAAAATTAAAAGCTACTGTCCCCAAAGATTGTAACCATTGTACTCCTAGTACAACATCAACACCTCCCATTGGAATTGAAAGCATTGGACTATTCAATACATATTCCCACATGTTTATCTTGATATTATGGCTTTTTCCATATCAATTTATAGTTCCTCCATTTGTAACCATCACTTAACATTCTGGTGCTAGGTATAGGAAAAAAATCAATTCCTTGGCTACCTTACAATGAATAAAATTATGGTTACTACTTGAATCAATCAACACTATTCCCTTTTTCCTCTTGATATGTCATTTTATCTTGAGATTTTGAGGAGTGGTAATTCCTGCTAATGCATTACATGGTATGGTCAGACTGATTTCTTCTTCTTCTAGGGTTGTTTCATGGTGTATATCCTCTTCTTTTAAATTTTATTGTTCATTTCCTTCCCCCTCTTCACAATTTATGTAAAATAATTTATTCTTAGTGCACTTATGACCTCTAGTGTATTTTCCATCACAACTATAGAAAGTCCCTTTTTCTCTTTTTCTTCCAATTGTTGTGGTGTCAATCTTGTAGGTTGTGCAAACCTATGAGTAGCAACACTTCCATATTTATATATGTGAGTGGTACGCTTCCTTGTCGCCATAATTTTACATTCATTTTTTCTTGCAAACTGAATGTCTTCTCCAATGAATGAGGTTCCCAAAGGCGAACCTCATGTTGGATGTTATCCTTTAAAGTCCCTATGAGGACATCAATCATGTGTTCCTCTGGAATATAAGTTACCCTTATATTCAATTTTTGGAAGTCCTACATGTGCTCCACCACTGAACCCTTCTTTTTTAGATTTATCAATTGGCTAAATAATGTGTTTCTGTAATATTCCAAATCTAGAATAGCAAAACAAGCCTGTTGAAATAATGCACTGTTGGGAGATTGATGTACATAAATTAGTTTCTAGCCCTTGGATCCTTTATATCAGCAGATTTGGAGTCTAGATCCAAAAGGGGAGAAAAAACAAATCAAACGAGGTGTGATAAACAGATCTTCCACCACCTAGTCTAGCTGAAAAACACCCTATAAGAGGGGTTGCAGCTATGCACAAGAAACTGCCTCCGAAATAACGCAGTATTGGAAAATATAAGTAGGAGGTCATCAAATATGATTAACTTATAAGTATACAACAACAAATCAGAATTACAATGAAGCTCTTTCAATATACAATAGAATTCAGGAGACAAGAGAGAAATAAATCTTCAGAAAAATAGGCTGCAACACATGTATAAACTGAGAAATGGCTCAAAAATGTTATTTTAAGGAGATGTAGCAGATGAATATTACAAATCAGATCTAGGACATATCTGTGGACAAAACATAAGATCCATTTCACATCTGGAAACTAGATAGTCTTATGTACAAGATCCCCTTAGGGTTTTGACCACATCATGCATAAAGAAGAGTAGACCTGAGTTTTAAGTTGCAGATCTGTAAAAAGCTACAGAAATTTCTGAAGATGACTTTACATTACAATAGATCAGATATAAATAGAACATGGATGAGCAAGCTAATCCATGGATCACCAAAGTGAAAGGCAAAGCCCAGCACCAGAGATCTCTCATAAAAAATGGGATCAAAACACCCCGTAGAACCTCTAATGAAAATAATGCAGTTCCTTAATGAAAAATATGGTGTAGTTTGAATAACATAGATGGCCAACAGCCAAGGTATAGATCTGAAGCATAAACAGTGGATGCACTCTTCCAGGAGGTTAAAGGACACACTTCATGACAAGAGGCTCCAATACAAGCTAGATCTCTGTAGATTTAGAATTCTACTTGCTGCAGCTTACAAAAGCAAGCAAACCCTCACTAGATCTACGCTGCAACTGGAATTAGAGCTTGGCCCAAAGCATGATAGTGGATCAATTCAGCAAATACTCCTCCAATAATCCTCAAAGGAAGAGGTGAAATCCCTACATAGGAACTCCAAGTGCTAACAAGAAAAATTCTCTAATAAACAACAGAGAATAGTATTTGTCTAAGCAGACAAGATACTCAAAAATATAATCAATCAACTTCTCTTGTTGCCTTCCCCTTCCTTTTATAAGATGAAAGCCTTTGCAAACCCTAAACCACCTTGATGAGTTAGCTCCTTTCACATGAGGGGCCTCATTCTAGAACTGCGCTATCCCTTCTTGAGATACATTGAACCTAGACAACGGTGTAGATTTGGTCAAGGTTGACTCAGTCTCATAGCTGGAACCCCTTTCACACCTGCAAGTGATTTATTTACATGGCCATGACTTATATTGGTTCAAATGGGCATTGATTTATTCAGTCTTTTTAGTAGTTTTATATGTCCTCCTTTATTCATTTATTCATGCAACAGAAAGTTAAAAAAAAAAATGAATATTCCTCTTAGCTTAGGCTAAGTAGGAATATTACAGTCCCCCCATCCAAACTATTGCTTGTCCTCAAGCAATTGATAGGGTAAGAGCTATAACACTTCTCCTCCTCCATTGATGGAATCATCAAGGATCAAGTCATCGTCATAATCCAAGTGCTCATCAAGCCAATACATCATGAATTTTTCCTCCAAGGTCAACATAATATGTGCATAATACATCCCACCAGGAGTGAAAAACTCAATAGAAATAAACATGGCTGGAGCAATGCTCCATCTAAAACATGTATCATGAGGTACAGGTAGAAGCTCCAAACCATGTGGTACATAAAAGCTGCCCATCTTCTATCCATACAATCCCATAAACAATACAACTATATCATCCAAGTATGGAAGCAAGACCACATATATGCAAATTGAAATATGAACTTGAGGAGGTGGGTCAAAATCCCACATGTGATGCCAGCACAGTGCATCACCTGCCTGCATGAGATCAAGGTGTGGTAAGTGGCATTCCCACCACACAATTGCTACATGAGTCACCTTAACATGGCCAAAGATGATAAGTAAGTTTGGTGCCTTTGGAAACCACCCATCATGAGAAGGAATCTCCCTTTGCACAATAAGGGAGTGGCCAAGTTCAAAATCTCTATTGGCCCACCTGAACCCATGAGATCCACATGATCTCTCATGCCCTTTAGGATTCATATCCCGCAAAAACATGGGAAAGTAGTGAAATAAATCAGAAAATATAACTTTCCTGACATGATCAGATCCTCTACCATCATAGTCCTTCATACACATGGAGTTGTGCATGAGCATTTCCCTCCTCTCAAGCAAAGGAAGAGCTGGCTGAAATGACTCTTGCAAAGAGTCCATTAGCTGCCCCAATCCTCCATAGCTAGTGCACCCTTGAAAGTGATGATGTAATTCCTCTCTCGTGCCTTCCAATAAAATATCCTCATGATCAGGGTATAGATCTTCATTGAATGCATATGGCTGAGGAATAATTCTTCATGTGCCCTTTGTAGTATCTTCTGCTTGAGCTTGGAAGCTCTAGCTAAGAAGACCTTACCATGATAATAGATGACTCCCCCTTGGAATAAATAGCCCTCTTCTTACTGCATGTCATCTAGTATCATACCTGTGTGGAGATATTTGGAATACTCTACAAGCAGTTGAGATTTCCAATATAGATCCACACTGCTCAATAATGACAGTTCTACTGATACATCCATGAAAGTGCTTTTCATATTGCTGATCTCCTTTTTGACATTCCTCATGCCAAACTTGTTTGTTGGAGGGTTGGTCCTCTTATTCTCCTCCTCCCACAATGCAGGTTCAGAAAGGGGAGAGGGAGATAGTGATGCAGGAAGAAGATTCCCCTCATTCTTGAGGTATCCCAAGCCCCCCAGCACTGTAACTTGGTCTCTCATTGCTCCAATACTTCCTGGATCTAGATTTGGAGAGATCCCTGTTTCCACTGCACAAGGCCATCTCTGTTGTTTTGGTGGAAGTACTAGGTGAAGGATAAGTGTACATTCCTTGAATCATTTGTGGTTTCCCACTCTTCAAGTCCACCCACTCCATATGCAAAGCTTTCTAATTAGTGGTAACCTTCCCCAAGGTAATCAACCATTGGACACCCAAAATGATGTTGGTGTCTGATATGTCAACTAAAAGGAAGTGATCCACTAGAGTGTAGGATCCCATAGTGACAGAGAGTGAGGGAACATATTGCATGCATTGCATGGTCCTATCTCCTGGGACCAAAATGGAAAATCGTTCAAAAGTATCAGTGGGAATTTCTCTCCTTTGCAAAAGATGAGCATCAATAAAGTATCTGTCAATCAGGACAGATACTCTTTGATTCATTACTGAACCTTATACTCTTAGGGTCAAATACTTAGGCACTCCTCTCAAAGATGCAAGAGTCCCACTTATTGGAGCAGAGGCTGCATTCCCATCTCCAGATGGTGTTTGATGTTACTCATCATTATCAGCACTGTGACCCCTCCTACGTTCATCATCTCCATTTTCCTCCTCAAAATCTGAGAAGACTTCTATGTAGTGTGCTTTCCTAGCAGCATATCTATTTCCTGATAGCCATGACTCTTGGCAGGTGAAACACAATGTATTCCTTCTCAACTCCCTCCTGACTTCAATATCAAGAGGTTTATTCAAAGAGCTCTCCTTGGAAGGAGCAACTTTTCCTTCCTTCCCCCTAGAAAAGTGAGGGGCCTTGCTCTGGAAAGTTGTCTTTTCTTTTGACAAGGCATATTGGAGGTCTCCATCCCTCTCAATGGCATCATGGAAAGTGATGGGCTTGGTATATTTAATCAACCCATGCAAAGTTTCCTTGAGGCCATCAACGAACATGTAAACCATCCTTGCTACAAATAGATAAGGGACCATGACTAATAATCTCAGAAACTCAGAGATATCAGTCTCTACATCCCCTGATTGCTTCAACTTTGCAAGGCTTATGAAGGGTGCTTCAGGATCCTTCTTATCAAACCTCTACACTAGTCTTCTAGTAAACTTAGAATAGCTAGTCACATTGATATGTCCTAATGTAGACAACCCATGGAACCACCAATTGTGTGCTTCACCTTCAAAATGCAGCGCTGTAACCTTGATGGCTTCAATATTAGGGACTTTGTTCAAATGAAAGTAAATATCCAACTTTTTTACCCATGACTTGGTAGAATTGGAGGATGATCCATCAAATTTGGGCAAAAATAATCTGCCCATAGAGTGGTGTCCATCCTGTCTATGAAAGAACCCACCATCTCTATACTGTTGCCTTGGTCTTCTTCTATCCTTGAGGTGACAAAAATCTTGGAAAATCAAGTGGTCCTTGAATCTCTGACTCTGAGAATCATACTCCACAAAGTAATATTCAAGGTAACATTTCTCTTGTGGTCCTTCATTCTCCACAACAAATAAAGTAGGCATAGTGGAGTGTTTTGAAGCTTGTGGGACTTGTGGTTGGTTCACTGGTTGACCAATCCAGTGATGAGACATGTCAAAGCTTTCCCCCGGATGAAATTTCCTAGGATATTCCATCATTCTGTCCATCCTCATCTCTTTGATCTCCTTGGAAAGATCTTGCATGGCCATCAAAATACTTCTTGCAAAATATTCTCCTTCTTTGTCACTTGCAGTCTCAGGGGCTTTACCCTTGTCTTGATCATCAGTAGTGTAATCATAATTCTTGTGAATTTTATTCCAATACCTCTTATCCTTATAAATAATAGGTTCATCTTCTTCTGAATGCAACGTGGTTGTGATGCTCCAAGGAAAGCACAAGCTGTTCCAGGAAAGGAGCTCTGATACCATTGTAATATTCCAAATCTGGAATAGCACAACAAGCCTGCTGAAATAATGCACTCCTAGGAGGTGGATGTATAGAAATGAATTTATAGCCCTTGGATCCCTTAGATCAGTATATATAGAGTCTAGATCCAAAATGGGAGCAAAAACAAATCAATACAGGTGTGGTAAACAGATCTCCCACCACCTAGTCTAGTTGAAAAACACCCTACAAGAGGGGCTGCAGCTATGCACAACAAACTGCTTTAGAAATAACGCAGTCTTGGACAGTATGAGTAGGAGGTCATCAAATATGATTAAGTAATAAGTATACAACAGCAAATATTAATTACAATGAAGCTCTTTCAATATACAATAGAATACAGGAGACAAGAGAGCAATAAATCTTCAAAAAAGAAGGCTGCAACACATGTATAAACTGAGAAATGGCTCAAAAAAATTATTTTAAGGAGCTATAGAAGCTGAGTATTATAACTCAGATCTAAGACAGATCTGTGGAAAAAACATCAGATCCATTTCAGATCTGGAAACTAGATAGAGTTATGTACAAGATCCCCTTGAGGTTTTGACCACATCATGCATAAATAAGAGTAGATCTGAGTTTTAAGTTGCATATCTGTAAAATGATGCAGAAATTTATGAATATAACTTTACATTACAATAGATCAGATATAAACAGAACATGGATCACCAAGCTAATCCATGGATCACCAAAGTGAAAGGAAAAGCCCAACACCAGAGATCTGTCATCAAAAATGGGATCAAAACACCACGCAGAACCTCTAATGAAAATAACACAGTTCCTTAATGAAAACTGCGTTGTAGCTTGAATAACATAGATGGCCAACTACCAAGATATAGATCTGAAGCACAAATAGTGGATGCACTCTTCCAGGAGGTTAAAAGACACACTCCATGAGAAGAGGCTCCAATACAACCTAGATCTCTGCAGATATAGAATTCCACTTCCTGCAACTTACAAAAGCAAGCAAACCCTCACTGGATCTGTGCTGCAGTTGGAAGTAGAGCTTGGTCCAAAGCCTGATAGTGGATCAATTCAGCAAATACTACTCCAAGAATCCTCAAAGGAAGAGGTGAAATCCCTGCATAGGAACTCCAAGTGCTAAGTAGCACAATTCTCTACTAAACAACAGAGAATAGAATTTGTCTAAGCAGACAATATTCTCAAAAATATAATCAATCAACAACCTTCTCTTGCTTCCTTCCCCTTCCTTTTATAAGATGAAAGCCTTTGAAAAACCTAAACCACCTTGATGAGTTAGCTCCTTTCACATGAGGGGCCTCCTTCTAGAACTGTGTTGTCCCTTCATGAGATACATTGAACCTAAACAACACTGTATATTTGGTCAAGGTTGACCCAGTCTCACAGCTGGAACCCCTTTCACACCTGCAAGTGATTTATTTACATGGCCCTGATTTATCTTGGTTCACATGGGAATTGATTTATTCAGTCTTTTCAGGAGTTTCACATGTCCTCTTTTATTCATTTATTCATGCAATAGAAAGTAAAACAAAAATGAATATTCCTCTTAGCTTAGCCTAAGTAGGAATATTACAGTTTTTCTTTAAATCCTCATAGTTTGTTATCATTTCCTCAGTAAAAAATGACCAAGTGATATTTTTTTTAGGAGAGACAATTCATCGATGCCATGAAAATTTATTTTGTTCGAAATGTAAAGTTGGAATGTGCACCTTTTGTGTGTTTTTCACATTATTGAGATAAAAATATTGCTCCATTTGTAGTATCCATGTTATCGGGTCCTTGCCATCAAACTTCTTCATATCCATCTTTGGAATATGGTGGTTCTTCTATCCAACATTAGAATTTATGAAATCAAGAGTAACATTTAATTTGTCCTCATCATGGGTTTCCTCTATTATATTTTCACAATTAAGAAAAATGTATCAAATTTATCAAACCTTCCATGTCTTCTTTTAGATCATTCTTCATGTTTTCCATGTTCTCTTTCATTTTTTCATCAATCTTATCTTCCATGTCATCCATCTTAGCTTCCATGTCATCCATCTTAGCTTCCATGCTAGATTCCATGCCATCTATCTTAGCTTCCATGCCTTTCTTCAAACCATCCATCTTAGCTTCCACGCCTTTCTTCAAAACTTCCATTTTGTTTTTTGTTCCTCTTTGCGAGAGCGAAATTTGGTGCACTTGTGCTTATAATTTTGACATTTCATGTTGCACTTCTTCAACTTCATGGGTCATAGTAGAGCCCTATGAAGGTTTAATGGGTGTTTAATTCTTTAAAGGGGGCATTTTAGAACCCAATACTGATATCTATTCTACAATATGCCCTTGGAATTAATTCAAACTGATTTTTCAAGCAAGTCTTATGCAATTCGAAAAAAATTACACACCTTTTTCTTGCTTTTGAGGAGCCCGATATTGAAATTGAATTATCTTTGTGATTTTGGATCTTCAATATTAGAAATTTGGTACTGTAGTATCCCTCTAAATCTTATTTTGAATTCCATAGGTCCGACCTAATGTATATTCTTCAAGTCAAAGTTATGTCCAATCTCACACAATGACCTAGTTATGGATTGGTTTAGTAGAACGAAGGTGTACAGATCTCCACGTGTCACTGTTTCCTCGTTCGGCTCTAAAATTGATGCACAGGAAACTAGAGTCTGTGTAATTACGGATACTATTTAGAGAATTGCAATCTGATGTTCATACAGAGAGTTATGACTATTTTCCCATGGTCACCTCTTTGAGATGAAATTCGGGAGCTTGAAAAAACCCTAACTTCCAAATATCATAACTTCGAAAATATTGCGAACCAAGATCTGAATTTTTTACATGAAGTTCCTTAGGATTTTCGCTTCCCATAAAAAAAATTTCAGCTTCCAAAAATTAGCATAAAAAACGTGATAGCGAAAATTCCATGATGACCTGTTTGGAGTAGCGAAACCCTAGAATCCAAAGCTCTGATACAAAATGTTATGAAGCCAGCTCCAAAAATAGAAGAAAAGAGAGATCAAAGCCTTATAAATAACCCACTTCAAGGGGGAAACCTCCTTTATATTACATAAATGAAAAATTCTTGGTTAATACAAATGACAAAACCTCCTTCTATATAAAGGAGTGCATGGGGTCACAATATAATCCTAGCCAACCTAACAATAATATTGTAAGGGCACAATAATAACAATATTAGGGTTACACGGGTCCAACAATAACAATAAGGGGTTTATACTAACAACAATAAGGAACTACACTAGTAATATAGGAACCTAACATTGTTGACCTACCAACGGTTCAATTTTTTCCAATCCAAAATATGAGATACTTCATGGATATTTAATGAATTGGAACAAACACACAGAAAAATATGCATATTATGTGGTAGGATAGGGAAAAAATAATGGTGGTCTCTCATCACACAGTTAGTTGCAATTCAAGCCTAGAAAAAAATAAATGGTACTTATGAAATAAATTTGAAGATGGTGTAAAAGTAGGAAATGTAGTAAATTGAATTAGCATTTCAAATAGATAATTTATGTTATATAAAAAATGTATAATTATGTGAATTTTGAGTGTTCCTAACACTAGTATGTTATTTTTTTATCAAAAATATAATGCTTATGTTTCTCTTAGTGCAAAATTTGAGTGTCAAAATCATGGAATATTTCTGCAAGAAATTATAGAGTTGTACATAATAGAGTATTCTTATGCACAACTTTTTTTCAAAGTTTATATATATATATAATTCATTGTATTCTTGAAATAAGAATACATTTCACTAATGCAACCTAGAGGGTCTTAGCATTATAAAATAAAATAATATATATATATATATATATCAAAGCTCCCAATATCTTATAGTACACCATATAGAGTCGTCTATGTACATTCTAGAAATATATATTTTTTTAAATAATTAATAGTGTTTACTAGTTTTAATGCATCTTTCTCTTCACACATATCAAAATATTAAAATAGATCACTTGTTTATTTCCACTATAACCTTTTTTTATCTTACCATTTAAAAAAAAATGTGTTGCATATATATATGTATATGTATATGTATATGTATATGTGTGTATATATATATATATATATATATATATATATATATATATATATATATATATATATATATATATATATATATGTGAAGAGAAATACGCATTAAAAATAATAAACACTATTATTTCTCTTAAGAAAATATATATCTAGAATGTACATAGAGGACTCTATATGGGTCTGCATTTTTATCGATATACGTTATTTTTCTATAGCCTAGAAAAAATTGTTATCCATAAAACTAGAGACCCATATAGAATTGTCTTTGTATATTCTAAATATATAATTTATTTAATTGATTAATAATGATTATTATTTTAAACATTTTATGTTCACATATATAGAAATATTAAAATACTCACACAAAGACATATATGTGTTTGTTTGTGTTATAAAAAACTGATATTTTCATTTATTTGTAGCTCGAACATCAAGTTTCTGATTTCAAACCTATATCTAAAGAAACCAATTGATTGTCCAGATAATATTTCAACCAAGAAAAAAAATAAAAATAAATAAATTGATGTTCCTAGCACTAAAATTATGCACACGTCTAGTGGTAAGGACATATTCATCTCCATGTTCCAAGGATTGTGGATGTGTTATTTTCATTGTGAATGCACATAGATTCTTGCAGCAAGGAAAACTTACCACAAACAAAATGGTTGAGGTGGGGGTGGAGGAGAGATGTAAGGATAAAGGGTCCAAGGGAGATGAAACAGAAAAAGAGAGAGAGAGAGGGTAGTGTAGAGTTACTGAGTGATGGAGGGGAAAATTGGGTGGAGGTGGAGGGGAGAGAGCGAGTGAATGATAGTTGAAAAAGTAAGAGAGAGGGAAGAGTGTGAGGAAGGGACAAAGAGTGTTTTGGGATACATAGGGAGGAAAAGAGAGATAGTTGGAGGGGGATGTTGTGAAGGATAGATTAACATAGGAATTTAGGTAAAGACAAGGGACAAGGAGGAGAGAGAGAAAAATATAGATATAGATGGGAGAAAGTGTGTGTGTGTGTGTGAGAGAGAGAGAGATGATGGCGTGGGATGAGAATACCACAAGAGAGGGTATGTATAGAGGGTGATAGAGTGATATAATTATAGAGGAAGGGAGAGAGAGAGAGAGAGAGAGAGAGAGAGAGAGAGAGAGAGAGAGAGAGTTGATGACGTGGGAGGAGAAGACCACAAGAGAGGGTATGTACATAGGGTGATAGAGAGATATAATTTTAGAGTAAGGCAGATAGAGATAAAGTTTCAGGGAGAGAGAGTTGGATGGTGGTTGTAGTGAAGCAGGGAATAAGGGGTGAAGGAAGGGGGAGGGATGAGGGTGGATATATTAATGGAGGGAGTGAGAGGGAAATATGGAGAATAAGAGAGGAAGGAAAACATAGATAAATTTATATGAGGGAGATAGAGGGATATATATAGAGATATATTTATATGAGTAAGGGATAGAGAAAGAGGTCTACAATTAGAGTGATAAAGATAGATATAGAAAGGGGATAAAAGGGGCATAAGAGGCAGTGGAGAGAGTTTAGGTAAAAAAGGAAGTAGAGAAGGAGGGAGATAGAGATGGAGATTGAGGTGGGAGATATAAGGAGAGAGAGAGTGAGAAATACATAGAGAGGGAAGGAGATATAGATAGAGCTAGAGGGATGAAATAAAAGGGAGAGGGAAATAGAGAGGGAAGAAGATACACATACACATAGACACACATATATATTTAGAGAGAGAGGGGGGAGGGTATATTTGTGAAGGAGGGGCTGAGGAAGTGAGCAATGGATAGAGAAAGTGTATAATGGGGAAAAAGGAGGGGGTGTGAAAGTTAGCAAGAGATATATAGAAGGAGAGAGGGGGGGGGGGAGAGAGAAAAAGAAGGAAGGAAAGAGATATGGGGAGAAGGGTATGGGAGATCAAAAGATGGATATTGGGAAGAAGAGAGAGTTATATAGAGAAATATAAATATGGAGAGAGAGAGAGATATAGATTTGATGAAAAGGGATGGAAAATGATAGATGACAGAGGGATAAAGAGAAGGAGATATGGTGATATATATGTATATATAGAGAGATGGGGTAGAGAGAGAGAGAGAGAGAGAGATGAAGAGACAAATAAGGAGAGAAGTAGATATGGATATAGAGAGAAACAATTGGGGGGGGGGGGGGAGAGTGATAAGGAGAGAGTAAGGGAGGAGAAGGAGATGAAGGGGAGGAAGGAAACAAGGATATAAGAAAGAGAGAAGAAAATAGGGAAATGAATAGAGAGCGATATAAACTCAAATGGGGGTTGTTTTTAAGGAGAGAGTGAGAAAGAGAGCTAGGGAGAGGATGGGGAGGATAGAAAAAAGTATTAAGAAAGTGACGGTACATTGGAGATGATGAAAGAAACAAAGAGATATGGAGTGAGGGAGACTAAGAGAGAAGGAGAGACGAGACAGATGGTTATATATCTAGAGGGTGGAGGGAGATGATGGATAGATAGAGTGTTATATTCTATTTTCCCTCACTTTTCTAGAATTTGAAGAAAGTTCATCATCAGGCACGTTCAAATTGATGCACACATCCTCCTCTTTGACTATCCATTTTAGTGAGGGTTCAATCCCAAAAAAATGTAATCCTCTACATGACATTAGAGATATTCGAAGGTAAAAAATTGGATTCAAAACAAAAATGTACAATTAAAATTCAATTTATGAGAACCAATCACATTTTAGGGGATTCCATCATCCCATATGTAATACCCCAAGGTAGTAATACCTAATTTTACTAATGAACTCTTTAAGGCCTTAAGCATATTTTAGTAGCAAGACTTTTTGAACATGGCAAGGAAGCCATATTGGAATTTATTAACTAATGATGATACGAATTTATTGAATAATTAGGGTGATGACTATAATAAAGAAGCATTAGATAATTAATTTGGAGAATAACCTATATTTTTGGAGATCATAAATCCTATCCGGATGGATAGGATGGAAAACTAAGTGCTTTCCCAAACTAAAGCTAAAAAACCATATTAGAAAATCCAAGTGATTTTTATATAGGAGAGAAAAGTGCAAAAAATCACTCAGTGTGGGGAAAAAAACACTCGAATGGAGGTATAAAGAACCGTTTGGGACAAAATAATTATTTCAAAGAAAAAATGCAACACTTTTATCATAAAATACTAGGCTATGGGATGGGCAAAACCCAAGAAAAACATGACGCCATTTTAGAAATTCTGTAAGGGAAACCAATGATAAATTTATTTTTCTTAGGAGAACAAGTGGTTATTGATATTTGGGAAAAATAAAGAGAGATTTGGGTCTCAACATGGGGGAGAAACAATATGGAAGGTTCACTATTGTGTGTATAATGAGTCTTTTCCAAGTTATTGTGCATAACAACTAGGGATACACATTAAGAGGATCGAAAGTTGTTCTAGTATTCTCGGAACTGTAAAAGTATATAGCTCACACATGATACATATTTTTGGCTAAGGTTATTGTTATTGAAGATTCAAACTTGTGTGATATATCTATTAGGGCATAGATTCTTTATTGAAAACACATGATGCTTTGTAATTTAATAGATAAGTTAAGAAATGAGGTACAGTAGTGGTGAAACTCTCACTGGAGGTATTATACTAAGGCTATCTCATATAGGACAGAGGCCAAACACTTTTAACATATTCTGGCTTATGACAGTCAGAAATATTCATACAGGCACACCACCTAAGTAAATCAAGTGACTAGGGCAGTGGCTTTCTATGCCTGCATTGTAACACTTTACAGTTAGCTGGCGTTTTTCAAAGTTCATAGTATGTATATTTTTAAGAAGTTTTAACTATTGTGCTATTGAGACGTTATAGTATTTTGCATGACATGTATTTTACAATAATCTATCATCTTATTTATGTGTGTACCTTGAGTAATATTGAACAAATATTATATTGCATGGACACTTTTAAAATTATAGAAAAACACAAGGGAGACTTTCTCATCTCACCAAGGAAACATAAGAATGACATAGGTGTAAGTGTCCAATGTGGTGGGCATGAATTTATTTAAACTAGTACTCTGAATCTTAGTAAACCATTTTAAGGGTTTGGTTCGAGTGAAGAACATATTCAACAATATTCATATTTTAACCCCAGAAAAGGGCCAAAGAACTCAGTTCCCTAAGTGCGTTGTAGATATATCTCGAGGAATTCCATAGTGTTCGTAATAAAATGACATTAATATCAAATTGGTTATGGTTTAATATCTTCGTTAATAAATAAATAAAATATAGTAGATTAATTGCAATAGATCTTACATAATGCATATAGTAGAGATAGTTTTTGAGCTAGGGGAGAACTGCATCCGATCATGAAATAAACTGGGGATGGCTACGTGAAAGCAGGGCTCACAAAGCATACCCATATATTAAGAGGATGTAGATCTAAATAAATTATTAGCAGGTGGTATTTCCCATATAAATCATTTTTTTCGCATAATATCATACATTAATGAGAAAATCATTATCTACTTAGGATAACTACTTTTATGCTAAATCACATTGAAGATAGATGAAAATAGAGAAACCCGCTTAGGCTATAGGAATAATTATTAATTACAATTATGATAAACAAGTCATGTCGTAAAATGCATAATAAAGTAATTCAATCGATTTTTGAACTAGAATAGTCACAAATGGAAATATTAAACAACTGAAAAGAGAAGAATAGTAAAATAATTATTAATCCATTATTGATAAGGAAAGAGAGCGTGCCACGCAATATGCATAACCAAACTTAATTGAATTTTTGGTTCCACCAAGAAATTCATAAACAAAGGTATTCACAACATAAATGAAAATTACATATCATAACACCTCTCAACCCTATGATGGTGTTATAGTTTGGTAAGTGAGATTTCTCTCTGCAAATAATAGTAAAGACTGAAATTTGAATGAATACACCATTAATGAACTTATAATTAAACTATAAAGAAAATAATACAAAGTTTAAAGAAGATATGAACTAATGTTTAATAGAACCTGTGCACTAAATACTTGATTTCATAACAGTTTACAAAAAATTTGTAATCGATATCTCCAAGGGGGCACTGTGAATAAGAGCAAAAAGACAAGAAAAAAAATCAACGCAAGATCAAGGTTACGCCTGTATTTTTTCTTTTGATGATCGATCCATGCAAGAATCAGTCTTTCCAAAAAATCGGTCTTTCCAGTAATTGATAGTAGGGAGTATAAATCATTCCCCAACATACACAGTACCATGCATTAGGGGGAAACTGACCTCGAAAAGAATAGAAAATTGAAATGGTCTTTAGGTGGAATTAGACTATATGGTGAGAATATGGTTTTGTTCCAGCAAACTAGAAGCATGCAATATATTTCAATTGGAATGACAAATAACCAAGGTTGATTGAAAAATAGTAATTCTAGTAAAAGGTAAATACTTTAATTCAGTGCAAGGAAGTAGAGATTACATGTACATGATGAAATGAAATTGGGAACAGGGGTGAGAACTTGTGATGAAACCAAAAGGAAAGACTAAGTGAACGGAGAGTCCAATAATGCTACAACAAAGAACTTAGAAAGGTATTCATTAGCTAAGTAGTTTATTAATAGAGGTCTTACCTGCACATGCTCCTCTCTAAGTCCATATCTGTGCCTGGAGTGTGTGCGAAAGAGTAGTGCATAGACAACATAGTAAGACCCCTTGAGTTGGTTGTTGAGCATAAGTACCATATCTGCATAGGAAGAAAAGGGTAATGAGTGTTCTGTCACTTCTCAACGAGTTGAAACATAAAACAGGGAAGTAAATAGTAAATTAAACTTACACAAGAAAATTAATGCACCTGGTATACTGATAGGTGAAGACTCGCTTAAAAGTTCTAGGAGTCCTCATTTCGGAATGTACACTAAATGAAAATAAAGACTATATTCTGACCATGATCCACTCTACATAACACAATAAATCATTTAGGAGTGTAAACAAGAGGTAAAATATAATTTAGAAAACACATTGAGTTCATAAATAATGAGTACAACACAATGGAAGCTATGTTGTCAGTGAAGAACACCCACTCTTCCTTGGAGCACTGAATGCTTTAGCTAGTAGTGGAGAACAGACACTCTCCCACAAATCTCTGAAGGGTCTTGTGGCGATCCATCTATAGATATCAAGACCGTTTGTGGAAGAAGGGTCGAAACCCTCTCCAGTGCCCCTCTCTTTCCAAATACAACAAAAAAAAAATGAAACCCTCATGAGGGATGAGAAGGAGTTATGGTTGGGAAATTATTGTTTTGACCGTTGATCACCCAAATCCTTAATATCACCTTCGATCTGAGAGGAGGTGTTGAGCATACAAATTAAGAACATTGGTGTGGATGAGGTGTCATCGGCGGATAGGGCCATTCTTCTAAGGCCAGAAGGCTTCCATAGTGATGCCATAAAGCTAGAGTACGATGGAAATAAAACCATGGTGGTGATATTACCTTGTAGGTCATGGAAACCCATAAGCATAGTTAATTTATATATAATTATTATTTATACATTCTTAAGTTGTGTGGTAAGAAAAACAAGAATTAATACTAGAATCAAATGGACATGTATAGTGTAATAGTAATGCAACCACATAGGCAATATTAATGTAGTATAAGAATATTAGAGTTATATGAAAGGAAAATGATAATAAAGGTTAACAAGAGGACTTATACACTTTTAAATTATGGTTGAATTGCTCTAGAACATCTAAATTGGTATTCATATACCTAGATCTTGATGATTAGGATAGTGCCCAGTATGGTTCTGATGATTAGGATAGGTTCAAGTATGGTCTTGATGATTGGTACAATTCCAAGTATGGTTTTGATGATTAGGAGAGCATCAAGAGTGGTCTTTATGATTAAGTGGGCGGGACTGTCTTAGTGACTTTGTAACTATACAAAGCAAAAAAAAATGTGTTGAAAATAGTATTCCCATCGGTGGCTCCTGACAAGTGGTATGAGATCCCTTGTTGAACACTTGGCCTATGATGGACTGCCATCAACAAAATGTGTGTTAGATTTTTCATTTTTATAGTTGGGAATTATGAATCTTGATATTTTGTTTTTTTGTCAAAAATAAGGTTATACAAGTTTTCCAACGACAATCATGTCAAACATATAGGAGCTGTATGTGGAATTGGGGGAGGGAGGCACCACCATGGATCCAAATTCCTAGATCTTGGGAATAATTAAGAATTTGTAGCAGGAACTATTTCAACTAAGAACTAGCAATGAGAAAATTCTATAAGAAATCAATGAAAAGGAAGGTATGATAAGAGCATTAATAGCAAATTCTAGCCACAAAATTAGGGAACAAGAAACACTAAAGTGTGAAGAGATGAAAACTAGTTCATAGAAATATGAGAGTGCTGAAGAATAAGAAAAGATAGATTCTCAGTCAAAGAAGAATAAAAAGAAGTTGCAAGTTGAATTCCATAATATAAAACCTCCTAATTTTGATGGGGAAGAGAAGGAAGATGCAGAATCCTCACTTTTAAACATGATCAAGTATTTTGAAGTGTACGAGTATGAAAGTAGCTTTAACACTAGGTTGATTTTTTTATCAATTACAGGGTAAACCTACTATGTGGGTAGGAGATAAAAAATATACTTGTGCAACCTTGGTACACCCCCACTCCTCCATCCTGCCCTACACCTCCTACATGGCCTTACAACCCTCCATATTAGGCTCAACCCGTGATATCAAAACAAATGCTAGTGACTATGCCATGGGACAGTTTTCATGCATCATGGTAAGCCCATTTCGTTTCATTCTAAAATTTTTAATGGAGTTGTGACTAACTATCCCACCTATGACAAAGAGTTATATGCATTGGTACAAAGTGTAAAGAAATGGAATCACTATTTGATGGGGAAGGATACCATTATACCTACAGACCATAAGCCATTGTAGTACTTACAGTCACAGTCAAAGTTGCAGCAATGAAGAAATTTTAGATGGATGGGATTTCTACAACAATTCCATTTGGTTATCAAGTATAAAAAGGGAATCTACAATAAGATAGTTGATATGCTCTTAAGGCCTATTGTAAATTAATCTATTATACTCAAGCGAAATTCAATTATGCATGGAAGTTACATTGACAAATATGCATATGATAGTGATTTTCAAGATGTATATGAAATCTTGAGTCAAGGAAACCAAATTGAAGAGTTAGATTATCATGTGTATAATAGTTTATTGTATCAGTTGGGAGAGTTATGTATTCCATAGGGAGAAATAAAAAATATCATAAGGGTGGTGCATACTTCATTGATTGCTAGACATTTCAGAGTAGGAAATATGGTAGTGAATCTCCAAACGTATTGTTATTGGCCACACATTATTGATAGTGTACCTAGTTTCATTAGAGGATGTTATTTTTGTGCAATAAGTAAGCCTAACAATAGGAAAATAGGATTTTACACTCCACTTCTGGTACCTTCATGTCCTTGGGAGAGTATCTAAATGGATTTTTTAGGAGGTCTTTGAATGTCAAGGAAAAGTCATGATTACTTGTATGTTGTTGTAGGCAGGTTCAAAAAAATGTGTCTTTTGATTCCATGTAAAAAAACATTATACTTGAAAAAACAACTTATCTTTTCTTTCATGTATGGGTTCATTTTGGTCTTCCTACTTCTATTGTAAGTGATCGAGATTCCCGATTTGTTGAATTTTTTTTGTCAAAATTGTGGGACATAATGGACACTAAGTTGAATACGAGTACAACCTTTCATCCACAAATATATGGTCACACCAAGGTGGTTTACATGACATTCATTCATCTTCTTATAGGTTATTGCAGCAAACATTCCAAGTTGTGGGATGAACAGTTGAATTACATTCAAAATTCATACAACAGCGCAAAGAATTCTTCCACAAACACATCGCCATTTGAGGCATGTCTTGGGTACCTTCCAAGGTCGCCTTTGGACTTCATATTTGAGAAATATGTAGCTATAGATGGTCATAGTGACATATATAAGTCAAGGAAGTTCATTGAGAAAATTCAATTGGTACATCACACAGTGCAAGAACAACTTGAAAAGAGTCAAAGAAACTACAACGCAACGCATGATAAACATCGTGTTGATCACAAATTCCAGGTTGGAGATAAATTTTGGTTATATATCAACAAATAAATACTTCAAGGGAAAGGTAAAAATATTAAGCCAATCCATTATGGTCCTTTTAAAATTATGGAAAATATTGGTAACAATGCATTTAAGCTAGATTTTCCTCCTTATATGAAAATATATTTTGTGGTTAATTTTGAGAATTTGATATTTTTTGAGCCTCCTTTGATTGATGTGTGTGCTCAACTTAGTGTTCCTAAATTGATGTCATAAATTGTCAACCAGGGCTAGTAAATTGCTGAAGTGAGGTGCACTATATGTTCCTAGGTATCTGTTTCTCACTACATTGTGTTTAGTGTTTTTCTGATGTTTTTGGTTTTATGGTTTTATGTTAAAAAGGAAAAGAACCAAGTGTTGGTAAAGAGAAGTGGATGGTTACACTAAAACAGAGAAAAACCTATTCTAAACTGTGTATGGCACTAAAGAACAGAAAATGCAAAGCTTGATAATGACTCATAGCAAGGAAATAAATCACAACATGAACTCAATAACTCATAACATGAACTCATCCAATTCATTCATTAGAAATATGTTGGAATAGCTTGAGGAAAGGACAAGTTTAGTGCAAATGAGGTTCTCCTAAGTAAAAAATCATCTTACAATATTACAAAGAATCTCATCCATGGCTAGAGGTTTATTGGAACACAATTGGAAAAGATTATTTGTAGCACAATAAGATTTCTACTCCGAATTAACTTGTAATGCTAAGATTAATCCATTCTGTAGCTCAAATTGTCACTACTAAGCCTCATTCGAAAGTTAGAGATTTTCTAGAATAGTTTTTGGGAAAAGGCTTATTTGTGAAATTGCAAAAGATTGCAGAATAATTAAGGCCTTAAACTGATATCACTAATTCCTGTCCATATGATGATGCATTAATAGAAAGTCAGAACAAGAGTAGTTTGTAAACAATGAAGGCCGTGAAGTCTAATTTTGACAGTTAATACAACTTAAAGAACAATGGATAACACTGAACTAGAATGCAATTGATCAAACTTGAAACACGGTGACCACAACTAAACTAGAATGCCATTAACCTAACTTGAAATAGAGTGAACTGGAACTGAACTAGAATTCCACTAATCTAACTTGAAATACAGTGAACAGAGTTGAACTAGAGTGCCATTATCAAACTTGAAATATAGTGGCAGAATTAAAATAGAGTGACATCTACCTCCGGAGTATTTCAACTTAACTAAAATGCAACTAATTCTATGAAATACTACAACCCTATCTCGTTCAGTATGGGTGATATTTTGGAATAGTTTGTAAAAACAAGTCTGGCTGTATCATTCAATGCAAATGATTATAAAACATAAAGTTTTGGAAAAAAAATGCAATTAACTCCTAAAATACTACAGTTATATCTCATCCAATGTTAGTGGTATTTTTGAATATTTTGTAAGGATAAGACTGACTATGGCATCCACTGCAAGTAAGTATAAAAACACAAAGTTCAGAAAATTGATTAAACTAGGAATGAAACAAGGCTAAGTTACTTATCTAAACCATATGAACAAAGCTTCTCAGGTAGGAGGGGCCCTCTACCACCGGATTAGCATGCAAATCTACTCAAGATTGAATCAGATCTTGCAATAAAGTGATGCTTCTTTAATTAAAGGAGAAATTCTTCAAAAAAACAGAGTATTACGGTCTTCTGAGATCTAGCAACAAAACAAAATCTAGCTAGCTGTCTCTCGGTCTCCCGAGCCATACTTATAACAAAATTACATAACTTTCTTTGAGATAAAACAAGAATAAATGTCTTTCCCAACTAAAATCAAACTAGAACTCTGGTGGTGGTCTCATACTATGATTAAAGACATCTGTACAATCCTTTTCCTATTAGAAGTCTATCTCCTAGTTTTGGTTTCCCACGTGCATAACCACATGTAGACTCAAGCTCAGACTTCGTGGAGAGCAAGAAATGATGGGGGAGTGATGTGGAATATGACCATATGCGTTTTTCCTTGAGGTGACACCTGGAACCTGCGTGAACATGAAGATAGCTATGGAATAGGCGACTAGCTACAGAATGACTACGTTCTATAGCCGAGTCTAGTCAAAAGTTACTACAACAACAAAATCATGAAAACATAGCAAGTTAGTCATTATATACATTCTTAAAGTAATTCTAATGAATCCTATTGATCATTCAAGCCTGTAATTGATGAGGGACAAAGGAAATGAAGTGAAATGTGGTGGAAAAGAAGGACATCTTTGGGGCTCAACATGATGATCAAGGAGAGCATGTTAAACTACCATAAATAGATGATTTCTCACCAGAATATATTGATGAAATTCTGCAAGATCTCATACTTTACAGAAGAACCAAAACTTCAAGAAGAGGGAATGTTGAATAGCTTAGAGTGGGACTCAAGGGACAAAATCCTTCCAATGCCAATGGATGGAGTTTGAAAGGGTGAGGGAGCTATACCCTCACCTGCTGAACAATTGATAGTATCTTTTGTGGTCCAAAAGGATTCTATTGGGGAGGAACAATCAGAGGCTCAATATTAAGCTCAAAAATGAAAGTACTCATAAAATCTCCAAACTAGAACGATAGAAAAGAGCTCATTGCCAAGAGTCCAACGCATTTAGTTTCATTAAAAACCAACTCTGAATGAGGAAGTTATGACCTATTGTTCATTTTCTCAAAAAACTAAAAAATTTGTAGAACAATGACAGGTTGATGAAATGGTGGACCAATCAACACTCTAGGTATATTTAGGGAATATTCTCCAGTTTAGCCCAATGACATTATGACAAGTGTCACAACAGGATTCATTAGTGAAGTTTGGAGGTGAAATTTTTTTTATAGTTTATCCTAAGGTTGAAGGAGAATTGTTTTAGTTGGAATAGTCCAACCAAATTTGAACATGGGTGCAGCCAAGGGCCAGCACGTGCCCCCTTTATTAGTGTCAATTCTAATTGCAAGCGTCCGAAAAAATCTCACTTTACTTGTGCATAACAAACAACCCTAACATCAAATGTGGCTATCAATTTCCTTCAATCTGTAGTAGGTGATCAGAATAAATGCTACAAAAAATCCAGATCTATGCAGTTAAATACATTAAACAACAAAAATAAGCAAGAGTTTGATCCATACATCCAATGGATAAGAAAATAATTTATAAAGAATTTTTTGTATTATGACACCTCGGAAGGGAACATAGAAATATGTAACCAGTCCCCCTCAATGGGATGGGTTCTTGTATGTCCTTAGTGCTTTAGATCAAAGATCTCTCTCTCTTGATGGTGAAGAAAACCCAAAAAAAAATGGAACTCAAAGGGAGCTCACAAGAAAAAATTAGAAAAATATGACAATGATGGAGGATCAAAGTCAAACCAAAAGTATAGGTCAAGAGGTGATCTCAAGGAAACAAAAGGTAGTGAATGAATGGAAAACCCTTCTATTTATAACAAGATATTGAGTTAGTCTAGATATTGGTGCATAATTAAAATATTATTAACCAAATCTAGATCCAACTTTTATGGAATATTTTATTATTTTTGTTGGAGGGAAAAGGGATTTAAATTTGGTCAAATCCCTTTATTTGGGAATAATAAATAAATAAATGATTTATTTAACATTTTAAGAATGTGGTTAAAGAATAATTAAATAAATAATGATTTATTCAATTATTTATAAATGATTTAGTCAAATTTAACAAGGAATATTATTAAATAATGATTTATATAATTATTCCTAGAAAATAATAAGATAAATAATCATTTATCTAATCAATTTTCATGTTTTGGGTTAAATATGACTAGGAATATTAATTAAACAGTTGTTTAGTTAATTATCCCTAGAGGAAAATCAAACAAATAAGGATTTATTTAATTATTCCTCATGGGGTTTCCTATCTAGACCAAAAATAACTTAATAAACTATGGGTTATTAAGTTATTTCTCATAGTGAAAGAAATTTTACTGTGGTAAAATTGGTCTTACATGGTGTACTTTATTCCATCTAATAGTAATAGGTTAGATGACCAAAAAATGGTGTAACAGATTTCCCCCCAACGTACGAGCGTTAGGTTCTAATCGTATGACCGAAGTACGTTGTAAGAACACAATCACTAGACACTGAAGGGGAGTCAGAGAGAGAGAAATGTAAGATAGGCTGAAGAGAGAGAGGACAAGACCCTGAGTAGGTGAGACTGACAAGTGTGACAAGTCTCTTTTATGAGTGGGTACCTGATCTAAATGAGGCGAGGGGCGCATACCTATGCCCACCGAGAGAACGAAGTACAAAGAATAATGGTGCACCCAACAAACATGGGAGTGAGCTATATAGTACATGCTGGCATAAACATGGGCTAGATAAAAAACATAATGGATGCCACATACATATGGTGCTTGGGACAACAACCAAGACTTATACAATAATATCTGAGTAGATGACATATAAGTACAACAAAATAGGCCTTGTAAAACAGGAAAGGGCTATGAAAATTTGAATGATACATGCAAAATAAAAAGGTGCTGCAAGCGGCTGAGGCCGGAAACATCAAATCTGTAGAGCTTCATCCAAGGCTATAGGAAAGAGTTCATCCTGGCATGTGGGGGGCTACTTGAAGCGCCACCCCCTCATGAGGTCTAAAAACATCTCTCATACACCCGGGAATCGTTGGTACAATATTCTCCATCACTAAACCATCAAGTATACTGATCTCGATCATACCATAAAGAGTTGTAATTGAGAAAGAATCAAGTCAAAGGGAAATAAAGGGTCCCTTTGCCTAATCCTAGGCACCAAAAAAGAGTGGAAGCTGGAACCAAGGTAGACCGCCCTCTAGACCTGTCTTCTGGAATGAATAAGTTGATGTTGACAGAAGGAGGTCTGCCATAGGTGAGGCAATAAGAGATCCTTAACTAAGGCATGAGGGATAATAGTAGAGAGAATGATAGACTAACACCATTAATGATTTCGAAATGGGGAGTACTGAGTAGCGAGCTACCGACTTCCCTTATTAGAGCATAAAGGGCATGGATAACCTGACAGTTGCTGACTCGATTTTGGAGGGGATAGGGGACAACATGACTAGGGGTAAAAATGTGCAACATGAGAGAGGTACAAATTAATGAAGGATGGAAGACCGTGCTGGGAAAAAAAGGGAACTCAGGACAAACTCCATGGATGCAATGATGGCTCAACTCAGATGCTCTAAAAAAGGGAAACTCAATGATGTTCCCACACAGAAGAGGCCCTATGTGGACCATAAAAACATGAACACAAGATGGTTACTCATGATGAGAATCGACATGAGCATTGAAAAGTATGAAGGCAAAGTGGTTCCCCAAGTACAATTTTCTCAAGTGAAGAAATTCGATTTTGATAAGTGGTGAAGTGACCGTTCTTGGAAAAAAGGCTTCCGGGTGAAGTGTCAAATCACAAAAAACAAAAGGATACCTATTTTAATGCTCGGTGAGAGCTTTCCAATGGTGCTGACAGTTTGTAAAACTAAGATACGGTTTGTTCGTAATTAGTGAAAGAAAAATATGGGGTTTCTCTTTTAATAATGATTCTTCCCTCCAATTTGATTCATTGTAAAGTGTAGCTGTGGTGAATGTAGAGAGGAGAAAAGGCCCTAAATCTTGTGATGGTCGTAGCGGAAAAACCGACCATTCGAATCGAGATTCGTCAGTTGTAGGTAAGAGGCCTAACCATACTCTTTCAATTTAGTGGATTAAAGTTTCAGATTAGGCACCCAGAGCTCAGAAACAGACCCCTACTCAATCTTCATGGCATGATTGCACATTTTGGGGCCTTTTCTGTGACCTCGGTAGCAGGTACTGGGCATAAAAGTGCAACCTATCCTAGGAAATGGCTTGAAAAGTGCGACTTGTTAGAGAGTGGGGTTTTAATGTTGTTTTTTGGCTTAGAGATGGGATTTATGGTTATGAGACAGTCTTTCCTGTCTATATGATGACAGAAATGATGCTTTTGTGCAGGTATGGAAAATTTGAGGATCAACTGGAGATTCGAGAGGATCATGCAGTCCAGGCTGTATTAGCTAGGTTCACGGTCCTTAAATTTGTGGAGAACCCATTGATGAGGGCAGGAGAGCCCTTGTTGGCTTGGATAGTCATCTATTGGTACCCATATCATGAGATATTTATAGTGCAGGGGAACTAGATCGAGCTAACAGTCCAGGATATATACTTCCTGACTGGTCTCCTACCACTAGGGATGGTGGAGAACACACAGCTAGCGTTACCATGAGGGCGGAACTCTATGGAATTTGTAGAGCACCACTGTCGACCGAGTGTCCACGTGAAAGTCACATGAATACTGATCGGAGATTTAGAGAGGCCAGAGACTCGTGTTGTGGTCGTAACGGTACTGCAGATCCTACGCAACTAGGCACTCCACCACATCACTGGGGGGAAAATGATGATGGTTGAGGGAGTATTTAGTGGGACCTACTATGGGTAGGCCTAGATGACATTGTTGTCATTGAAATGACAGATGTCATTATGCAAGAAATAGGTTAAGCATGACTGTGCATATGGCATAGTGCTTTTCTCACTCTTGTTTAAGAAGATCCTGACACTTTAGCATGGTATACAGATCCAAGATGGGGGCCTGCGAGAGCCGAAGATGCACCGTTGGGGTGACTACTATGTAGAGGAGGAGGAGGGGCAGTCAGACAGGTGTTCCGACCCAAGTTTTTCATGCATTGGGATCAGATGCCATTGTACATAGATGAATATCCATATAGTGGGATGAAATATCATGGGGACCTAGAATTTCCACTTCCTCCAGGTCGAGCATGGGGGCCAAAAAATAAGTGAAAATTTTCTTATCTTTTATGGTGCATTTTAAAGTTTAGAATATTGTATATGGTACTGATTATTTTACTTTTGGTATGCATATATAACACCGGTGAAACTGGTCGGGTATATGGGATGACCCACAATGTGAGGAGTTGCATGACCTAGTGGATCGAGGGGAATGCAAAATGACGAAGTAGTGGCCCTCCTAGAGGATATCCACCATAGATGTGAGAGGCTGCTGATCAGAGTTTTTGAGCGCAGATGGCATGACCTTGACGAACAGTACATAGATACATGTATTGGTCTACCCTCAGGGTGGCGAGAAGTCATGTGGCACATGGCAATGGCTGGATAGGGGATGCATTATCTACAGGCTGCAGGAGCCAAGCAATTAGCCTAGGACCCTTTAGATAGTGATTAGATGTAGGGGCATGAGGTGCTCCCAGTTTTGGTTTTTTGTAACATGATATGGGCATGTCATATGTATTAGAGTTAATGGACTCCAAAACATTGTATATTTTAATGACACATATTATGGATATGCATCGTTTTATGGTTTATGGTTATTGTTTTGTGTTGAATGCATGTGATAAATGCCAATCTAGAATATTGTTTGCAATGTTATCTATATAGTGATTCTGGGCTCTGGGTACATGGCTGAATGTAATGATTTCAAATTCATGCATTAAAAGCTTCGCTTGTAAATATCTTATAAAAAGGACAAGATTATGTGCACGATAGACACCATTCAATTGCATGACAAGTAACAAAGAATATAAACGAACATGAAGGTGAAGGATGTGACGGTCAAGGGAATCGACTAAAAAACCTATCACTGCATCATATTCGGCCTGGTTATTGGTGGCAGCACCAATGCATACACCATTAGAGACGAGAAGCGAATGCAAGGGGATGAAAATGGGTTAGGCTACCGAGGCTAGGCTCTAGGAGTAGCGACTTGCACCATCGGCATAACTGATATACGGTGTGGATGGGCGATCCATATGAAAGGTGCCACAAGACAACATATGAGAGGATGATGAATAATGCTAGCAACCTGAACGCAAGGCATAAATCAAACAAGAACTGCTAGGGGGAATGCTATGGGTATAATTTCTACCGCCCACACATTGAATAATGGATGGTTTGGGGCAACTGCCTTGGGGAAAACTTGTGCTCAGGTTGAAAAAGTCACCATAGACACATATGGTGCCATTTTTCTTATGGGTTGGATAGATAAAGTTAGGGGTGGTAAATGCTTCCATAATGTCATCATCACAGTAGAATATGGGGTGACTAGTGGAAGGATGACCACATGACGCAACGAAGCTACCTGAATCATCATCATGAGAAGTGAGGGTCACATGCGCATCGTTGCATGGGGTGACAAAAGAACGAGTAGATGAAGGATCCACCGATGTTGAGCCCAACGTGATATTTGAAGGGAGGTTGGGTGAAATAGAAGGAGATTCCATAGAGTGGTCTTCCACCATGGATTTCATAGATGATGACAGGTATAGGATAGTGGCTGAAGGCTTCGTCATCTCTACATCGAGAGGGGGAAAGTAAATGGGATTGGATGTGTCCTCTAGTTTTGCCGAAGCATAATGCACAAGTATGGGAGAGGTGGACTTGTTATGCTTGGCCTCATATTGGAGAAAAACTTCCAAGGAGGTGTGGTAGTCTGCAAGGCGGGGATAGAGGTGAGTATAGTGGCCATGAAGATGACACAAAGCACAAGGGTGGTTTGTGTGCATAGTATTGAGTTTCTTGGCTGAAGTCGGTAAAATAACATGGAATTATAGGACATCAGACTTGAGAAACACGACATTGACCATGGGTTTGATATGAGGCAATTCAGGGAAATGATGGGTGTCATGACCGTCAACATCACACAAAGCACACAAAGGTGTACGCTTTGGAAGCTTAGGAGGAGGAGGTGTTGTCTAGGTAGCCTTATCCTTAGGTTCCATTTTGTGATATTTGACCTCCTCATCTGAGGCTTTCGCAATAGGAGTAGACTCCTTTTGAGGTGGACGAGGCACAGAAGAAAAGGGAGGAGTAATAACAACCAGTTGGACCAGGGTCAAACTAGTGTAAGGTTTGAGCTGACCAGGCAAGGTATTGGATGGGTGATCAATGTACCTGACTGCGACCCCCAGGGTCATGTTGCAAAGGGTCAAGGTAGCCATAATAGGTACCAAACATACTCCAGTAGGGGGAGTAAGAAAGAATATCTGACCGTAGGGGCAATGGCTAGGAAGAAAAAATCCCAGATGGTTAAGGTTAGGGGCAACTATTCCAGGAGGATAAATAGGATCAGGGACACCAGATACAGATGAGGGGCCTTGAGGAGGAGGTTTTGGAGGCTGATTCGAAGTACTAGGAGCAAGATGCAAAGGGTGAGGCTGCTGACTAATCGAACCAGACCATTTGAGGTCGAACCGAGATGATTTCATCATGCAAACATTCGACAAGATAGAGTTAGAGATAGGAGGGGGGAGACCAGGGAAGGAACCAAGCAAAGAGGAATATTTATAGACTCCATGTGAGAAACCTGTCGGAGGTTCAATTTCTTGTTTATTAGCCACCGAAGAAATAATGGACTCTGGATAGGTCTGAGACTTCAGTTCATAATATGTCAGCTGATCTATAGTGAAGATCTTTCCATTTTGAGGAAAGCACATGTTATGGTGAACCGCAGATGGGACAAAAGAGATCGCATAAGTGTAGCTATGACCCAATATAATGTTGTATTCTAAGGGGGCATCAATGATTTCAATGTCAACACAAACATTTTTGCTTGCAAGCATAATAGGACAATTGCGGAGCATGCCTAGGGGCTAGGAAGAGTGGTCATCCCACACACGGAGGGTGGTAGTGGAAGGGGCTAACTTAGGGGATTTGAGCTACTTCTAAATAGAAGCATACATCACACTAGTGGGTTCCCCCTCATCAATGATACATCATGAGATGATGGAATTCTAGATCTTGACAGGTATTTGGAAGGTGACAGATGCAGGAAAAAGGGGATGTTATGACTTGTCAACATCAAAGACAATCAAATGATCATCTAAAGGATCCATAGTGCCGATGTTAGTAGAGATTTTCTTTGTGAAGGACATGACTAGAGGACTTCCAGCCTTGACATGGTGGCGGGGGATTGCACCAAGTCATCTACTATACTGTAGATGTGGGCGACTTTACTAGAAGCAGTGTTTCGGCGTAACGGTCCCTTGGGGATCTTGGTATGTACCTCTGCCTTAGGTTGAGGGATCTATAAAGGACCATTGGGTGTCGAAATTGGCTCTATCGGACCTGAAGATGGGGGATTGGTTGTGAACGTAGCAGAAGGCTTGGTGTACTCGAGCGAACGAGTCTGAAGGTTGAGATCAACGATATTGGCTTGGTCAGAGTTCATCATGAGGACCTGGTAATAAGAGGTACCAAATGGGGGAGGTTGAGTGGCCACCTAACTTTTAGGGGGTTGGGTAGCCACATATCCTTGCTGAGGAAAAGGATTGGTAAACATAGTCGGTTGGATAGGTGCAGTGTTAGGAGGAACCGAAGAAGAGGCTTGCTGTCCTCGAGATGCTGCTTGACCTTCCCACATTTGATGCATCTGAGGTAAAAGGGGAGAATAATGGGTATAGTGACCATGGACACTGCAATAAGAACAAGGTTGATTCGTGCGAAGAGGCCTGTCCTGCTTGGGCTAATTTCCCTCTTGCTGGGTTGCAGTGTTAGATGTATTCCCTTGAGGATTATTTCCTAGATTACCAATAGTGGGTTGGTTATGGTTACCTTTCCTCTTCTTTTTGGAAGTGGGAGGATTAGTCGCACTTTGTTTCACATACATCTGACCCTAAGGGGTTGGGGGGGGGGGTTGGCTACTACTGTGGAGCTTGAGAAGGCATGGGAGGGGGGGGTGCTTGTGCTGGAGGAGCTAGAGCACTAGGTTGTGGATACAGATAGTGAGGAGGTTGAGAAATAGTGGGGTAAACAGGGTGGGAAAAATCAGGCCCTGGCATCAGAGGATGTGGTTGGGAAAAGGCATGAGGCATGTCGTGTCTTGGATACATACTTCCGAGAGGGGGGAAAGTGCTAAAGGAGTTGGCCCCTTCCTGAGGAAAACCATAACCCATAAGAGGATGAGTGTACGGATGTGAAAGGGATCAAAAAACATCATCAGCCTCATGGGATGCGCCTGGTGCGTTGGCACCACCAGGTCTAGGGAGATGAGGTAAGACAGTATAAAAATAACCAGGTTTCGCGTAGATAAATTCATATTTCAATGCAATTTGGAGGGCTTCTTCCTTAGTTTGAGGAAAGTGATAGGTGACATATTTATCAATGGAGGGAAAGAGGGATATGAGAAACCAGTCCATGTAGACATGGTCTTTAAAAACAAGGGCTCAACATAGGCTCTTCCTTCTACACCTTTCTTGAACATGGTGAGAAAGGCGGGTGGCAGAAGTTTGACAAAAAGAGGTCAAAAGTTTTGTATCGGTGTCATAGCGAAGGAGAAGCTGGAATTAGGATAGAAATTCTTTTGCAAGAGTCACAAAATTAGTATGAGAGGAGGAGGCCTGGTTAACATACCACTTGGAGGCTTCTCTAGTAAGCGTACACTGGAATAACCGAAGACGGATAGAGTCATCAGTGATAGAGTTAGGTGAACACCACATGTGGAAAGAAAAAAAATGGTTGGTAGGATCCTCTCCAGCATACCCTTCAAACTTACGGATTCTGAATGAAGCTTGGTTGGAATAGCAGGCCAACCTGGATCATGGTGTATGGGGTCATTAATCAACTGGCTGAAATCAGGAAGGCTTAGGCTTGCCATGTAAGGAAGAAAGGGAGTAGCTGGAATTGTTCATGTTGCGGCTCCACTAGTAGCGGTTCCAGAATTAGAGCTGGGGCTGCCACCAGAGGTAGGTTTTGTACCATACATGATGAAGGTGAAAGGTGGAGGAGAATCAGGGATAGACATAGAAGGGGAACTCGATGAACTAGAATCAGAGTCGGAATGGGGACTTGGTGGAGGATGAACTCGAACCCTACACAGTGGGGTAAATATTTCTAATGGAAACTAATGATGAAGACCTTGGAGTCTCCAGGATAAGCGTCTTGGGGGCATAATGATGGGAAAGAAACACAAAACCCAATAAGGAAGAGAGGTAAACAAGGGCAGGGACGTGCAGATCAATTGATTACAATGTTTAAGTCTTGGTCTGGCAGTGTAAACTAGGCGCTCTTCGCATTAGGTGTGCATGTGTGTGATAAGTGTGTTAATTTTAATTAATCCCAGAAGTGTGTAGAGAAAAAATAAAAAATATGATGTATAACTGTAAATAAAATTGAAAGAGACAATAAAGGAAACTGAAAGTGACACTAAAATAAATAGCTAAAGATGCATAAATTTTAACACGAGGAGGAGGGCTTCCCAACAACTAGTCTATGGGTGAGCAAAATCTAGTCAAAACATAGAAAATTGCCAATGGCTCTAAGGTCAAGAGGGACAGGGATCTAAAGGTCAGATCGGGTAGAAAGAGGTGTAGAAAACAACAAGAAACGGGAGGGAAAAATACTGAAAAACAGGTGGCGAAAGGCTACAACGGAAAGGGAAATAGAGGGGACCCTAAAGGAGGAATAAACAAAACTGAAAAGAGGTGTTTTGGATGGATAAATAATTGAGATGAAATGGATCTGAAAGTGCAGGTTTAGATCTAAAAAAAATGGTTGAAAAACACTGAAATCCTAGAAGACCTGCTTCAGCTAAACTCCTCCTAAAATGGTGGAAGCATACTAAAGCCCTAGGGGGCCTGGTTCCTACTTCGACGAGTAAAACTAAGCAAGTAAAATTCCAAGATGGGTAAAGATGAAGGTCAAACAACCCTAAACAGTGTCCCATACAAAGCTTAAAAAATTACTGAAAAATTCCCACAAAAAGTACAAGTCACAGGTTCTGACCTGTTTTCCACTGAGGTCATAGTTTTTGGGTAGTTATCTGTTACCTGAGAGCTGAGGTAGCATGTTTTGGGCCAAAAAATGCGACCTTCATTTTCGGCTGTCTCGAGAGCAGGTTTCAGAAAAAAGTGTCGTCTCTGCTGTGAGTGATACATGTTACTTGCACAAAAGGCCCAGAAACACACAAAATTTCAAATTTTTACTATTTTATGGTTAAAAATGTTTAAAAAAACATCAAGGAATGAAAAATAAGAACCTAAAGAAAAAACATAGGGGTTGAATTAGCTGGTCATGCAGGGATATAAAAAAGACATAGGTCGTAATTAAAAACCCTTGTGGAGTCACGAGGTGTTAGTGTGAATTCTAATCGCAAGTGAACAAAAAAATCTCACTTTAGCTCTGCATAAGAAACAACCCTAAAATCAAATGTGGTCATCAATTTCCTTGGATCTAGAGTAGGTGATCAGAATAAATGCTACAAAAAATCCAGATCTATGCAATTAAAGACATTAAACAACACAAATAAGCAAGAGTTTGCTCCATACATCCAATGGACAAGAAAAGAATTTATAAAGAATTTTTTGTATTATGACACCTGGGAAGGGAACATAGAAATATGTTACCTGTCCCCCTTAATGGGATGGGTTATTATATGTCCTCAGTGTTTTAGATCCAAGATCTCTCTCTCTTGATGGTGCAGAAAACCTAAACAAAAATGGAATTGAAAGGGAGCTCATAAGAAAAAAGTAGAGAAATATGACAATGATGGAGGATCAAAGTCAGACCAAAATTATATATCAGGAGGTGATCTCAAGGCAACAAAAGGTAGTGAATGAATGGAAAACCCTTCTATTTATAACAAAATATTGAGTTAGTCTAGATATTGGTGCATAATTAAAATATTATTAACCAAATCTAGATCCAACTTTTATGGAATATTTTATTATTTTTGTTGGAGGGAAAAGGAATTTAAATTTGGTCAAATCCATTTATTTAGAAATAATAAATAAATTAATGATTTATTTATTATTTTAAGAATGTGTTTAAATAATAATTAAATAAATAATTATTTATTCAATTAATTATAAATGATTGAGTCAAATTTAACAAGGAATATTATTAAATAATTATTTAAATAATTATTCCTAGAAAATAATGAGATAAATAATGATTTATCTAATTAATTTTCCTTTTTTGGGTTAAATATGACCAGGAATATTAATTAAACAATGGTTTAGTTAATTATCCCTAGAGGAAAATCAAACAAATAAGTATTTATTTAATTATTCCTCTTGGGGTTTCCTGTTTAGACTAGAAATAACTTAATAAACTATGGGTTATTAAGTTATTTCTCATAGTAAAAGAAATTTTACTGTGGTAAAATTGGTCTTACATGGTGTACTTTAGTCCATCTAATAGTAATAGGTTAGATGACACCCTCTGGTGGACCCATCCAACCCTTGGGAACTAGTCAAAGATTATGTCAAAGTCCGAATTTATGTTATAAACCAAAGTTCTAACTGCATATATATTTCGGGTTGCATATATATTTATAACCAAAGTCTAAACCATAGACAGGAGGACACAGTTATAATGGATGAAATATTTCATTTAACCAAAGTTGTTAACTTAAGGGATGAACGAATACTGTGGAGAAGACCTTTGTTGTGGGGGTCGGGGTCAAACCCACGACCTACCCCACGCAGTTCCAATGCCTTACTTCCTACTGTATCTTATGGGTCTTAACCCTATATAGTTGCAACCACTATTTTAATTTTGTTAGATCCGATGGCGGAGTTTCGATGGGGGCCAACCCCCTCCAATATGACTACACTGCAAAGGCCTTGGTCGGAGCCGAATGCGATGGGCGGAGTATTAACTCCTTAATCCATGTTTATTCCACTAAACTGTGGGTTAAATGTTAATTAAAAACGGATTATGAAATGAAGTTAAGGTCCAATTAAGACGTGCTTATCACAGTTAATTGTGGTCTTAACTATTAATTAATCCAACTGTTAATTGGCAGTAGAGTTAGCAGACCCACCTATTTCGGCGGAATCCACCAAATTGTCAGAGTTATCTGGAGTCTTCTTGAGATTTGGAGGAGATATTGTAGGAAAATTTGTTTTTACCATAATTGGAGAAATTTTCGACCAATTTTGGCTCAGGAAGAGTCATTCTTGGTAGATTTTGATGTTTTGGACACAGTGGAGCAGGTTGCAGAGGCAATAAAAGACTGTAAACAGAATCATTTGCACAATTGAGCTAATAAAAATTCACATTGCATGGAAGCTAGACCAAGGAGATGTAGCCCAGGAGGGGTGAAATCCTTCATCTAAACAAAGTGTTAATGATTCAATTGTGATGGTTTTCTATGTGTCTATTTGTTGTTGTTCAACATTTAGTTTCCATGATTTTATGTTCAAGTATTCAACTTAATCTCCACAAATTTATGTGTTAATCAATCATAAGCACTTCAATAAGCCCATGTACAAGAAGAAAATATCAGCACTTTTAATATAAATATGAATATGAAATTAGCACAACAAAACTAACATTCAAATTCAGATCAACTTTCATAGTGGGAAACATCTCCATCACAAGAAATGTGATGCTTATATTGCACAAATTGTGACATTATGGGGTTATCGGTTAAGGACTTATGCATGAGTGGATGCATGCCAAGGAGGGCTTGGCTAGGAAAGTTGTGTGACGAAACGGGTCCATGTCGACAAGGGACCTCATGACAAGAGGAGAGAAAACCTCTAGGCTTGTAGCGAGTGTTTTAGCTGAAGTGGCATGACTCCTTGGTTAGCGGGATGATGGAACACTCAATTGAGGTTGGATTAGCTTTAAGTGAAATCGTTCTTAGTGGATTAAACTGGCTAGAGTGGTGTGATGGGTCATGCATGACTTAGGCAAGATAATGTGTGATAAAAAGAACGCATTGTATGGTGAACACCCATATTGAAGGTTAAAGAGCCTAAAAAAGTAAAGTAAGCATGCAAATGACTTGAAGAAATGGGTAATGTGTGGTGAGTGAGCGTGAACAAGGTTTAAGTGCCACATTGGGTGTTGACCTAAAAAAGTGCCCCACCCATGTGCAATGAACAAGTATTCAATGATGGGTTGGTGGGGAAAGAATATAGAATGAATCATAGATAATGTGGACAATCCAACACAAGTCAAATATATGTGATCCCACACGAAGGGAGGCCAACAAGCAAAAACGAGTCACTTTCCTTCATCACACAATAAATATATAGCAAAGGTGAGATCACTTGGAAGGAAATATGAAGTAAAATGGGGTAAGGAAAGCACAGAAAAAAAAATGGAGTATAAGAAAAGTACGAGGTTTGGGCGAGGATCTTGAGAAGTTCTATGAAGGGTATACTACATGAGTATGATAGATTTCTCCTTGGAACAAAATTTGGTGTTTTTGGTTGTAGTTGGAGCTTTGGTGTTTCATGTGACAAAGAATCCAATTTGGTGACTTTTCCAACCGATTTGTAATTTGGTGTTTCACCTTATATGTGGAGGGAGTTGTGCCAGAGGGTTGTGGTTGCCCAATTTTGGTAATTTCACTGTTATAATAAAATAAAGGACAAAAATTTGATTTTGATATAAATTGATAATTATGTATATCTTGTGAAGTTATTGCGATTTTATGAGTTTATAATTCAAGTTTATTTATGGAATGAGAATTAAATGTGAAAATATTAATAATTACTTATGTGAATAAGTTATGACATTCTGCTAAAAAAATTATATAAAACATAATTAACAAACAAAATATTGTGAGGTGTAGTGTACATGGATTAATATTGTTCTACACTAGACAATTTTGAAACACATAGGTGCTGCGCACATGAGGAATCATAGTGCGCTAATATAACCTTCTAATCATGTGGATCACCTGGGGTCGTGGAAGACAGTGTTAGAGCATAATGATCATTGGAGGAAGTAATAATAGAGTAGTTTCAAGGGAAAGAGCCAGAGCCAATGTCAAAGGAAGTGATTGCAGGTGAAGTTTCTCATTCACAGGATAGAGCTGTGGGAAGGGAACTTTCTATGACCAATTACGAAGAGGGAAATTTTGGGTTAGTTATTGGTCCTTTATGCAAGTTAATCAAGTGAGAGACATCTCAGGAAAGAAAGAGATGGTTGATTCGTGACAAAAAGATGGTCTGTTTGGTAAAGCATCTTATGAAGATTCAAATTTGGAGGTCGATACATTTCGATGTTTGTGTAGTATCCAACATATCACATAAGGATGGTATACTTGGATAGATAAGATGAATAATTTGGTAGCCGAAATTGAAGCCTTTAAAATGGAACTAGAAGTAGGGTTGGAAATGATTCCTAGATTTTCAATGGAAGTTGGATGTACCCAATGTTTAGGAGAATACCTTGTGGAGCTCTATTCATAAAGGAAGGAGTTTGGTAGGAACCAAGAAATGGTCTAACATTTATAAGGGTCAAAAATACAAAATTAGAGTAGCCAACCATATGTAGGGATTGGAGTAAAACAAGTAAAGCTAGGATTGTGGCACTCATGAAAGAAATGAAAGAGGGTAATTCCAATAAAGGGAGAACCAAAAAAGGAACAAAAGGATCCACATGTGGGAGATTTGTGTTTCATGGTGCACACTGTTTTTCCAATACAAAGACATGCAAGGAAGGAACTTACCAGTAATAAGGTCGTGTTACCTTTAGTGAGGAACCAACAAGGGTGACAAAAGAAGAGATAGATAATATGGCCAAGATACTTGCAATATTTATGAAGAAAAGTGGGGATGAGGTTATAAAATGGAAGGGAGGATTGGGCCTTCAATTGGTTCAAGTAATAGTGAAGGGAAAGAAGTTAGTAGCTCTTTTTGACTTAGTGGAAACCAATAGCCTCCTTAATAGAAAGGTAACCAAGTCCATCTCACACCCACAAGATAATGAAAAAGGTACATTCAAAGTAATAATTATGCAGAAAGGGTAATAATAGGAGTACTCCAATCAATTCTAATCTAGGTTTCACATTGGTTCGGGAGGTTGTATTTGAGAGTGGATCCATTGGATGATTGTGCCATGGTGTTAGGGAAATACTTCTTGGAAGAAACTAAGACAACATCAATGCTAGCAAGGGGGGAATTGGTGTTTCTAGGAGGAGAAACAACCATTCATGTTCCTTTAACTAGAAAGATCAGGCTAGGATATTGTTCTAGGATGAAAACCATCAATTTATGTGGAGAGGAGTGACACATGAAGACCATACAACCGAAACCCCTTCAGTGTATGCAAAAGAGTCATGTGGTGAATTCCATAGGTGACCTATCCAAGAGGTTAGGAAATGAGAGGAAGATTAATAATCCTTCCATGGTTTGTGTTATGTATTAGAATTGTTCAAATGAGAATCCAACAAAATGATGTAGGGAGGAGACCACATTATGGATAAAGATGAAAAAATAACGAAAAAAAGAAGGAGAACACAAAGATCCTACGACCATGGTTGATTATTGCAGATATGCTAATTGCAGAAAAACTGAGAAACATATGATGCAACGAGGGGGAAGTTAAAGCAGTGAGGAAGAATTTGGATGAAGCACCGGGGGAAGTTAAAGCGGCAAAGAAGAATTTCAATATGGAGCATCATTCAGATATCGTAGTTAGCAATGATTCCGAGCCATCTCTCGATTACAAGGAAACAAAACCTTAAACAGTAAGCTACAACTGTGCTCTGAATGTACACGAGAGAATAAGGCATGCCAACAAAATAAAGGTAATTATAAGAATGCAATGAAACTACTACAAAAGCAAGGTTTAAACAGTGTGAAATAAAATTTGTTTATTAATTTAAATATACTTTATGAATTGAGAAATGCTCACATGTTAAGAATTATTATTAAATTCGAAAAATTAACAACTAATTATAATAATCGAAAAATAGCAACTAAATATAATAACAGAAGTAGTTAAAGAAACAAGAAATCTAAAAAATGAGAAATAAATCTTAAAAGCTATCAACTATCTGATCTGAATATGAAAGTGGCAAATAAATTGATTTGTTATTTAAAATTAAGGACCATCACTTTTAAAATAGAAATTTCTTACTAATGCGTCAACTAAAATTAATGATTATCCAATCAAAGAAAATCTTGATTGTATAAGTTATAATATACATAAGTTGTGAAGAATAATTAGTTGATAAATAGAAAATAAGTTGATTTGTTACAGGAAATATAGTTATTTAAAATTAAGGACCGACTTTTTTAAAATATAAATTACTTACTCATAAGTCAACGAAAATGGATGATTATCGAATCAACTAAATTTTAAATGGACAAGATTAGATAAGTATAAATATATATTACTTTTGAAGAATAATTACTTCACAAGTGTTAGTATCAGTAATGGTACTAAAAGGTGTAAAAAGAGAGGTTAATGAGATTATTAAATTGTGATAATTTTAATAATATAAGTATGTTTAATATTTAAAATAGTTTTTATTGTTGCTGAACAGATAAAAACTAATAAACATTAAAAATATATAATTAAATTAAATAATAATAAATTAAATATAATGAGAAAAATAAATAAATAAAAAGTCGATATTTTTTAAAAAATTGATTATGTTAATTATTTTCATAATTAAAATTATTACAATGTTTTTTAATTTTAATGGTTGTTGAATGATATAAAAGGAATATTAGCTTAATGAGGTATAATTTTATGTTGGTCAAAGAAAATGAGACCATTAGTTTGTGGAAGTGTTTGTTAATAGAAATAACTAATTTAGTTATGGGATTATGGGAACTATTAATTATATGGTTATATGATTTTTAAGACTGATTTTAAATGAATTATGAGGTATATACATGATTTTCCATAAGAACAATAAATTTTAGAAACTCTTTGGTGAAACATGGGATCTCATGTACTCTTTTATTTTTAAAATAATTGTTCGAGAATTTTATGGGGTTTTATGTGGGGGGTTTTAATATTTTTTTTGGCCAAAATATTAAAAATATTATTTGTAATGTCTTGAATATAGGGAAAAAAATGAGAGTTAAGAGATGGGAGAAAGAAATAGTTCTTTTAGATTTAAAATCACTCCTTCAAAGAAGGATCTTCTTCCCTTTAGAAGTGTAATAATTATTGCTCACATAGGCCTCAGTTAGGTTGGATTTTCCTTTCTCAAATAAATAAATAAGGATTATAAATTCTAATGGCTTCAATGAAAGAAATAAAGATGATAAATTCTAATGGATTCAATAATGAGAGTTTTTTAATGGTTTCAATCAAAGAAATAAGGATCATAAATTCTAATGGCTTCAATAATAAGAGTTTAAGTATAATTTTTTTTAAGTATAATTTTTTTTGTACAACAATGTTGACAATGGGCATTAAGTATCCATAAATATGACTCTTTTCTTAATATTGATGAATAAGGATATTATTTGGAAAATGAGTGATCCACAACATTAAGATAAATAAGGAATTTTTAATTAAATTTTCATCGTAAATTTGGTGTTACGCAAATATTTTTAAAATAATCAAAAATAAAAAAATAAAAAAATATAACCATGAAAACAAACAATAAAGATATGTCAACCTATGGAAACAACATTTAGCCTTGACATGAAAAATGTTCAAGGCCAAGCTAAAAAATATTCCAATAACATTGAAATATTGAAAATTTCATGTTCAATTTTTATATTTTATAATTTAATTTTGAGTGTTTTCAATACTAGCACTAGTTATTGAAAAACATTTTATTGTTGACACTTACAGTGACATCCAGGGTTAGAATTTGACAAAATTTTTCCTCATTCAAATAAGACAAAAGAGAAAATTTCTAATTACATCAATTATAAATATTTTCTTCTATATTTTAGGTTAAATTTCTTATAAACTTCTAGTCTTGTTTTATTTTTATTTTGTAGTTAAATTTTTCTAACTGAAAATCTTTAATTTATGTTAGAATTTAATTTTTTGGGATGAACATTAAGATAGATATTAAAAAGTTTTTTTTTAAATAGTGGTGATGTTGGTAAAATTTATATTTTTATATTTTATAATTCAATTTTGAGTGTTTTCAATAGTAGCACTAGTTATTGAAGAACATTTTATTGTTGACACTTAGAGTGACATCCCGGGTTGGAATTTGACGGGATTTTTCCTCATTCAAATAAGACAAAAGAGAAAATTTCTAATTACATCAATTATAAATATTTTTTTCTATTATTTAGGTTAAATTTCTTATAAAATTTTAGTCTTGTTTTATTTTTATTTTGTAGTTAAGTTTTTTTAATTGAAAATATTTAATTTATGTCGGACTTTAATTTTTTGGGATGAACATTAAGATAGATATTAAAAAGTTTTTTTTAAATAGTGGTGATGTTGGTAAAATTTATATATTATTTTTATATATAACTTTTTAAGTAGATATTATATATGTTTTTTTTTTTTTTAGTTTTTTTTAATTAAATTTTACAAATATATATGTTTTTATTTTCATATATATATATATATATAAATATATATATATATATATATATATATATATATTCACAAGAAAATCATTAAAAATAATTAATGGGTTGTGATTCATGTGTCATATTTTTTTCATATTTTCAATTTATTATGATTAATTAAGTAATCAATTGTTCATTTTGTAATTGCTTATTTTTTAACATCAAAAGGGCATTCAAATAGGGATTATGTTCCAACAATTAGGGATTATGTTACATCCTAGTTCATGGTTTTGCATAGGGAATCTCACTTACTATATAATAGGTGTCCCTCTCTCTCTTTTCTAGAGAGAGACATGGGGGCGGGGGAATGGTTGGAATTTGATAGACATTGGCCTTAAATGGGTCTTGTGAAATAGGACATTTTTGGTTTTATTTCAAAATTTCAGGATAATAGTTTAAAATATTTAGCAGTTATTTTACATATGTTCTAAAAAATGTTTATTGATTTAGTTGGTGTATGCAAAATATATCTAGTGTTGTTGGCTTGGAAGACTGCTACTAGTTGAGGACATGATGCACATTTGTCTAGGAATATGATATTTTGGTTGCATATATTAGAGAATGTAATAGAGGTGATGGGATATATTTTGTTGGTATAAGGAATGGGAAATATGTCCACTCTGATGAGTTCATGACTAATTGGGAAAAAAAAGGAAGTAAGAAAACAAGTGAAGTAACCAATGGAGAAATGAATTAGTGGTGAAATGAGTGGTGTGTCAAGTTACCCACCAAGTTTCAATGGTCTCATAGGCACAAATAAGTTGTGTGAGATAGGTGTAAGTTCTAGTTGATGGATGAAAGAGTACACTTTGTTGGAGCATTGCACTTTGGTAGGGTCATCTCGTCTCTGAATTTCCTAATCATTTTCTTTTTAAGGTTTTAGATCAGGAATATTTTATTAATAATTTTTCTTTAAATTTTTGGATCTTGAGTTTATAAGAAAATGACATTGAAAGTATTAGGGTATTTTTATTTTGGCTTGGGAGATTCATAGACTTCAATCCCCCAAATAGGAAATTGAATTGATAATTTGTACCCAAGGAAAAATAAGTGGTTGAACTTCGTCTTTTTTCCACTTTTGGCCAGCCGGGTGCAACTTTCTAGTGTTGATGAATAGTGGCATGGTCTTACGATATATCTAATTTTTTTATAACACATGTTCGAAGGTATGTTTGTACCATGATTTGTGTTTTCATGGAACTCTATTTTTTCCAGTCCCAATGCCTAATATGATCCAGGAAGAGGAAAACTAGATGAAGAATGAACATGTCCAATTACATATATGAAAATTTCCAAATCTTCTCAAATCAAAGAAGGAATATAAATCTAGGGTGATGGTAGAGTCATATTAGAGTGAGTTAGTCGTGATTTTATTCAATGTTATTTTAATACACGTTCATTTTTTTGTTTATATATGTATGTATATATATATATATATATATATATATATATATATATATATGTATGTATGTATGTATGTATGTATGTATGTATGTATGTATATGTATATGTATATGTATATGTATATGTATATATGTATATATGTATATGTATATGTATATATATATATATATATATATATATATATATATATATATACACACACATATATATATATATATATACATATATATACATATATATATATACATATATGTATGTATGTATGTATATATTGGTGATAAATAGAAGGAAGGGTTGATGAAAGCATGATTTTATCACTTTTAATTTTTATAAGTTTTTTCTTGAATAATGTAATAGTGGCGGAGGAAATCAAAACATAATCCTATAACATGATAATAATAGATCCACAATTTCCATCTGTTATAAGTTTAGTCTTTTAATTTCTTAAAAGTTTAGAGAATATGCATTCAATATTGTTAATATTAGTGTATCCCATGATCCTGAGCAATGCTATAATATATATAATTAAATCTATACTTTATATTTAGATGCCATAGTATATATTAAATTATGTAAAATATTTTTTTGTTGGTAATTGAGGCTAAACTATATTAATTCAAAAATAAAATAGTACATATGCTACAAGCTGAGTTGGTAAGTTTCACTTAACCAATCCTAGCCTTTGTTTCCTTCATATTTGCGCATGTATGGGGCTCCCTCCTTGGAGGAAACTAGCCCAGAAAAAATCATCAAACAAAAGATTACAAAGTGTGTCATAACACCAGTGAAAGTAGAGGTTCTATGATAATAACTAGCATAACAAAAAATAAGAAGAGCTAAGTTGATGTGCAGTCATGAGTCTTCTGCATCATCCTTACTATCTAGATCTTCCTCCACGATGGGATAGGCGTACTCCTGCACAATGGCTTCCTCTTCAATAGTGGGTCGACGCGGAGGCCTGGAAGCAGGTGCACAGAGAATGGGAGCAATCGGGTACTCGACATCTAAGACTCGTGTCGAGCTGCCTTTCGAGTCCATTATTCAAACGTTAGTGTCTTCCCCCTTAGCCTCTTGCGCCAGAAGAGGCTCGGTTTTGCGGGGCATGGGGTGCTCCTCATGTGCAATGGTGGATTTTCTTGGCTTGATTCTGCCTCTCTGAATTACATGAGTGGGGGCCTCCTCCTCCTAGTCGAGCTTGGGGCTTTGGGGGGCCTCCCTAGCATGACTGCCCAAAGAGGAGCCCTGAAAGGACTCCAAGAAATTATATGGCCCTCACTGGTAACGACCAGGGAATGAACCTCTCTGGTCTCCTCTGATTTTTCTTTGGCACAGTCTAAGAGCCATGGAAAAATGAAGTAGAGGGTAAATGGGGGTCTGAGAGGTGTGCAGGAGTGGCTATGTCTAGAGACGGGAAGTGCGCATTGAGGTGCTATTGGATAGGAAGGTATGCTGGTGGAGGATGCATAGCAGAATAATGGGAGCACACAGGCGCGTGAAACTAGCAAGGCAGGTGGAGCCGAGGTGAGGCGCATATTCAGGGGGGTGCGCATCTGGGGGGATTTTGCGTAGCACAGCTCTGGGGGGGAGGCTGCATAGTAGGTTGGGCATGTAGGAGTGTTGGAATTGAGACAAAAAAACCAGAAGGAGCAGACAGCGAGTAGCTTTCTGCAGTAGGTCCTCCCTTTTTGTAGGCCTATGGCACATGCGAATATGCTGAGCATTATTATGCCTCACTTGCAGCTACATCTTGCAACTATTTTCATGAGGAATCATGTGCTTAGAGTTATGGCAGAACATCATATCCATCCAGGAGATCATTCAAAAGATTGCAGTTGAAAGGTACCCTAGAAGGGATGCTACTGGATTTTCATGTCTTCATGATGCCTTTTCTCTGTCACCTCATGTGCATTATTGCAGGAGTGTGGATCCACTTCAAGTGAAGGCCTATGCTGCAAATCTTGATCCTCTAGAGCATGGGAGAGATTTTTTTCATTCGTGCTTCTACCGTCACCCACATCCAAGGAGAGAAAGTCCTTTTGGATAATATTTTGGCATTCTCTTCTTAAATAATCATCCTCAATCTGGGTGAGCTTGGAATAATTCATCTCTCTGTGACTTTCCACTCCCTTGTTGGCTAGGCAGTCCATAATAATGTTAAATTCCTTGTGCACATGGTGAAAAGTTATTTCCCTGTGATTTTGTATCAGTTTTTCCAGGAATTTGAGCCTGTTGGCGAGCCTCCATCTGGTGGATACCTTTGTGGAGATAGAGCCATGGAGAATTCTTGTGGCTGCCAGAATGATAATTTGTGAATATCCCTCCATTTCCAGGGGAAAATAGTTGAACTCAATGGCTATCGAGATGCCCTGGATGAGTTCCTCTAGCTCCATATTTCCTAGAAAATCAGAAGGGGCTTGCCCTGGGAGTTCCTGAAGATACCTCCGAATCCTACATTTCTGGGGTTTCCTTTGAAGGCTCCAATGAAGTTACATTTGAAGAAAAAATTTGGGGTGGATTCCATTGTTCAGGAGCGGTGGTTCTTCCTACGTTCCATGGGGGTTGTCCAAGGGGGTATTTATGCTCATATGCCAGTTTCTCCATATGTTACACTCCACAATCAATTTAGGGAGATCTTCCTTACTCCAGGGAGTTATGGCAAGGATTTTGATGAGGTTTTCGTGTATCCTTGCCCAAATTTTCTCTTGATTGGATGCCTTGTCTTTAAATATCCTACTGTTCCTTTATTTCCATATGTTTCAGAGTAGGAGGACCAAAATTAGCTGCCATATTGTGTTCAGAAGGTTGCTAGAGTATGGTTTTTCTATCCACCTGTTGATGGTGTTGATGATGTTTCCCCTTTCTCTGTTGGTTCATCTACATAGCATTGCGATCTTGTCCCAAAGAGATTTGGATGTAGGGAAAAGGTCCAACAAGTGGTTGATGGTTTCAATATCTTCCTGGCATAGAGGGAATCTTGACGGTCCCACAAACCCTCAATTCAATAGATTCTCCCATGTGAAAATGCGTCGTTTACTGAGAAACCATAAAAAGGTGGCTACTTTGGGCCAGAGCTTCGTAGACCCTATATTGTTCCAGATGAGATTGGATGGATCTAGTTTCTGCTGTTGTAAGATATTATAGGCTTCCTTGGTTGAGTAATTGCTACTTTGTGTGTGACCCCATCGAAGGATATCAAGTCCTGGTTGTGCTCTGATTTTTCTTTTAGTTATTAGTTCCTCCCAAATGCCTTTTTGATTTTCATTGTTCCAATATTCTTGCCATCTGTCAGTATGAATCAAGTTCCTATATCCCTGAGTTGTGTCATTGGTCTAGAAATCCTGTACACATTTATGCTACTTTTCTTGTAATACTGTGCTCCACAGGGGTTTGGGAAATATTAAGGAGAGACTAGGCAATTGCTGCCAGGAATCCTCCCAGAATCTAGATTGAGTACCACTGCGCAACTCCCAGAAGTTGTGGGTTTGTATCAACTATTTTTGGTTTCTGTCTGCTTTCCATATTTGTGATCCTCCTAGATCTATGTTGAATCTGATGAGGTCCTCCTTGGGTCAGCTGCTCACATATTTGGCTACCCACAGGTTAGCCCAAGGTGTGAGTGTTGACGACCCATTTCCACCATATACTGGCTCCCATGATACTATTTTTGTGCTATGGGTCTCACAGCCCTAGTCCCCCATGAATTTTTTTCTTCTAGACTTCTTTCCAATTGAATAATGCCCATTTATTTTTCTCTTTGGTTCCTCCCCACAGGAAATTCCTTTGTAGTTTGCGCATAGCTTTCAGGACCCATTTTGGGGCTGCGAGTACAAAGAAGAGGTATATGGGGAGAGACTGAAGAACTTCTTTGATGAGTACCATGCGGTCCGCTATATTGATAGAGTGATGGGTCCAGTTGGATAGCCTGGTTTCCATTATGTCCATCAGCGCTCGCCATGAAGAGTGATTAATGGTTGTAGCCATGAGAGGGGCTCCAAGGTATTTGGAGGGAAAGGAGGCTATGGAGAAGCCTAATAGCTGAGAGATATTATGCTGGGTGATAGGAGAAGGATGGAAGAAGAATATTTGAGATTCATCAGGGTTTACCTCTGTGCCAGAAGCTTCAGAGAAATAGTATAACAGAGATTTGAGGGAATGAGCTTCCTGGACTGAGGGGTGTCCCATAATCACATTATCATCCACAAATTGTTCATGAGAAGTGGGGGGAAGATTGTGAAGGGGTATACCTTGTAGGGTGCCTGAATGGAGAGAGCTTTTGAGTAGTCAGCTCAGCATTTCAACCATAATAATGGAAATGAAGGGCGAAAGGGGGTCTGCTTGTTTGATACCTCTTGAGGGATTGAAGGTTGTTGAAGTTATACCATTGACCAAGATGGAAAGAAAGGGGAGTTATAAGGCTCATTATCCACCTTACTTAGGTGTGGTTGAAGCCAAAGGCTATAAGGACTTGTTTAATGTAGTCACAACTGAGTTTGTCAAAAGCCTTGGATAGATTGATTTTGAGGAGCATACCAAGTTTTTTGGTGGTTTTGGGAGAATGAATGACCTCGTGGGTTAAAATTATTCCATCAAGGATTTTTTGTCCTTCTACATAGCCTGTTTACTCTGGAGAAATGAGCAGGGGAAGGATATGCTTTAGTGTGTTAGCAATAACTTTGGAAATTATTTTATAAATGACATTGCAGAGTGCTATGAGTTTGTAATTACTTGGTGTTGTAGCATTGTCTTCTTTTGGTATAAGAGCAAGGAAGGTGGCATTGAGAGCTAGAAGGAGCCAGTAAGTGGTGCACAATTCCTCAACGACACCCCAAACCTCTTCTTTGATGGTTTCCCAAAAGAAGTGGTAGAAGTTGGTAGTGAATCTGTTAGGGCTAGGAGCTTTCCCTTCCTTTAGTTGGAAGACTGCTTGTTCCACCTCAGCAAAAGTAGTACCTTTAAGCAACATCCAGTTGTGTTATTTCGTGACCAATTTAGGTATATTATGGGTGTTTTTTCCTATAGCCACATGCATTTGATGATTGGGTTCTTGGAGTATGTCCTTGAAGCGGTTGTGCAACTTCTCCGTGATATCCTCTTGCTTTTCCAGTCGTTATACATTTTGAATTTTGAGAACTGTGATTGTATTATGCATCCTGTGCTGAATGGTGGAGAGATGGGAAAAATTTGTGTTTCTTTCTCCATCTTTGAGCCAAAAGATCCTAGATTTTTGTTTCCATAGGATCTCTTCCTGACTTCTTCTCTCTTCCATCTGGGTTGTTAATAATTTCTCTTTGTTCTCTGAATCTGCTAAGCAACCTTCTTAGATGAATTTTTTGTTGAAGCTTCTTCATTTTCTCTTCTAACTCCCTTTTATCTTTGAATATTTTGTCGAAGATGGTCTTGTTTCACACCTTTAGTTTCCCTTTGAGTATCTTGGGATTTGTCTGGAAGTGACACATTTTTTTTCCTTGAGGTGGTGAAGTGGAGGACCATCAGTCTAAGAAAATTTCTTTGAACCATGGATGACTGAGCCAATAGTGTTCAAAACGGAATGGTTTGGGCGCGAGCGTACCTGGTCTTAACCATTCTAGCTTTATCGGGTAATGGTTAGAGTTGGCGGCCGGAATAATGGTGGCTACCAGATCACCCACCAGATGTATGAAGTCTTTCGTGATGAGAAACCAGTATAGTCTGGAGGTGCTTTGATGGTACCTCCTCTTCTATTGTTCCAGGTGAAGATACCATTGGAAGTTTGTAGATCTATGAGGTGGTTGCCTTGGATAAAGTTCTTGAATCCATTGTTGTCCATGTCTAGATGCTTCCTTCCTCCCTTTTTTTCCTGTAGATTGGTTATCATATTGAAATACCCTCGAAGTAGCCAGAGTGGTAGAGATCTATGTTTATTGAGCTCAATGATATGTCCAGAAGCTCAGTTTTCTTCTGGAGATTCTGGGGAAAGTAGACATTTATTAGAAAGCTATGGATGACAGTTCCAACCAAGTGAAATTTGGCTTGAATGAAATGCCTATTGGCATGATAGTTCTCTAGGGTAATGATATGGGGGTTCCATATGATTTCCAATCCTCATGAAGCTCCATTGGCATCTACCGCTATTGTTTTGCAGCCTTTCCATATCCTTTTGAAGATTGTTTCCAGAGTGGAGTTGGAGTATTTGGATTCTTGCATGTAGAAAATTGCAGGGTGTTCCTTAGTGATTCTTTTCTTGATGATCTTGTTCTTGGTGGGGCTAGTGAGCCCTCTGATATTCCATGAGATGATATTCATTGAGGGGGGTTGGGGGAGTAGGATTAGAATCGGGTTAACTTGAGGAATCTCCCAGATTCTACCATTTCTTTGCCCATTTCTAGTGTTCTTCGTAGCACTATTTTCCGGCCTCGTTTGTGAGATTATTTCATGAATTATTTTGTGTTCATCAGTGTATCACCCTGAATTCCTAGAGAGGGGAGTTGTTCTGCTTGGGTGAGGATTTCTTCCAACTTCTAGATCTGCTGCTCAGGTATTGAGAGAAAGTTCTTGTTGTTGCATGCATCATCTAACCCTATGATATCTAGACCCTCAAGGTCAATTCTCTCTGGCTCTTCCTCCATGGCTTCTGGCATTGGGTCCAACACCTATCCTTCTCCGTTCATTGCAAATTTTTCCCCTGCATGTGTAGGGATTTGGGGTTTCAGAAAGGCCTTCAGTTGGATCTTGTCTTGTTGTGTCTTTGAAGTGTGGGGTTTCTCCTGCAAGGATCGCCCTACCTCTTTAGCAGGTTCGTTCTCATTTTCACTCAACTGAATTAGGGCTCTGAAGCTGTTACTAGTCAGATGGGCTTTTTTAAACTGGTTGGAGTTGGATCTCTTGTTGTGCCTTTTATTGCTTGCTGATATCGTAAACCCTTATGTTGCTTGATCACTTGATTCATTATTAGCTGCCTCTTTTTGATTTGGGGGGAAGTCTCATAATAGGTGCCTGTGTTGTTGACACCTCCGGCATCTGAAAGGAACATGTTCATAATATACAATTTTTATCCATTCAAAATCATCATGTAATAGGCTTACCTCGCCAGGTAGCGACTTCGCTATGTTCATGTAGACGCAGATTCGTGCATATGCTGCATATCGATTGATATTTGTTTCCTCTATTGTTTTGACGAATTCTCTTAGGGCATTACCTATGTACCTTAGAGTCAACTCATCCCAGTAGTCCTTAGGGAGGGAATAGAGCCAGATCCAGACCGAGGCCCATGTGAGATATTATATGTCTGGGTTGAAGCGCTCAGCCAAGTGGTGTAGCTATAAGCCTACCGAGTTGAAGAAATATGGTGCTTTGTCCATGATCCTATTTTTTCCTTCAATATAAGTGAAGATCACATTGAAGAAGCCTTTGGCACATAGCTGAAGGTCAATATGACCCTTGGGCTTCCATTTGGAAGCTATCCATCCTCGAAGGGCTTTTTCAGTTTTGGGCCTTTATGTTTAAAATTTTACCCATTTTTAGTAAAACATTATTGGTAAAGGGTTAATTTATTATCAAAACATCACTCTTGAAGGGTAAAATTTTAAACATAAAGGCCCAAAATGTCAAAAAGAAATTGTTTGAGGGGTATAGAAGAATCCAAATTCCAACCTTGGTGACATCTACCAATTAAAGTCTTGAAAATGACAAGGTCAAAGTGTTTACCTATCAATCCAATGAGTTCATGTTTATTGTAGTAGATGCCTCATATTTTGACTACATATACTTGTTATCATTTCCTTGTTTAAGCTATGTAACATATTATAGTGCATGATTAGTTTGGATATATTTTAGCTTATATATTTGAAAATTATGGACAATTTTCTCAGATAAGTTTTTGTAGCATCTCTAAACAACACTCACCATGAAAAGCACAATTTTGAAAGCTTCTCTTAACATCCTTTACTAAAATTTATTGTAGCATCTCTAAACAACACTCACCATTAAAAGCATAGTTTTGCAAGCTTCTCTTAACATCCTTTACTAAAAGTTATTGTCGCATCTCTAAACAACACTCACCGTTAAAAGCACAGTTTTGAAAGCTTCTCTTAACATCCTTTACTATGATGTGAGTGGAATATACCACTCCAACAAGTTGAAATTTACTCTGCCTTATACACTTAGCTTTTCATGCACACTGATTATGCATGCATATTGATTATGCTTTTTCAAGAGTTATGGGACGCAATGAACCAAAACCAATGAACATTATAAACATAATTATTTTATGAATCTGCTAATTCTCCGCCTATTGGGAGGTGGAGGCGTGAGATCTTCTATTGTAAAAGGGATAACATTTTGCCTCTGTGCATGCACCTATCAAAATCATCATCCATTAATCAAAAGCTTGTTCAAACCCATGCAACTAATGATTATGTCAAACCCAAGCACTCTAACGATTAAACAAAATATATATCATTCAATTTTTATTATATTTCAAATAACAATAATGAAATATATAATTATAAAAACTTAAATAAATTTTTTTTTTTTTCATTTTTTAATTATATCCATAAATAAATTACATTTATAATAAAAAGATGATGATAAATATAATTATATCATGATTCTATATACATTAAACATTTATAAATAATTTCATAATATTAACAATAACAATAAAAAGTTTAAGATATAACATTAGGAAAAAAATTATTTTTAAAAATTTAAGATATAACATTAAAAAAATTATTTATAAAGGTACATATGTAATAGAAATTTGTATATATTATATATATATTAAACATTTATTAACTTTATAAATAGTTTCAGAATATAAAAAATGACAATAAAAGTTTCAGAGATAACATTAAAATAAATATTTCTAAAGGTACGTAAGTAAGAGAGATATGTATCTCTATTTATAAGATGTACCAGAACAATGGTTTGATTTTGTAACCACATTGAATAATGTGTATCACAAATTATTAAAAGGAAAAAGCATTGTATTAAATTATTAAAAAATAAATAATTAAAAATATATTTGTCATACAATTTAGTGGTTTATTAAAAATAATGAAAGTATTAAATTTTTAAATATTATTTAAGAGTTGATAATTTTATTAAATAAATTGTAATTTTATTAAATATTATAAAATTTAAAGAGGTTTTTCTTTAATGCAAATTTAAAGTGATTACATTTAATTTATGACGTATTTAAGATAAAATGTTTATAGTTTGAAGTTTCTTAATTTTTATGTAAACACAAACCTAAATAAAATAAAAATATTCATCAAAATTATGAGTAAATTTCAGTACATTTAACAAGATTTTTATTAAATAAATGATTGGAAATCACTAACAAATAACAAAGACAAATTGTTCATTATTTTTTTTTGCAATAACCTTAATCTAACATGTGTAAAATTAGTGAATTTGAGAGATTTAATAAGTGAATTAGTGGATTTCTCTTTAATTGCTCACCTCCTCTTTCACATCACTCGACGCCGATGATTTGTGTGCGAGCTCATCATTCAAACCCACACTCGACGAGATGACACGGGATGACGATTCCTGAAGAAATAAATAAAAAGATACTTACTTACTCCAAGGGCTTCAAACCTGGAATCCCCGAATTCAAGCTTTAATGCATAATTCGAGGATTTATTCAATGGGTGACACGAAGACAAGCAGGCAATCAGACCTCCATATGACCAGGTATGTTGCCACCCCGTCCACTTCCAATGTGCATGATATCGTGTGTTTAATCCAATCTTTAAACCCTAGGTTCATTTGATGATCATATGATCGATTCCCATAGAGGCCGGAGGCACAAAATATTTAGTTTAGTTGAATCTATCTCGCCTGCGTTTATGTGGTTGGAATTAAAGTTTGTATTGATAATGTCTATTGTGTGCTACCAATAATTTCGTTGCCAAGAATACAAAGATTCAAATATTGTGGGGTTACAATAATAATTTGAGTAAGAAGCCGAGAATGATTTCTTGTTGGTTTTTATTAATTAGATGCATTCATAATTGTTTAGCGGTTTGGTGAAATTTGGTTTATCTTGCCTACCTTGGGATTCAAATCCTTAACGTTAATGTTAAATAAAATTAATTACTCTTGCATGAGAGTTTGTTATATTTGGAAAGTGTGTGAATTATTTGTATTTATTCTCTATGTCTTCCCAATAAATTGGCATCAAATATGATTAAAAAATCTGAGAGAGAGTTAAAGTCATAAAGATCATAATTGAGAGAATGAACTAATTAGCACAAACTGGTATGAGAGCTGATTAAAAGCGAGTAGTCTATAATGTGACTTTTTGAAGGCTTTTAAGGTAGTTTTTCCCGGTTTAATTTCTCTAAATTCCGGTAGAAATTTATTGAAAATAGAAGTTTGATGAGTAATCTTGCACAATTGAAATGCCTTAGGGGTTTTTAGGGTGCTGAATCCATATATACAGTAACAAGAACCGATTTAAATAACAGAAATCAAGATTTTACCTCAATTTTTTTCACCGGATTTTGACACCTGAAACTCCAAAAAGTCGCAGTAAAGACAACTCCGATTAAAAGATCCCAAAGAGAGTTAAAGTCATAAATATCATAATGGAGAGAAAGAGTGAATTAACAACAATCAGTGAGTAAGAAAAGATAAATATTTTTTCCCTTTATTCTAGCTATAGAGTGAGATAGTTTTTCATTTTATTCGAGCTATAACGCATCGTACAGTTCTATAGAGAGCATTATAACGTCGGAGGGCTTAACACACAACTGCGTTATATTTGTAAGCACGCGGGTTCCTTGAACTTTTGATACAGAGCACTGACGCGGGACTCCTAATCGACGAGGGCGTTAACACAACAAGATTTCAAACCAAGCTGCATCATCTTTGGCAAAGTAAAAGGGCACTTACTGTAAGTGAAATTTGAGTTTCTCATAATATGGACAGTAGTATTTTAAAGGGTTATTGAATGAACGATTGTGGCTTATGAAAGTTTGCATAAATTTTATGAAATGAGTCCATTTAGAAGAGGTGTGGTAAATCCAATTAAAAGATTTTATAATGAATTGGGAGGGGATTTATAAAGGATAAAGGGGTTTTATAAATTTTTCTTTTATAAATATTTTACATAAGGAGTTATCAAGGGTTTTGAAGCATAAAAGATTTGAAAAAGTGAATTTTTTTTATTAGAGAATTAAAAGAAAAGAACTTTTTATTGGAAAGAGAATTTAGGGTTTTTCGCGAGTTTATAATTTTTTGGTGTTTTGTCAAGCATGATATGTTCTTGGGTGAAGATTGTGCCTTACGAGGCACATATTAAAGTTGGTAAGAGCTACAACTTCCAAGGAAGCATGGAAGACTTTGAAAAAAATAATTTTGTACAAGGAGGAATTACACGCAACAATAAGATGTGTCAAAATTTGTTGAGTCAGACGCATATCTGAGAGTAGATAAGCAAGACTATAAAAGGAAAACAGGGCTTGGAAAATCCCACTCAAAAGTCGAAAGTGGTCGTGAAGACTATAAAATTGAAGCCCATTATGAAAGCATGCATATGGATGCAGAATATGCAACATAGATTGCAAAGGGAGAAGTTGAAGCCTCTATATGTGAAATAGAGCATGAACATATCGTGCTCAAGCACTCCACCGTAACGTGGATGGTGCAGAAGATGATGTATTCCACTGTGATGAAACACATGTGGATGATGACTGCAAAGTGAGATGTGCATTGGTGAATCTAGCTGAAGTTGGTGAATTTGGTAAAGCTGAAATTGTCAATGAAATTGACAATGAGCACATGCATGCTCGAATATCCCACCAAAGTGTGGATGAAAATTATTTTGATGTTATGTGTGGTTTCATTTTTAAAACAAGGATTGATTATGGTAACATTGTAAGCACCATGTTTGATGAATCATTGAAGGTTAAAGCTTCCTTTGTAGCAACAAGATATGAAGCATTTGGAACTGCTCATGAAGTAGTGTGTGAAGAAGCAATAGTTGTGTTTGGCTTAGATAAAGCTATCAATAGAGCATAAAGTTGTTTGGTGGATCCAACAATTGGATTTGTTGAAGTTAAAGTTGATGAAGAACCATTAACTGGTGATGAGTCGTTGCACATGATGCAACAAAAAGAACACATTGATATGTTGTTATTTGGTGAGAGAAACCCACTCGTGTTTGGAAGCCAAGTGGAAGACAACATGTTTCCAACAACAAAGGTTTGTAAACAAATTGAAAAGAAGGAAGAGAAGGAAGAGGAAGAGGAAGAGGAAGAAGCTCTCACTCAAAAGCATAATAAAGATGGTTTTAACATTGTTTTTGAATATGAAGGTACTGAAAATACCATGGGAGAAGAATTTGAAATAAAGGTTGTTAATAAGTTTGATGCATATTTGAAGCTCATTGAAGAATGGATTCAAAATCCAATTGAACAAATTGATGTGAGTCTTAAAGCAATAGCTGGAATAGAATAATTGAATGAAATGGTGAATAATGATCTTGAGATTGCAGATTACAGGACGAAATAAGTAATGCCTTATGATGAATGTGAAGAGATAAGATTCTACGATCAAGAAATATGGTAGACAGAAAGTCAGGAATATGAAGTGCAAGAAGCAGAGAAAAGAAGACAATTTGAAGATATAATGTTGCCGCAACAGTCCATGGTTGAACGAATGTTTGAAGAGGAAGGTGTAGAAGACAAGATCAGATTTTTTTTCAACAAAAACTCAAGACATGTCAAAGAAAAATTGTAGCAGCAATAAGTGAAGAAATCCTACAACAAGAAAGTGCAACAGAGAATGAAGCAATTTCGAGGATATAGAATTTGGAAGTAGATAAAATGAAAATGAAAAACTGTAAAAGTTTTGAGTCATTGTAAGCCTAGCTGAGACATAGACCAACATGCATGTTTGAGTGATAATTGATTCAATTTCTATTTTAAGCCTAGAAGGCATAATTAAGTTATGTTTTGAGTTATGTTGAGTCATACGGTCGTAATTAAGGGGGAGTGTTAAATTAAGATAATTACTCCTGCATGAAGTGTTTGCTATATTTGGAGAGTCAGTTAACTGAGTGTTGAGTCAAGTCAAGTTTAAGTGATTTTTTAATTTGGAGAGTATGTGCATGTCAAGTTATATTAGGCGAGTCAGTAATAGAAAAGGTTTAAATACTCTTCACTGGGTTCATTGTAAGTAATCTAAATCAAGTTTTTGAGATCAATAGAAAATCCACCTCGTGTTCTTGTGTGTGTGAATTATTTGTGTTTCTCCTCTCTGCCTTTCCAACAATTAATTCCTTGTCAACTTCGCACTAATGGTTATGTAAATAGTATGTTATATGGTCAAGAAATCGGGTGAGACAATGTTGAGTTTTATCAATAATAAAATAGGTTGTGCATTTTGGTGTTGAGTATGGTTAGTCTCTGCAGACTTTAAACCTTATACATCCATGATAATGAAGAGTCTCAATCTTCGGGGTTATTTTGTATAGTTCAGAACATGCTTGTTACGCAGAGGAAAATTAGTTTGTGTTAAACAATTAAACTTTTATCAAAAAAATTAAAATAGTGGAGCAAGTTATTCCAAAACATTTGTGTAACCCAGTTCAAGGATAGAGGTGTGGTTTTAATATTTGTATATTTTCCTCTGTTTAACCCAGTTTCAAGGACAAAGGTTTAGTATATTTTCCTTACTAGTAAGGGGAGGAAAGGTTACAGAGTCTTTCCCATGTTTGAGTTTTCCGAATAAGAGTGTCCGGGTGCTCCACATTCACAATTCAATATAAAATAACCATATTTACAATTGAATAATATTCAACATTTGTTTACAATATTGGAAGAATATGAAATGTTCCAAAGAAAAATCTGCGACAAGTTAAACAAATGGGGGACCATCGTTGGCTACTTATATCAATAATTTTCCCACTTTAGACAACATTTCCTAAATAAGTCTTCCTATATATATCTAATCTTGGTGCGTAGGGTTGTTTTCCAGACGTATAAAGATAGGAGTTTACCACCACTAGCTAGTTTTGATTCTTAGTGCAATCAGTTTAGCTCCACTTGATAACTATAAGCCCATGATATTGATCCCACTCCCAACCCGGCTAGAGAAAAAACAGGAGTGGAACAATTTTTGCAAGGAAAATTGTCCAATTTCTTTGATTCTCTCCCTTAAATATTATCGAGTGTCAAGTTCACATATTTAACACCCCTGCAAAATCTAATGCACTAAAACATAAATATGCAAAACGAAACGATATATGTTAATATTCAATCTGATTTATGTTTGTAATTGTCTAAGAATAAAAAAATGTTGAGTTGATTTTAATGGAAATTCATTTAAAAATAATTTGAAAATAAATGTAATAAAAAAACAATACATCAAACTCCAACAAACCAAGTACATGAACAACAAATTACATAGACACTGAAAAATTCAATGTCGCCATGTAAGATATCCTTAGACCCTAGGGATATAGTTCTTCCATACCCAAAGGGTTTTGAGGGTCTCTGAATCGACCCCGAACACCAAAAATATGCAACCTATATGCAACTATGCTAGATTTCAAATATTTTACTTCACCCAATTTTGACGAAAATGAAACTTCTTTGAAATGCATCTACCTATGATTTTAACATAAAACGAAAAAAATGACATAAAATTTAATTTGTGTCGACGTTTACTAATGAACAAAGATAGAAGGTGGGAGGTTCCGAAAAATATTGCCATTATAGTATTATGACAAAATATCGCCCCCGATATAGAAATAACAACAACAAAAACATACCCTTATCCAGATAGAAACAATGCATTTTGGGCGGATTTTTACAATGCTTGGCCAAAATCATTTCAATCATCTAATATAAATGAATACTACATTTTAATCCAAAGTGAATAATACATTGTAATCCAAAGCCCCAATGGTTCTTACTTGAGGAGGATAGTCCCATGGAAGAGAAGGGAGAATAGGCAAGAAATGGCGATGGTCACTTGCATATGCAGAGACCGAAGTAGGCAGGAAACATGCATTCTCTGTCAATTGGGCCACTTGCTGCAAATTTCTGATGATTAACAAATTGGGCTGTAGCAAACAGGGGAGCCTAGTGCTTGGGCAGTGGCAATGAAAAACTATAGATAGTTTTGACGCAAGGGATTCGAACTGGTAACCATATGCATAAAGGGGAACATAATATGACTCCTAAAATGGAGTGAGTTGGAGAGATGTCACACGTGTAGAATGTAGAGTTATTGGAAAGATGTCACTATAGCATATAAAGGGTAGACGAAATTGACACATGAGATGATTCAAAATCAAGGCCTATAGACCTAATTAGATAACTATTTAAGTTTTATGTAAAGTGTTTTCTAAAATTAATTAGATAAATGGCCTTGAAAAGGTTATTTTTTCTATTCGTTAGACTATACAATTAAATGTTTTATAAAAAAAATAAAGTTTACTTGGTTGGAAGAATCATTTTACAACTTATTTAAAATTGTTTTTTATTCATATTTTTTTTTTAAATATATTTCAAAAAAAATTATGTAAAATATTAGTTTTGCATAAAATACATTTCCAGAACATAGATTTAATAAAAAAAATGAATAAAAAAATATAAATTGCTACAAATTTTAACTGTTATAATATTGTGCATCTTTACTCTATTTAATTGTGGGCTTAGATCAAACCTTTTCTTAAGTCTTGATGATAAACCACAATGGGTGGTTTTAAACATGTAGAATGACAACTATCTATGTGATTAATCCGAACAAACTCTCTATAATCTATATATATATATATATATATTTTTTTTTTTTTATATTTTTTTTCTCATTTATATAATATAAGTTAAATGGTTGATACATGTTAGTAGGAATTAAACCATAGTAGACATCAAAACAAATATTTTTAGAAACTCAAGTTTAAGTTGTTTAATCTGTAAAATTCGAGTTCCCAAAGGGTTTTTTAGGGTATTGAATCCATTTATGCATTCAAAAATGTATTTTAAACATAAATAAATCAAAATCTTGCTTGAAATTATATTGTCGAATTCAGTTGAAAAAGGTTATTTCGCTTATAAGTTACACTATGCCAATAATAACACTTCAATGTTATTATTTATTCTTATTTATGTGAGACACTCATCATTTGAAGGTTAGCTATTGGGGAAACTCCTAAAGGTTGAGGGGGATCACATCCTTTCTTGGTGATGTTTTGGGTTTTCCATTAAGGTGTTGGGTTTTTTTTCTTTCATATTTGTCATGATTCTAGGACGTTGTGGGGCTTGTTTTGGGATGGGAAACATTTTGGGGTTTGGTGACATCTAAATTCCTAGTGTTCTAAGGCTTTATTTTCTATTATTTCCATTTGTAATGTCCACATCCACCTAGGAAACATAAGGAGATGATTCTCCTAGCCTAATTAATTTTTTTGTAGAGTATGCCGAGAAAACTAATCAAGGGAACACAACTCGCTTAGGAGAAAACCTTATAAAGAGGGGGAATGGGGCATGGGTCTTAGGCTAACAAAAAGTCACTTTGAAATTACAAAGTGAGAAAACCCACTAAAGTGACTTTATTAAAGTAAAAAGTAAAAAATGTGGTAAAAGAGTCAACTGAGTTATAAAAAGGGGAGAATGAGGAGTCTCTCTTCATTCTTGCATTTTTTCATTTTGATAAATAGAATTTTAGGGAGCTCTTGAGAAAGATACTAGGGTTTCTAGAAAACCTCATTTTGGTTCTTGATTTTAGTGCTAAAACTTTAAACCCTAGCTAGTATTGGAGCATAATCACTCATGTTCTGAAATTGAGCTTCATTATTGACGAAGATAAAAACATTGGTAGAAGTTGAGAAGATTTAGTGGTCATATTTGTTGATGTTATAATCTGAATTTTCGTATTCTATATTCGCTTTGCAAGTTGAGTTCACACCATTTAAGGGGTCGAGTTATGTCATCTTAAGAGGATCGAGTTTTTTTTTTAATGGGATTAGCTTTTCTATAAGAAGGGGCAAAGCTTACATGTTAAAAGAGGTTGAGAGCCTCCTCTTTTTTGTTGGAAACGAGAATTGGTGTTTCTAGGCATATATTTTATTCATTGAGAGCCAAATATGGGTTTATTCAAAGGGTTGAGATTACTTTATTGAAGGGTCTAAGTACCCTCATTTTGTTGGCTTAGTTTACGGCTGTAGTGACCTCATTTTCTTAGGGGTCAAGCCTACTCTTGGAGGGTTGAATACTACATTTCTAAGAGTTGTATGTGATTTTTGTGCACATGGAAATAATTTGTTGGTTGCAAAATCATCTTGGAGGGTTGAACAACACCTTAAACCTAATTGTTTGACGAAAGGAGTTTCCACCAACTCATATTTTTTTCTCTCTTTTCATTGTTACAAGTTCATGTCAGTGGTATGTACCATTTATAAGTTTAATATAAATTATGTATTGTTGTGTTGAAGCATTTTCATGGTGTATTTGTGGTATTGTGTTCCTTTGTATGAAATAAAATACAAAATAATGCACCTGCAACCATATGCACTCAAAATATTTGAACAAATACCTTAGAGACAGTCTTAAAATAAATCATAATTTTTTGTGGGAAACTTGAGATATCCATAGGGGGGTATCTTACAACATTCTACCACCTACTCGGATAGTGCGCATGGTGCCTCTCTTTTAGCTGGGTAGTGTTTCAATGATTTTTATGACTATTCGGTTTCTCACCCATCATTGTGATGTTTGGTGTCAGCAAGTTGGCTCGGAATTGTGTGCTTCATCTACATCTGCGCACCTGGGCCTAGCTAGATAGATATCAATTCAGACAGGTTGTTGGTTCATACACTTTTTAGCATCTGGATATATCTATCTAAGGTGGCATCGTGTTGGTATTGTTTCTCTCGGTTAAGGCATAACGTGGTTTAACTTTGGTTATGTACGTTCATGTGTCACCATGCCATGATAAAGGGTTGGAGTTAGAAGAAGGACTAATTATTGTCAAGAGTGGGCTCGCCAAGGAGACACTCGCTCGCATCATAGAATTGAGGATTTTCCATAATGTTATTGAGACCACACTCTAGCCCATGTATAGGAAGAAATGGCTAAGTATGAGGGAGAAGATTCTTCTCACAAAACTTCCCTCTCTAATATTGATGACCTCACCGAGTGGGTTGATTGGATCCCTATCATTAGCCATAGAAGGGGTCAATTTAATCAATACATGTAGACAATGGATCTGTATTGGAAAATAAAATTCCTTCTGGGGGAAAAATTTCTATAATAACATGAGTCTCGGTTTGAAATTATTCAATATTTAGATCACATGTACAAACATATGGGAGATTTTTATTACAAGTTGGAGAGGATAGAACAACCTTATCATCCCCCTAAGAGCACAAAGACCTCTGGAAAATCTAGCAGCTCCTATTCTAGTGGCAGGCTCTTATTCCATTGTAACATACCCCCTACTATCCCTAGCCCCAACTAAGGGTAGAAAGAGACAATTAATAAGCTAATCCAACCTCAAAATTCTAGTTATAGAAATGAGGTATAAAATTTTGACATTTTTTTGACTTTTTCAAAACTTAAGATAGATAACATCGTTACATTCATCTCATTCAAACTTTTCCAATAATATAAAATTTACTTGAATCTAAATCCTAGATTAAAACATATGGTCATTCAAAAATTAACCTATAAAATAATCCCTTAACAACTTAACTTGCCATATGACGCCCACATAGCTATCCCACTATCCCACTGAACAAATCCACATGCAAAATCACTCTGGGCCTTAAATCTCGAGTGTTCTACCATGCTGTCCATCCAAAATCTTCAGGGTTTGGGCTCTGAGGTGACATTATTGGAACAAAAATCAAGGTGGTGTCATCCTTCGTCACGCCTCCACGTGGACAGGATCCCATGTAGTCTTCGAACCATTGCAATTTCTGGATTTTTTGTTATCAGGGAATTGAGATTTCTTCCTTAATTATGTACGTGCCCATATAGTGGCCCACCATGCCACATCGTCCTCACATTCCAAACCCGTTGGCACTTTCCCATCCTCCCATCAGAACCTCTCAAGTACTTAAACTTCTGAGACACATGGATGACTACAAGGGCTTCCCATCAATGACTTGGATTTCTTAAGGTCTAACGCTGATCACAGCTTTTGGTCATAGGGTAAAAGGTAACAGAAGTTGTTAAAGAAATGATGGTAACAATAAATCCTAAAAATTAGGATTAAATCTTAAAATCTATCAACTAATTGACGTGAATATGAAAGTGCAAAATAAATTGACTTGTATTTTAAATTAAGGACCAGCATTTTTAAAATAGAAATTGCTTAATAAGTCAACGGAAATTGATGATTATCCAATCAAAGGAAATCTTGATTGGATAAGTATAATTAGTTGATATATCGCAAATAAATTGATTTGTTACGGAAAATATAAAAATTACTTACTGATAAGTCAACGGAGATGGATGATTATCCGATCAAAGAAATCTTAATTGGATAACATTGGGTAAGTATACATATATATCGGCTGTGAAGAATAATTAGTTTACAACTGTTAGCATTAAATAACTATTTAAGTAAAAAAATTTACTTAAATTGTTTTGAAAAAGGTTACTTTTTTTCTACTAGTTAGATTACACAATTAAATGTTTAAAAAAAAAATTAAGTTCACTTGGTTGGAAGAATTGTTTTACAATTTATTCAAAATGTTTTTTATTTATATTTATTTTTTAAATATATTTCAAAACAAATTATGTAAAATATTACATTTAGCATAAAAATATATTTTCAAAACTTAAATTTATTAAAAAGATTAAATCTTTAAAATTTGTAACCTTTATTATATTGTGCAGTTTTACTCTATTTAATTGTGGGTTTAGATAAGACCTTCTATCTTAATTCTTAATAATGAACTAAAATGGGTGGTTCCGAAGGGTTGACAACTATCTATATGATTAATAAAAAAAGATCTCTATAAACTTAAAATTAAAAGAAATATATATCTTAATTTTTTTTCTCATTTATACTATATAACATAAATGTTTGATAAAGGTTAGTACACGTTAATCCATAATAGACAACAAGACAAAGATTTTTAGAAATTCAAGTTTAAGTTGTTTAATTTGTAAAATTTGAGTTCCCTAAGGGTTTTTCAGGGTGTTGAATCAATTTATGCATTTTGTTGAAATTGGCAACAAGAAGGACTTCTAATTTATTTTTCTCTTAATTAAATTAGAAGGAAATTATAATTCCACATCCCATGAAAACTTGTACGAGTTAACTGACCACACATAAGAAATAAGAAATTATCTTAAACTTAATCAAATAGGAAATTATCTCAATTATTTTTTCTCATTTATGCTATATATGTTAAATGGTTGATAAATGTTAGTAGGCATTAATCCATAATAGACAACAAGACAAAGATTTTTAGAAACTCAAGTTTCAGTTGTTTAATCTGTAAAATTCGAGTTCCCCAACGGTTTTTCAAGGTGTTGAATCCATTTATTCATTATGTTGAAATTGGCAACAAGAAGGGCTTCTAATTTATTTTCTTTTAATTTAATTAGAAGGAAGTTATAATTCCACATCGCATCACAACTTGTACAAGTTAACTGAGTCAAGAAGACTTAGTTAGCTTAGTCTTCAAGTTGAGAGTCAAACTAGAGGCATGTAGAGTTATATTTAAGTTTTAAGGGGTCCAACTGTAGTTTATTATTATTATTTTTTTTGTAAATTGGGAAGTTCTATTCACATTAAGTATAAAAACCAAGTATACAAAACAGCCTTAGAGGCTAGAGACCGGACTCAAACAATACCACTGTGTCAAGCCCACACTCAGGAAGGCGACCAACATGTGTCAGATGTAATTCCAATTAATCTTATTGAAGGCTTTGGACATGTTGAGTTGAATCATCATACCTTGTTTTCCCTGGTCTTTGAGGGGATGGATGACTTCCTGAAAGAGAACGATGTTGTCCAAGATTTGTGGTCATGTAGTTCTAGTGGGAGATGGGAGGGAGGGGGGTGGTAGAGGTTGAGTTCAGAGATAAGATTGCTGGAGGAGGCCGCAAATATGGTCCTACCCAGACCCTTAGCCATGATGAAAAAGAGGAATGGAGAGAGAGGGTATTCCTGTCTAATGCCTAGCGTGGGGTTGATGACGGAGGAAGGAGAACCATTGAGGAGAATGGAGAAAAAATCCCCCGAGACCAAGGCCATGATCCATTTAATGCAGTCAAAGCTGAAACCGAAGGCGACCAACATGTGTCTAATGTAATTCCAATTAATCTTATTGAAGGCTTTGGACATGTCGAGTGGAATCAGCATACCTTGTTTACCCTGGTCTTTGAGGGAATGGATGACTTCCTAAGAGAGAACGATGTTGTCCAAGATTTGCGGTCATGTAGTTCTGGGGTGGGACTATGCAAGATGTTGTAAGATTCTTTGATATTGAATCTCCCTGCTACATTGGAGCCCCACCGCAGAATGTTTGGTCCTTCTAACTTTTGGATTTGTATATTGCTTAGTTCCTCTACAAGAATGTTCATCGATTGGTGGAAAGGGATTGGGACAATGCCTTTGATATCCACCCATTCCCTCCACTCGGAGATTTCCGAGAATTTCCAGTAGTCTCTGACCTTGGGTTTATTTTGAGTTTCCAGCTGCCTTCTAACTGGCATATAAATATCTGACTCGAGTTTAGTACATTGTTCCAAAGCATCCACCAAGAACAGGGCATTCTCACCATTACATATCTCCCAGAAGCTGTGATTTTGAATGAGTGATCTGTTATCCCACGCCTAATTCCAAATGGGAGAGCCTCTGATATTACCTAATAACCTGATAAGAGAGGCCCACAGGTGCATGGGGCCGTATTTGGCTTTCCAAAGCATGGCCCAAGGGGTGGAAGGATTAGTGAGCCAGCGCCACCAAGTCCTAGCTCCCAAAGCATTTCCTATGATGCCCGGATCTCAAAGTCCAAGACCACCCTCTTTCTTGGGCGAGCAGACTTTGTCCCAGGCCACCAAGGCCCATTTTCCATTGCTAGCTTTACCTTTCTAAAGGAAATCTCTTTGGATGGCTCTGATATGATTTGAAATGGAACGTGGAGTAGCAATGGCAGAGAGCTGGTATAGGGGCATGGCTTGAAGAATAGAGCAGGCAAGGACTAATCTACCCGCGAAATTAAGGGAGCGAAAGGTCTAATTGGAGATCTTTTTTTTGAGCTTGGAAATAAGGGGTTCCCAGTTCGATTAGGCTAGAGGTTTGTTCATCAGGTGAACTCCCAGGTATTTTGAGGGGAAGTTGCTTTTCTGGAATCCAAGGATTCTTGTGATGTGGCTTTGAATGGCAATTGGTGTGTTCAGAAATAATATTTTTGACTTGGAGTCATTGACAGAGGATCCAAAGGCTAAAGCAAACTCATCGAGAATTTTGTGAAAAGCATGGGCTTCTTTGGCTGTGGGGCAACACATGAGGAGCGTATCGTCCACAAATTGCTAGTGGGAGATGGGAGGGAAGGAGGGGGGGGGGGGGGGGGTGGGGCGGCGGGGTAGAGGTTGAGGCCAGAGATAAGATTACTGGAGGAGGCCACAGAGATGGTCCTACCTAGACCCTCAACCATGATGACAAAGAGGAATGGAGAGAGAGGGTCTCCTTGTCTGATGCCTCGTGTGGGGTTGATGACGAAGGAAGGGGAACCATTGAGGATAATGAAGAAAAAAATCCCCTGAGACCAAGGCCACGATTAATTTAATCCAGTCAGAGCTGAAACTGAAGGTGGCCAACATGTGTTTGATGTAATTCGAATTAACCTTATCGAAGGCTTTGGACATGTCGAGTTGAATCAACATACCTTGTTTGCCTTGTTATTTGAGGGAATGGATGACTTCCTAAGTTGTGATTAGTTAACTCAATTATTTGAGTTAAAAATAGTTGAAGTAGTTCTAATTGAGATATGAGCTAGTGCTAAGTCCAGTGAATTAAATATGATTTAATTCACATCCAATGATCAAGCAAATAACTGATAATTTACTATAAATAGTGTTTGCATGTCAGTTCTAAGGAAAACCTAGTTGAGACTGGAGTTAAAGGGGAGATAAATATCAATTGTATAATTAAAAAAATGTACAGGTCATCCATGACGTCAACAGGATGCCTTAGATGAATTGCGCAATCAATTGTTGGGAATTTCCTAATTAATATGGGCTCAATTCCTCCAAGAATGTGTAAGCAAGGGTGAACAACCCAAAGGCAGGAAATTGGTAAAGTATGAGACCATTCTTGCTGGGATCATAGTGAGACAGTCAGAGATAGTGCAAATGTTTCTCATGAAGGGAAATAGCATTGTATTATTTCATATTATTAACTTAATGCAATACATAGATAGTGGGGTTTTTAGCTGAGGCTTTCCGGAGATACATCTTTGTGTTGTGCAATTGAAATTATTTCTCTTTATTGTTCATGTGATTGTGCGATTGTAATTGGTTTCCGTAATTTGTCAAAATAGATTCAATATTTTTTTTTAGCATGTTGCAAGATCGGTTGAATCTATGTCGATTTTATAAATGGTATCAGAGAAGGAATCAATATAGAAGAGAAGAACCATATTTTTTTTTGAATAGGTGAATCAAATTTTCAGATTTATTCTTCAGGAGAAGTAGCAGATTACGATATCTTTCTCTAGATTGAGACTTGAACATGCCCTCGAGGGTAATTCGAATTAGATAACATGGAAGGATAGGATGGAGGAAGTTTTGGAGCACAACGAACTGAAGGAATTCATAGATAGTGATATTCCCCACCTCACAGCAATAGGTGCTCAAATTCTTGATGCATGGAAGAAAAATGTAGCAAAGGCGAGAAGGATTATTCTATGAGTTCGAGATCATATTTTATCGAACCTCCATGGAAAGAAAACTTCATATGTTATGTGGAAGGCCTTAAAAAATATGTTTCAAAATAACAATGACCACAAGAAGCTGACGCTAAAGGAAAATCTTAGAAATATCAAGATGGAGAATGGTGACACGATTCCAAAATAGTTGATGAAGCTCACTCAATCTCTAGATGAGCTTGGAAGTGTTCGGATGTTTACCACTTATAGGCCCTCCCAAGAGCTGGCATAGCTACTAGGACTTGGTGAATGGGAGGGAGAAGCTACTAGACTGGGAGTGATTATGGTTTGACTTGATACACAAAGAGATTTGGCGGAAAACTAGAGATGGATCCTCATCAAAGACTGATAATGAGGAGAATTGTGCCTTGGCTGGAAAGGTAAAAAAAATCCACTTTCATGAGCTTGGACACTATGCTACAAAGTGCCCACATAAGAAGACTGGAAAGATGCACTGAGGAGGAGTAGTAAGTGAAGCAATTGCTTCATAGTTTGAGTTGGATTTCACCCTCATCTCATGCATGGTGTCATCGATGATGGCTTTTTTGTGGTACTTAGAGAGTGGCGATTTGTTCCATATGACCAAAAACAATAACTATTTAATAACTTGGAGGAGAAGGATATCGACATGCACATCAAGATGGGAGATGATGGTAGGTATAGCACTACAAACATAGGTAAAATTACCATTTATAGGGAGTTAGGTACTCCTATCACATTAAAATATGTCATGTATGTTCCTGGTTTAAAGAAGAATTTGGTTTCTTTTTCTATGTTGGAAGAAAGTGGCTATGATGTGATATTTAGCAAAGGAAATGCGTTACTTCATCAGAAATCCACAGGACATGTGAAGAATATTGGGGTTTGAGCAAAGAACTTGTACAAATTGAATGTAGAAGACTATGTTGCCTTGAGAAAAAAAGTAGAGAAGGTAGAGAGCTGAGACATCGGTGAGTTAAGACACATAAGGTTGGGTGATCTACACCATGGCACTTTGAAAATCATGCAACATATTTCTACAGGACTTGCAAAGGGTGCACTGGAGTAGTGAGATACATGTAAAGGGTGTACATTAGGGAAGTATACCAAGGCCACCTTTCATGATAACAAAAGGTGAGGAAAGACGAACCTTGAGAGAGTTCACTCAGATGTATGTGGACCATTCTCAACAACTTCCATAGAAAAACACATGTGTTATGTGATTTTTGTAGATGATTTTTCATGCAAGTGTTTTATTTTCTTCAAGCAAAATAAATATTAGATGTTCTAAAAGTTTTGTGAGTTCAAGGCACTTTTCGAGAAAGATACGGGGAAGAAGGCGAAGGCTTTGAGGAGTGAAAATAGTGGAGAATATGTATCTAATGAAATCAACAACTTATGTTCTTTATAAGGAATTCGAAGCAAATTGATAACACCTCATAACCCACAGCAGAATGGGGTTGCAGAAAGTAAGAGCAGAACGGTTGTGGGAGTAGCACGAGTAATGTTGCATGATTAGGGCCTACCATTGCATCAGTGGGTGGAAGCTTGGAATAGAAAAATATGTGGACAAAAAAATTCATCATCGGATACTTGGGATGAGTACACGAGAGGAAGCTTTTTCAGATAAGAGACCAGATATGTCGCATTTTAAAAATTTTGTTTCATCATTTTATTGCCATGTGACCAAAGATTCCAGGAAGAAGCTGAGTTGGGGATATTTGTGGCTTACACTGATACACCTCACAACTATCAAGTGTACTTTCCAGCAGAAAAGATTACATTGGTCATAAGAGAATTGAAATTCAATGAAGAGAAGTCCATGTGAATTTACCTTGAGAGGGAGCTTCAATTGCATGTAGTTGAGGAGCTCTTGGATCCAAAATAATAACCTCTAGATGTGGAGCAACCATAATCTCAGGTGTATAGAGTGGAAGCACTATCTCATGTAGAGACATCTCGAGATGGAATGAAGTGCACTAGAGAGGTTGACAGTTTGATGCTTGATGCAAGAGAGAATGTGGGAGCACCCACATCACAACGCAGGCAGAGAAGGTCCCCATAGCAGTACACTAGCTACATGGATCTTATGAGCGAAGGTGTATAGATAGATCCATCCTCTTTTGAGGAAGAAGTGCATCAACCAATTTGGATTGATGTCGTGGTTGAGGAGTATGACTCCATTATCAGAAACAATGCATGGGAAGTTGTCCCAAGACACAAGGGGAAGTTAGTTGTAGGATCCAGGTGGATCTACAAGGTGAAGTAGGTAGCAGATGAGAGTGTGGAGAAACACAATGCCAAATTTGTGGCCATAGTGATCTCTAGGGTGGAAGGGATTGATTATGATGAGACCTTTGCACCAGTCGCAAGGTACTCGTCCATCAAATGCATCCTTGCAATTTTAGCACAAATGGCATGGAAGATACATCACATGGATGTAAAGACAACCTTCCTCAATGGGGTGATTGAGGAAGAGGTTTACATTGAGTAGTTGAAAGGTTTTGAGACCTTTGACAGAGTTTTACATGTGTCTAGAGTGAAGATACCATTATATGGGCTAAAGCAGGCACCTTGTGCTTGGTACACCAGGATCGACAGCTACTTCACTGGGTTGGGCTCCACCAAGAGTGAAGTAGATGTAAGCCTTTAACATATTTTTGTAGAAGGTAAAATTTTAATCATTTTAATTTATTTTGATGATTTGATACTGGCAGGTGATGAGCATCTCATCAGGTCTTCAAAGAGTATCTTGTAAGAGATTTTGAGATGAAGGACATGGGGCTCTTGCACTATTGTCTAGGATTGGAAATTTGGGAAAGAGATGGAGAGCTATCTGTATCTTAGGGAAATTATGCCAATGAGATTCTCAGGAAGTTCCGCATGGAGGGAAGCAAATCCATGGATACTCCTCTACTAGGAAACATGAGGAAGATGGATGCTACTTCAAGAGAAGTAGTATATGATATTGTTTATAGGTAACATCTGGGTTCACTCATGTATTTTGTGAACATACAACTAGATATATTCTATGCAGTTAAACAACTTAAGCAAGATATGGTTATTCCTACCAAGCTCTTTTGGATCGCAGACAAGCATGTGTTGAGATACCTCAACGACACTACAATGTTTGGGTTATGGTACAAACGAACATAGGGAGTGAAGCTTGAAGGCTTCACATATGAAGATTAGGTAGGGAGTCCATCCGACATGAAGAGAACATGAGGGGGCATCTTCAGCATAGGATCAACAACAGTTTCTTGGTACAATAGTAAGCATAGAACAATTGCACTCAATTTAGCAGAGTCATAGTACATGGCGATCAATCAAGTAGCATGTGAGGCCATGTAGATTAGGAAGATACTTGTTGGGCTTTTTAGTCAACAGATGGATATGATGGTGATTTATTGTGATAACTAGAGTTCCATTAAACTCTTGGTTGATCCAGTTTTTCATGACAGGTCCAAGCATATTAATATCTGGTATCACCATCTCAGATGTTATGTGCAGAGGCAGATTAGGCCATTAGAGTACACTCCCATAGAGGAGTAGGATGCAAAATTCTTAACGAAGGAAATTTCAAGAAGAAAAGTCGAGTTCCATAGAAGAAGGATTGAGGTAGTTGAGAGGGAATGTCGAAATTGACAACAATAAGGGCTTTTAATTTAATTTTTCGCTTAAATAAATTATAAGGAAATTGTAATTCCACATTACATGATAGCTTGTACGAGTTAAATGAGTCATAAAGACATTTATCTCATTCAATTCAAGTTGGGGGTAAAACTAGAGGCATGTAGAGTTCTGTATAAGTTTTATGGGGTCCAGTTGCAACTTATTTTGAGTTGTAATTAGTTAGCTCAATTATTTGAGTTGAAATCAGTTTAACTAGTTCTAAATGAGAGATGAGATAGTGATAGGTCTAGTGAAATAAACATGATGTAATTAACATGTAGGGATCAATCAAATAATTGATAATTCACTATAAATATTTATTGCATGTTAGTTCTAAGAAAGGCCCATTTGAGAGTGGATTTAAAGGGAAGATAACTATCAGTTGCATAATTATAAAATTATACAGGTCATGCATGAGGTTAGCAGGATGTCTTAGATGAATTGCGCAATCAATTCTTGGGAATTTCCTAATTAATAGGGGCTCAATTACTCCAAGAATGCGTAAGAAATATTGAGCAACCTATAGGAAGGAAATTGGTTAAGTATCAAACCATTCATGTTGGGATTATAGTGAGACAGACAGAGATAGTGCAGAGGTTTCTCAAGAAGGGAAATAGCATTGTACTTTTTCGTATTATTGACTTAATGCAATATATAGATAGAGGGGATTTTAGTTGAGGCTTTCCCGAGATACATATTTGTTTTGGGCAATTGAAATTCTTTATCTTTCTTGTTCATGTGATTGTGCGATCGTAATTGGTTTCCACAATTTGTAGAAATATATTCAGTATTTTGTTTTATCATATTATAAGATCAATTGAATCTATGTGTATTTTCTACACATTCAAAAATGCATTTTAAAAAACAAGAAATCACAATCTTTCTTGAAATTATATTGTCATATTATGTTTAAAAAGGTTATTTCGTCTATAAATTAGACTACACAAATAATAAAATTTCAATGTTATTATTTAATATTATTTGTGTGAGATGCTCATCATTTGAAGGCTAGCTATTGGGGAAAGTAATAGAGGTTGAGAGGGCTCACATCCCTTCTTGGTGATGTTTTCATTTTTACATTAAGGTGTTGGGTTCTTTTCTTTCATATTTTTTATGTTCCTAGGACCTTGTGGGGCTTGTATCTTGCTAAGAAACATTTTGGTGTTTGGTGACATGTGAATTCCTAGTGTTCCAAGTTTTCATGTTCTATTATTGGAATTTGTAATTTCCACATCCACCTAGGAAACATGAGGGTGTGATTGTAGAGTATGACAAGGAAACTAATCAAGGGAACATAATTCACCTAAGCAAAAATCTTATAAAAGCTAAATGGGGGGGAGGAGACATGGGTCCTGGGATAACAAAAAGTCACTTTTAAATTATAAAGTGAGAAAAAACACTAAAGTGACTTTATTAAAATAAAAATAAAAAAAGGTGGTAAAAGAGTCAAGTGAGTTATAAAAAATGGAGAATTAGGAGTTTCTCTTCATTCTTGCATTTTTTCACTTGATAAATAGATTCTTTGATAGCTCTTGAGAAAGAGAGTAATGTTTCCAGAAACCCTCATTTTGGTTCTTGATTTTAGTGTTGAAACTTTACACCCTAGCTAGTATTGGAGCATAATCATCTAGATTCTGACATTGAGCTTCATTATTGACAAAGATAAAAGCTTTGGCAGAAGTCGAGAATATTTATGGGTCATATTAGTTTATAAATTGTAATCCGAATTTTGGTATTCTATATTCAATTTTCAAGTTGAGTTCACACCATTTAAGGGGTTAAGTTATGTCATATTAAGAAGACCAGGTTTTATTTTTTTAGTGGGCTGAGTTTTTCACTGTCATGAGCTTGGACACTATGCTACAAAGTGCCCGCACAAGAAGACCGGAAAGATGCACTCAGGAGGAGCAGTAAGTGAAGCAATTGCTTCATAGTTTGAGTTGGATTTCACCCTCATCTCATGCATGGTGTCATCGATGATGGCTTTTGTGTGGTACTTAGAGAGTGGCGATTTGTTCCATATGACCAACAACAATAATTATTTAGTAACTTGGAGGAGAAGGATATCGACATGCACATCAAGATGGGAGATGATGGGAGGTATAGCGCTACAAACATAGGTACAATTACCATTTATAGGGAGTTAGGTACTCCTCTCACATTAAAATATGTCATGTATGTTCCTGGTTTAAAGAAGAATTTGGTTTCTTTTGCTATGTTGGAAGAAAGTGGCTATGATGTGATATTTAGCAAAGGAAATGCGTTACTTCGTCAGAAATCCATGGGACATGTGAAGGATATTGGGGTTTGAGCAAAGAACTTGTACAAATTGAATGTAGAAGACTATGTTGCCTTGAGAAAAAAGGTAGAGAAGGTAGAGAGCTGAGACATCGGTGAATTAAGACACATAAGGTTGGGTGATCTACACCATGGCACTTTTTAGATCATGCAACATATTTCTACAAGACTTGCAAAGGGTGCACTGGAGTAGTGAGATACATGTAAAGGGTGTACATTGGGGAAGTATACCAAGGCCACCTTTCATGATAACGAAAGGCGAGGAAAGACGAACCTTGAGAGAGTTCACTTAGATGTATGTGGACCATTCTGGACAACTTCCATAGAAAAACACATGTGTTATGTGATTTTTGTAGATGATTTTTCACGCAAGTGTTTTATTTTCTTCATGCAAAAGAAATATTAGATGTTCTAAGAGTTTTGTGAGTTCAAGGCACTTTTCCAGAAAGATACGGGGAAGAAGGCGAAGGCTTTGAGGAGTGCAAATAGTGGAGAATATGTATCTAATGAAATCAAGAACTTATGTTCTTTATAAGGAATTCAAAGCGAATTGATAACACCTCATAACCCACAGCAGAATGGGGTTGCAGAAAGTAAAAGCAGAACGGTTGTGGGAGTAGCACGAGTGATGTTGCATGATTAGGGCCTACCATTGCATCAGTGGGTGGAAGCTTGGAATAGGAAAATATGTGGAGAAAAAAAGTCCTCATCGGATACTTGGGATGAGTACACGAGAGGAAGCATTTTCAGATAAGAGACCAGATGTGTCGCATTTTAAATTTTTTGTTTCATCAGTTTATTGCCATGTGACCAAAGATTCCAGGAAGAAGCTGAGTTGGAGATATTAGTGGCTTACACTGATACACCTCACAACTATCGAGTGTACTTTCCAGCAGACAAGATTACATTGGTCATAAGAGAATTGAAATTCAATGAAGAGAAGTCCATGTGAATTTACCTTGAGAGGGAGCTTCAATTGCATGTAGTTGAGGAGCTCTTGGCTCCAAAAGAATAACCTCTAGATGTGGAGCAACCATAATCTTAGGTGTATAGAGTGGAAGCACTATCTCATGTAGAGACATCCCGAGACGGAAAGAAGTGCACTAGAGAGGTTGACAGTTTGATGCTTGATGCAAGAGAGAATGTGGGAGCACCCACATCACAGCGCAGGCAGAGAAGGTCCCCATAGCGATACACTAGCTACATGGATCTTATGAGCAAAGGTGTATAGATAGATCCATCCTCTTTTGAGGAAGAAGTGCATCAAGCAATTTGGATTGATGTCGTGGTTGAGGAGTATGACTCCATTATCAGAAACAATGCATGGGAAGTTGTCCCAAGACCCGAGGGGAAGTCAGTTGTAGGATCTAGGTGGATCTACAAGGTGAAGTAGGTAGCAGATGAGAGTGTGGAGAAACACAATGCCAAATTTGTGGCCATAGTGATCTCTAGGATGGAGGGGATTGATTATGATGAGACCTTTGCACTAGTCGCAAGGTACTCGTCAATCAAATGCATCCTTACAATTTTAGCAGAAATGGCATGGAAGATACATCACATGGATGTAAAGACAACCTTCCTCAATGGGGTGATTGAGGAAGAGGTTTACATTGAGTAGTTGAAAGGTATTGAGACCTTTGACAGAGTTTTACATGTTTCCAGAGTGAAGATACCATTATATGGGCTAAAGCAGGCACCTTGTGCTTGGTACACCAGGATTGACAGCTACTTCACTGGGTTGGGATCCACCAAGAGTGAAGCAGATGTAAGCCTTTAACATATTTTTGTAGAAGGTAAACTTTTAATCATTTTAATATATTTTGATGATTTGATACTGGCAGGTGATGAGCAGCTCATCAAGTCTTCAAAGAGTATCTTGTAAGAGATTTTGAGATGAAGGACATGGGGCTCTTGCACTATTGTCTAGGATTGGAAATTTGGGAAAGAGATGGGGAGCTATCTGTATCTTAGGGAAAGTATGCCAATGAGATTCTCAGGAAGTTCCGCATGGAGGGAAGCAAATCCATGGATACTCCTCTACTAGGAAACATGAGGAAGATGGATGCTACTTCAAGAGAAGTAGTTTATGATATTGTTTATAGGTAACATGTGGGTTCACTCATGTATTTGGTGAACGCACAACTAGATATATTCTATGCAGTTAAACAACTTAAGCAAGATATGGTTATTCCTACCAAGCTCTTTTGGATCGCAGACAAGCATGTGTTGAGATACCTCAACGACACTACAAAGTTTGGGTTATGGTACAAATGAACATAGGGAGTGAAGCTTGAAGGCTTCACATATGAAGATTAGGTAGGGAGTCCATCCGACATGAAGAGAACATTAGGGGGCATCTTCAGCATAGGATCAACAATAGTTTCTTGGTACAATAAGAAGCATAGAACAATTGCACTCAATTTAGTAGAGTCATAGTACATGGCGATCAATCAAGTAGCATGTGAGGCCATGTAGATTAGGAAGATACTTATTGGGCTTTTTAGTCAACAGATGGATATGATGGTGATTTATTGTGATAACTAGAGTTCCATTAAACTCTTGGTTGATCCATTTTTTCATGACAGGTCCAAGCATATTAATATCTGGTATCACCATCTCAGATGTTATGTGCAAAGGCAGATTAGGCCATTAGAGTACACTCCCAAAGAGGAGTAGGATGCAAAATTTTTGACGAAGGAAATTTCAAGAAGAAAATTCGAGTTCCATAGAAGAAGGATTGAGGTAGTTGATAGGGAATGTCGAAATTGACAACAATAAGGGCTTTTAATTTAATTTTTCGCTTAAATAAATTATAAGGAAAATGTAATTCCACATTACATGATAGCTTGTACGAGTTAAATGAGTCATAAGGACATTTATCTCATTCATTTCAAGTTGGGGGTAAAACTAGAGGCATGTAGAGTTCTGTATAAGTTTTATGGAGTCCAGTTGCAACTTATTTTGAGTTGTAATTAGTTAGCTCAATTATTTGAGTTGAAATCAATTTAACTAGTTCTAAATGAGAGATGAGATAGTGATAGGTCTAGTGAAATAAACATGATGTAATTCACATGTAGGGATCAATCAAATAATTGATAATTCACTATAAATATTTATTGCATGTTAGTTCTAAGAAAGGCCCATTTGAGAGTGGATTTAAAGGGAAGATAACTATCAGTTGCATAATTATAAAATTATACAGGTCATGCATGAGGTTAGCAGGATGTCTTAGATGAATTGCGCAATCAATTCTTGGGAATTTCCAAATTAATAGGGGCTCAATTACTCCAAGAATGCGTAAGAAATATTGAGCAACCTATAGGAAGGAAATTGGTCAAGTATCAAACCATTCATGTTGGGATTATAGTGAGACAGACAGAGATAGTGCAGAGGTTTCTCAAGAAGGGAAATAACATTGTACTGTTTCATATTATTGACTTGATGCAATATATAGATAGAGGGGATTTTAGTTGAGGCTTTCCCGAGATACATATTTGTTTTGGGCGATTGAAATTCTTTATCTTTCTTGTTCATGTGATTGTGCGATCATAATTGGTTTCCACAATTTGTAGAAATATATTCAGTATTTTTTTTTATCATATTACAAGATCAATTGAAGCTATGTATTTTCTACACATTCAAAAATGCATTTTAAAAAACAAGAAATCACAATCTTTCTTGAAATTATATTGTCATATTCTGTTTAAAAAGGTTATTTCATCTATAAATTAGACTACACAAATAATAATATTTCAATGTTATTATTTAATATTATTTGTGTGAGATGCTCATCATTTGAAGGCTAGCTATTGGGGAAGGTACTAGAGGTTGAGAGGGCTCACATCCTTTCTTGGTGATGTTTTCGGTTTTACATTAAGGTGTTGGGTTATTTTCTTTCATATTTTTTATGTTCCTAGGACCTTGTGGGGCTTGTATCTTGCTAAGAAACATTTTGGTGTTTGGTGACATGTGAATTCCTAATGTTCCAAGTTTTCATGTTCTATTATTGGAATTTGTAATTTCCACATCCACCTAGGAAACATGAGGGTGTGATTGTAGAGTATGACAAGAAAACTAATCAAGGGAACATAATTCACCTAAGCGAAAATCTTATAAAAGATAAATGGGGGGAAGGGGACATGGGTCCTGGGATAACAAAAAGTCACTTTTAAATTATAAAGTGAGAAAAAACACTAAAGTGACTTTATTAAAATAAAAATTAAAAAAGGTGGTAAAAGAGTCAAGTGAGTTATAAAAAGTGGAGAATGAGAAGTCTCTCTTCATTCTTGCATTTTTTCACTTGATAAATAGATTTTTTGATAGCTCTTGAGAAAGAGAGTAATGTTTCCAGAAACCCTCATTTTGGTTCTTGATTTTAGTGTTGAAACTTTACACGCTAGCTAGTATTGGAGCATAATCACCTAGATTTTGACATTGGGCTTCATTATTGACAAAGATAAAAGCTTCGAAAGAAGTCAAGAATATTTAGGGGTCATATTAGTTTATAAATTGTAATCTGAATTTTGGTATTCTATATTCAATTTTCAAGTTGAGTTCACACCATTTAAGGGGTTAAGTTATGTCATATTAAGAAGACCAGGTTTTATTTTTTTAGTGGGCTGAGTTTTTCTATAAGAAGGGGCCAATTTTACGTGTTAAAAGAGGCTGAGAGCCTCCTCTTTTTTGCTGGAAGTGAGCATTGGTATTTCTAGGCATATATTTTATTCATTAAGATCCAAATCTGGGTTTTTTTGGAGGGCTGAGATTATTTTATTGAAGGGTCTAACTACCCAAATTATACTCTTTGAGGGTTCAATAATTGATTTTTGAGAGTTGTATGTGATTTTCGTTTGCGTAGAGATAATTTATGGATTCCAGAATCATCTTGGAGGATTAAACAACACCAAAAACCTAATTGTTTGATGAAAGGAGTTGACACCTACTCATATGTTTTTCTCTCATTTCGTTGTTACATGTCCCTATCAATGGTATGTAACATTTCTAAGTTTAATATAAATTATCTATTGTTGTGTTGAAGAATTTTCATGGTGTATCTGTGGTATTGTGTTCCTCTATTTGAAATAAAATATAAAAGAATGAACCTACAACCATATGCACTCAAAATGTTTGACAAAATACCTTAGAGACAGTCTTAACAAAACTCATAAATTTTTGTGGGAAACTTGAGATATCTCTAATGGGGTATATTACAACATTCTACCACCTACTTAGATAGTGCAGTTGGTGTATTCTTTTACCTGGGTAGTGTTTCAGTGTTTTTTATGACTATTCAGTGGCATATCCATCATTTTGATGTTTGGTGTAAGGAAGTTGGCTGGGAATTGTGTGCTTCAACTGCATCTATGCACTTGGGCCTAGCTAGCTATATATCGATTTAGATATTTCGTAGGTTCATAAAAGATTTAGCATCTGGCTATATCAATCTAAGGTGGCATTGTGTTAGTATTTTTTCTCTTGGTTAAGGCAGAACGTGGTTTAACTTTGGGTATGTAGGTTCATGTGTCACCATACCATGATAGAGGGCTATAGTTAGAAGAAGGACTACTTATTATCAAGAGAGAGAGATCTCCAAGGAGACACTCACTTGTATCACAAAATTGAGGATTTTGCATAATGTTATCGAGACCACACTCTGGCTCAAGTATAGGAAGAAATGGCTAAGTATGAGGGATAATACTCTTCTCAAAAAAATTAGTTCTCTAATATTGATGTCCTCATCGAGTGGGTTGATTAAATCCTTATCATTTACCATAGAAGGTGTCAGTTTAATCAATACATGTAGACGATGGATCTGTATTGAAAATTTTTATAAAATTTTGACCTTTTTAAAAATTTTCAAAATTTAAGACATATAACATCGTTGTATTCATCTCGTTGAGACTTTTCCAATAATATAAAATTTACTTGAATATGGCTCCTAAATCAAAAGATATGGTCATTCAAATATTTACCTATAAAATAGTACCACAACAATTTAACTTGTCGTGTGGCACCCACATGGTTATCCAAGTCATGCACCATGCCATACAATGTGGCCACTCTCGACCTGCTCATACCAGGTCATGAATTAACTCGTTGCTACACCTCACATGACACACATATAACATAATATATAATATATATTTTTGATGTCTGCGGGTGCGGGCCCTCTATGGCTATGTCACCATGAGAATTATCGTGACAGGTTCCAATATTGCTCCCCATTGAAAACTATCCGGTATACCTTCCAAGATATGTGGAAATATACACTTGCGATAACTTTAACCACCGACTTGATATTTTCATAAATGCATTTATGCCACCTGACATTTTATCCCACTCAACAACTCCACATGCAAAGTCACCCTTGCGCTTAAATATTGAGTGTTATGCCATGCTCTCCGTCCAAAATATTTAGGTTTTGGGGACCGATGTGAAATTATTGGAACTAAACATCAGGGTGGTGTCATCCTTCATCCGGCCTCCACGTGGAATGGGTCCCACGTAGTATTAGAAGCCTTGCAATTTATGGTTTTTTATTGTCTCGGAATTGATATTTCTGCATTATCAATGTAAATTCCCATATAGTGGACCACCATGCCACATCGTCCTAACATTACAAACTCGATGAAACTTTCAGAGCTTCCCATCGAAAGATTTCGGGTACGTAACATCTGGGACACATGGACGACTACAAGTGCTTCCCATCAATGTCCTGAATTTCTTCTTATCTAACGCTTGATCACTACTTTTGGTCATAGGGTAAAAGGTGATAAGTTATTTCCTTTCTGTTTCCAACGCTTCATACTTCAAAATTTCACTATTGTGCTTGGAAACTATTAATGTGCGGATAAGTGCATTCACTAAGGCCTTTCAAACATTATCTATAAACATACAAGGGTGTTAGAAGGACCTTTTTGGGATATCCCTCCTAAGCTTAAACGAGAAAATTATTTCCCAATTGTATAACCGTATATTTATTCATATAGGAAGGTTGTATATGTGGCACTTGACTACATTTAAATTTTAGAGTAAACAAAAATATCATTATAACGAAGAGATTTAACCCATATATTTAATAACTAGTTATTAAGGTTACAATCCATAATTAATCAAAGGAAATAATTATTTTCTTAAAAATAATTGCACAAAGCATTCACATTCTTCTTTTATGAATGAAGCCCCAATTTCATACCACGAATACTACAATTAACCAATGCAAAAAATATGTACAGTACATTTAAACAAGGGAGCACAAATAAATATTTATCTTATGTAGTACAATAATTTGTCAATTAAGAGTGGGACTTCGACTCTCCACCCAACCTTATACAAGCTACAACCACTTTTACTTGTATTTTTCATCCCTAGAGGAAAAATTCAAGTTCTAGAGGTTGAGTACTTTTGAGAGGAAAATTAACCAATGTTGATAGCTGAAATATGATGTCATAAGGAAACTCTTCCTTCATCCACTAGCTACACAAGCTTCCACTCAATTTCCATACTATTCTGGCATGATTAACATCCAAGACACGATACCACAGTACAAAGAGTCTGAACTCACTTTAAAGAGAAGAGAGTCCACATCAAGGGAAGGTTAATTAGTGGATAAACTAATTATGAGTAAGAGGTAACTTCTCTAAGTACTTCACAATGAGTCACACCTCACAAGTACTGGGTTGTATCTTCCCAATCCAGTAGGTTCATCAATCCATGAGCATCCAATGTCTTCTTTGGCCTTCATGAAATACACTTCTCTCTATAAAAGTTCACTCAAAAAGCCTCTCACGGTTTCATTAGCTATCTCATCTTCTCTAAAACTCCAGCACTATCATTCTACACACTACTCTCTCTTTCATCTATGCCCTTGCAAGAATTTCTCCCAGTGTTCCATTCAATATTCTCTTCCAATTCATATGTATGTGAGTGAGTTATCTAACTCTCCACTGTACATACATGAATTATTTCTCCCCCGCCAACTTTCTTTTCTACCTACCCAACAAAGCATTTCTCTACATTTTTTGAAGCTCAACGTAGTCAACTTCCTTGGACAGTGAAACCCTTTCCCATTCTTTAATTTTTTACTTCATTTATTTTTATTAGAGCCAAAATATACATGGGTCTGTCCTTTTATTTTTTCAATTGATTTATTACACATTCAATCCATCAAAATATTTAACCAACCCAAGGATGATGTATTTAAATTCATCAATTCCTTAAGAAAATTCCCTCCCCAAGAAACTAAAATCCATGTCCCTTATCCCAACCTTTTTAAATAATTACAATCATTTACAATGAAGGATTATTAACCAATGGTCTTCACAGTACCCTCCCCCTTGGGGGAACACTGTCCTTGGTGTTTAATAACCATATACAAACATCACATACTTAAAAACCAAACACATATGATATGGAGCTTTATACATACATATTTGTACAACATTTACAATGTATTTATATTTTCTTTACTCAACAAATAAGAAAGGATATGTTTCTTGCATATGGCCAACCATTTCACACATGGATTCCTTGGGTCGAAAGTTCCTCCACTACAGTTTGACTTGCTCTATTGCTCAATTTTGGAGTGTGACCTACCTTTGATATAGGATTTATAGAGGTTTTAGTTGGAGATATCCCTTTGGTTCTACATGTAACATAGACCAATCAATTACATGATTAGCATCCTTCACATATATCGTAAGCAATGAAACATGAAATAGATCATGAAATCTTATGTATGGAGGAAATGCCAGCGTATAGGCCACTGGCCCTATCCTTTCTAGCACTTAAACTCACCCATAGAATCATGGTTCCAATTTATCATATGACCCAAAATTTAAATATATATTATTGGGTCTAACTCGTAGGAAAACATGTTCCCCAACTTGGAACACTTTATGAACCCTATGTTGGTCCGCATCGCTTTTTTTCCTGTCCCGTGCCACCTTTAAATTACATCTAATGGTTTTCATTTATTTTTCCATGTCCTTCAATGTATTAGGCCCAATAAACTAAAAGGGAAATGCCACAAAATCCTAATGCCCAGAACTAGTTATAAATTTTTGTAATATGCACTTGATGGTAGTCTAATTTCAAGTCAATCATAGAGAATACTGCTTCTACCCTTAACTGATCGAATAGATCATCAATTATTGGCAATGGATGCCTATTCTTGAGGGTCACCTTGTTCAATTATTTAGAGTAAATGCATAGCATGAGTGTGACATCCTTCTTCTTCACAAATAGAATTGGTTATCCCCATGGAGAATGATTGGCTTGATGTAGCCTTTGTCCAACATCTCCTTGAGTTGTAACTTTAACTCAATTAACTCTAGAGTACTCATTCTATATGGAGCCTTTCATGTCGAAGTTGATCCTGGCAATAATTCAATATATAAATCCACCTTTTTATAGGGAGGAAACCTATGTGTTGTTAGAAACAATGGAAATGAGGATACTGCTGAGAGGGGGGTGAATCACTAGTGTGTCCAAATTATACAATTCTTCACAAATTACACTTTTCAATCAATTTAAAAATTATTCATGGATCAATAGAAAAACTCAATCATGTAGAACATAACAAAATAAACATGAAGCACATGAGAAACATAGACAAAAGACACCAATATTCTTTTTATTAAAATCTAAAACTTGATTACATCATTGCTGCACAAGCTACTACTTGTAGGTTTATCAAATGCTACTGAAATAAACTTCTATCCCTATTCATTTATCATCTACCACTAGAAGTCACTGCTTCCCCGGCTAGTTGATCAGTCTTTGTTGAAAGGGACTCTTCCCCCTGCTCATTTACTAGCACCCACTAGAAGGAGCTACTACCCCTAATCTGTAAGCTACCACTTTCCAGCCCTGTCGATCCATCTTTCATCCATTTTAAAACCTAGATCAATAGGCCTTATTTGCTTTCAAAATAATTGAATTCCTTAGTCCTCAACACCTTCAGCAATATTTGATAACTCATAAAATCACCTTCAGGTATATCTTATTACTAATACAAAACACCAATAATATCACCTTCAACAATTTCTTATTACTGAAAAAATAATGCACTAACAACACTAATACCAATCACCAATGCACTTATTTTCATCTTTAAAAACACCTTTCACATAGCAAGGTAGATCTCTAATTCACCTTTGATGCATACCTAGATTATTATACATGACGTTTCACCAACAACGTCTAATCCACACACTCTTCTCTCTCGCCACACATAATTCTGCTACTCGAATTCTACTTATAAATATTTCTGGACTGATATTTTTGAATTGTAATTTAGTTAACTTGTTCTTCAAATATTTGCATGAGTTTATAAATTTTTCCTTTTCCATGTTCATTTCTATCCTCCGATCTTTCTTCTAACTTCTCAATCTCTGATCTCCATTTTTGTGTTCAATTTATGAGTTAAATTGTTGATTTTAGCAATTATGGCCTTTTAACCATGGAAAATTTTAGGGGCTAATATTCGTAGGTGGGCTAATTTTCCATGGTTTTTCCAAAAAAAAGATTCGCTAATTTCCCTTTTTTTATAAAAATGATTCACCCAAATTTTACAATATAAAATTATTTTACATTAAAAATCACCCACATTATGTAGAAAATATATATAATATCATTATAAATTGGAATAATTTTACAAATACATCAGTAAACATTTTATAGTTTGCATATTAGGGACTAGTGAGATTCACCAATTTTTTAAACTTCAAGATAATTTTCCATCCTTAAAATTATCCCTGCTTTTAACAAGTTTTAACAATGCTTCTTCTAATAGTTTATGCAATTAACTTTGGCTTACCTACTAAATTAACTATAAAACTAATAGTTCCGCCAAATTTGAGTGTAAGCCCCTTTTTCTCTAGCCCTTTTCCTGTTTTCTGCCATAAGACTAGGTCTCCATGACCATTAGCCAAGGATTTTAGGCGCTTAGCCTATTTAAGCCCTTCACGGGCAAAAATCCCTTCTTAATGGCTATGCACCATTGGTTTCATTTCTACACGAAATGACCAGAGGGAAACTGCGTAGATGCCTTAAGAGTGTCTTCAACTTATTTGGCAAGAATTTTGGTGCTAAACCCTTTATTCCCTATGCAAGCTTATTTTCTTCATTTGTGGCTCCGTGCCATTGGTATTGTTTCTACGCAAAACAACCAAAGGCCAAGTCCTAGCAATAAGGTTGGAGATCCCAAGACTAAAACTTTTATCATGTGCCTCTTATTATTCAACCACGCCCTTGGTCTATTCATACGTGAAATGACTGAGGGTCAAGGCTTATCTCATATCCCCTTCTATCCTGACACATACCTCTACGCCCTCTTTATAAACTATTGGGATCTATTAGTCAGGTCGATGTGTCCTGTGGGGACCTCTGCATGTTCTTTTATTGGTTTCGCCTACCTTTGTTGTTTATCCTTTGTGTCTCGATGATCCCTGCCTGACACTTCCATTATGCTCTGTTATCAAAACTCGTTGCGGTATATACTGCGGGATGAGTTGTATAGGTGGGGTCCTCCCGCTACAAAAAGAGCAAATTAAAAAACTCTCAGGCTTGATTCAACCGCCTCGTCATCCTGACACATCTCTTCGACACATTATTAACAACTTGTTGGGCTCCATCTAACGGGATGATCTAATTCTGACGTCACTTGTACCACGTGTCGACCAATTATTGGTGACACATGTCACGCAGAAATGGGCCTTTTGAGTGTCTGAAAATTCCAAATATGACTGCCAAGGGTCATGCTTTGATTATCTGGTGTTGACGTCATCATCCTCTATCATCTAAGCCAATCTTATGTTGCCACCAGTCCTACAAGAGGAGAAAGAAAGGGTGTTGTGGCCCTTTGTTTTGCACAGGTTTCCTTTGGTAATATTTTTATCAAAAACCACCAGGTTCAAGCCATGCCTTTTATTTTTTTTCGTTGAGCCGACGCTTTTTTGCATTGCCTCTTTTTTATACCTCTGGGATTTCTTTTCCAGGTTTTCCCTTAGTGACTTGAGTTGTCAGATTCGGTGACTCATGACCACTTCCCATTGGATGGTTCTTTTCTTCCATGTCTTGGAGTCCACCACCCAACACTTTCACTTTTTATGCCCTTTGTAATCCTCCGAGGTGCACCCACTAGGGTAAGTTTGTCGGGCTAAGCTGTAATATGGGGTCCACCCACAACCAATGAAAATTCTTCTCATTACTGCACTGTCAATTACATATTCCTGGTCTTTTATTTTTCCTCTCTACTAACTTTTCTACTAGGTTTGGATACTTTTCCAAACTTGGATACATTCCAAAGGCTCACCCAAACTCCTTATAACTCTGTTAGTTTGAATTGGGGCTCCCCAACTTTGACTACCTCTAACTTTTGATCCAAGAGGCCATTTTCACACTTCCACATACCACTATAAATCTCTTTCAAATATATTCCCATTTGAGTGGGTTTCACCTGCATCCAAGATGATTTATTCTCCAAGAATGCTCCAAATTATATGCACCATTATCATTCGTTATTATCTTCTTACGATTGACCCTTTTCCTTTCTTTGCATTTTCGATCCTTGAAATTTCCTTTGCCTTTGCAGTTTCCATGCTTTCCTTTACGAAAAATGTTTTCCATGGCCTTTTACTTTGCCAACAATGTTTTCATTTTCCATCAATGACAACATATTTACCAATGCAATTTCCTTTTCCAATATTTTCTATTTCATTTTCCTTTTTCTCTTCCATCAATGAATGAAAACATATTTCCAACATGTATTTCCTAAGAAAAGGAATATGATTTTTTTTTTTTTAAATAGGGAATTTCCTCAAATGATAATTGTTGTCCTTCCAAACATCCCTAGATACTTGCACATAATATAAAAGACATCCCTTTCTGTAGCTTGTCTTGTCTTGCATAGCCAAAATTAATCTCATAGAAGTAGGTTTCAATTTTCCCTGCAATATTCTATGCTCTTCTACTTCATCGAGGCATTCGATGGTCTTCCTAAAACAATAAAGCTTTGTGAAATTCATATATAACAATTCCATCCCCACTAGCATGTCATATGATAGAAGAGGAAGTACATTTAAATTATGGACAATAGAAATGTAATTTAGCTCAATCAAGAATGACCTTACTATGTGCTCCACTATCCTTGTTCCCATGGCCATATAAACTAGCCAAGGATCAGTATGAGCTTCCTTTTTTAGTGTACATTTTTAAATAATGGCAGGACTGATATAGCTCAAATTTGAGCTAGGATCAATAAAAAATGAAATGTTTTCATCATATAGCATACCTCTCATTTCTATAATCACTTACTAGTGATCAACCTAATGATTATCCACTGCTGCATAAATTCTGGGTATATGCTTCCTTTGCATTGTATAGTCTCAAGCCATCGTGCTTGTGTTGTGGGAAATCCTTCTTAATTGATTCCTACCATAATTCCATCACTTATATAGAGCCTTCTGATAAATATTCGCTTCATATTGATTGGATCACCCTTTGTTGGTAGGGTTAGACCTTTTTTGATGTTCCTGATTAACAAGGGTTGCACTCATTCCCTTGGTTTCTTGCTTCCTTTTTAGTTTGAACTTGGAATTGCTTTTTTATTTCAAGTATGATTTATATTCAGGTCTATTCCGAGACTTCTTATAGCAATGACTTAGTTTTTTAATTGAATCCTTTAATTTCTTGGCCTCATTGAACACAATTATATCCTTGAAGGATTGTGGCGTCCGAATCTTTGATTTCTCTTTCTTAAGGTAGGGAATATAGCTTAGAAGCTCTAATAATTTGGTGATATACTCCACATCTAACATTTTCCCAATCATAGCTCATACAAATACTTACCCTTGTTATTAAAGTATATCTCAAATAGATAGTTGTTCTTGAAATATCCCTCAAATTCCTTCCTGGGAAACTCTTATTTTATCCCTTTTCTGTTTTTCAAATCTTCCCACCACATGTTATCTTTTCCTTTTGCGCTGAAAATAGTTACCTTCACTTTCATGTTATAAATAGCTATTAATTTTAAAGAAACTATTCATCCAAACGAGTCATGCCTCAACATCTTATGATTTCTTCATTTCACCATCAAATGTAGGAGGTTTAGCTTTCTTAAACCCCTATGGTACATAATATATATCCCTTATTTTCCCATGATGATGATGATATTGATGTTGATATTGACGTATATTGTGAATGCCCTCATACTATTTTTCATGGGTACTTAAATCCTTTTTAGGAGTACTTAGAAGAGTGCCTCCTTTCACAATGTTTTCACTTAACAACTTGTGCCTCTTTCTAGATATAATCTCATTTTCCCCATTGGTTATTTATTCTTGTCTCAAAGGAATTTTCTTATCTCTATGACTAATCCCCAACCCATGTTTCTTTTTCCTTTGTAATTTTGACAGGGTTTGCAGTATGATTGCATTGAATTATATTTGTTTCTCTTATTCTCTAACAAGCCTTTCATGGTCATCCTTATAACTCCTTATTTTAGCTCTCAAGCTCCTTAATGTGTCCATCAATTAAGTGAGTAAAATTTCTCTCATTTTACAAATGATTGTCCTCTTCATCTATTCTTTCTTCTTCATATCCATGTTGTGATTGATTAGAGCTATACTACACTATTATACTATTCATTACTTGGTCCTTCAATTATATACTATACCATATTTTGTTTTCCATCTAGTCTTTAACCTTCATGTGTTGTCATGCACCCACATAAATCTTAGATTTTAACATGTCTAAAATGTATAATAAGCATTCACCTTGGATTTTTGTTGGAAATTTTCGTGCGTAAATTTAGTTGCAACATTACACCTTAGTTAACCCATCAATATCAATAAAATAATATCCAATCATTAATATCATGCTACATGAATATGTTTATGAATATGGATACACATAAAATATTACACACAAAAAATCCATACAAAATTAAGCTTGACACATATCACGTGCTCTATGGCATTATCTAGTCTCGTAAGGTTTAGATTTGAACCTTATCTTCATTTAATCCATGACAGAGCCCATCCATTCCAAGTGTTGAGCCTAGAAACTATGATACCAGTTTGTAACATACACCCTACTACCCCTAGCCCTAAATAAAGGTAGAAGGAGCTAGTTACTAAGTTGACCCAACCTCCAAAGTCTAGTTATGAAAATGGGGTATACATTTTTGAACTTTTTCTACTTTTTACAAAACTTTAAACATATAACATTATTGTGTTCCTCTTGTCGAGACCTTTACAATTATATAAAATTTACTTCAATCTAAATCCATGATCAAAGCATACAGCTAATGAAATATTGTACTATCACATAGTGCCACAGAATATTTAATTGCGACATGACACCCACACGCTCCCCATGTGGCTGCCAAAATCATGCGCCAAGCCATACCATGTGGAAATTTTTGGGTTGCTCATACTAGGTCACGAATTAACCCCTTGGTATGACTCCACAACCCAAATATAGCATAATATATAATATATATGTTTGATGTATGTGCATTTAGTCCCTCTATGGCCACGTCACCCTGGGAATAAATCCCATTGGGTTCAAATGTTGTTCGCCATTGAAAATGTTCAGGGTAAAACTTCCAGGATACATGGAAATATACACTTGTGATATATGTATCTGTCCCATTGATCTACATGTAAAAGAATTTACACCATATGGTGTTCAACCCCACTGGATAGCCCCACATTCCAAGTCACCCCAGGGCCTGAATCTTAGGTGTTCTACCATGTTCTCCATCCAAAATCTCTAGGGTCTAGGTTCCAAGTTGATGTCACAAGAACTAAAAATTTGGGTGATGTCATCCTTAATCATTCCCTCCATGAGTACTAGGTCCCACGTAGTCTTCGAACCCTTACAATTCATGGATTTCATGTTATCTATGAATTGGCATTTCCACCTTGTCGATGTTCGTTCCCAATATAGTGGTCCACCTTGCCACATTGTTCCAAAATTACAATCCCTATGGAGACTTGGACCCAGTATCCCATCTAAACCTTCGGGATTTCTAACCTTCGAGACACACAGATAACTACAGGTGCTTACCCCTCAATGACCTATATTTCTTCTTGTCTAATGCTTGATCATCACACTTGGTCATAAGGTAAAAGGGGTTAACCCATTTCCTTTCAAAGTCTAGTGCTTCAGACTTAAGTATTCCAGACCTATGCTTTGCAACTATTAATGCATGTATAAGGGCCTTCACTTAGAAATATGACACATGGTCAATAAACATACAAGGGTGGAAGCACACCCTTCTATGGATATCCTTCTTGAACTTAAATGGGAAAATTGTGTCCAAATGTATATAACCATATATTTATTCATATAGGAAGATTGTATATGAGCCACTTGACTAAATTTCAATCTCAAAGTAAACACATAAATCATTTAAATGAGGAGATCTCACCCATACATTTAACTAGTTATTTATGCTACAATCAAGTATAGAATTAATCAAAGGTAACAATTATTTCCTTAAATATTATTGCACAGGGCATTGGAATTCCTCTTTTATGAATGAAGCATCAAAAAATACATAAGATATGTACAATAAATTTAAACAAATTACCATAGATACATATTTATATTATGAAAGACAACAATTTTTAGATTGAGAGTGGGACTTCAACTCTCCACCCAACCTTATACAAGCTACAACCACTTTTACTTGTAGCTGTCACCCCTAGGCTAGATTCCAATGCTTGAGGTGGATTTATTTTGAGAGGAAACTTAACCAATGTTGATAGATGAGGCAAGAAGTCGCAAGGCCACTCTTCCTTCATCCACCAACTACACAACCTTCCACTCAATATTTCAATATTTTTCAGACATGATTAACATCCAAGCAATAATACTACAGTACAAATGGTTTCAACTCACTTTTAGGATAATAGAGTGGACATAAAGGGGAGGTTCAATAATGTATAAGATATTGATGAGTAATAGACCGCCTCTCAAGTTAGTTCATCAGTGAGTTAAACACCAGAGATTTAGACCCAAGGAAACTCCCAGTGGTTCATCATCCCTCATAATTACCTTGGTGTCTCTTCCAAATACAATAGGTCCATTAATCCATAAGCTTCCAGTGGTTTCTTCAGCCCTCAAGAAAGCCACTTTCGTTTATAATATTTCACCCAACAAGCCTCTCAAGGTTTCATCATCTAGTTCATCTTCTCTACAGCTCGATCACTATCATTCTACACATTAGTCTCTCTTTCACCGCCCCCATGTTAGAGATCCAATAAATATTGAAACTTGTAAGATTACGTAGAGATATTATCATCTACACTTTCATTCTTATCCTATATATTAATTCATTAGTCTTACCTTCTAGCTATCGTTAGAAGCCTCTATTTTTCCTATAAATTAGGCTCATGTATAGCTCCTTTTTTCAAGCAATGAAGTGTGTTTCGCTTCGTTCTTAATCTTGTGATCTCTTGGTAGAAGGATTGTTTAACTGTGCAGTATGACCCTTGGGTATTTTAATATTATTTCATGGTATCAGAGCTATACTGTAAGTTCCCTTGTCATATTATTTTAGATCTATTTTGAAATTTTCAAGATCTAGTTTTGGATCTAGATTTGTCATCATTTGGAGTTTGTTGTTTAGTGCTTGAAGCTATCGAAGAAGAGCGTGGAATTTTTTGAGGTCTCATTCAAAAAATATATGAATTTATTGTAAGTTCTCAAAGGCTCCATTCATATTTGATATAATTTTCCATAATTAGTTTTCCCCTGAGTGACTCAGTGCCTAGGAGGGGTGACACCGAGACTACGTAATGACTACGTAGAGATAGAGAAAATATTGTCAAAGGAAATTCATTCAGTGGCCGGATCAGTCGAGATTTCCAATGCTAGTGTGAGGTAACCTCAATAATATTTCTCTTAGTCATATTATCTGTAACCGAATTTTCCAGTGAGACATTCAGAGATGTATTCAAAATTTAATGTTGCTTAATAATGAAACCCTTAGATCTGTTGCACCGATTTTATCGCATTGCTTATTTTTGGGGAATTAGTTCAAAAATAATGGTGTCCTATGTGATGTTTATATTTTTCTCATTTCCCTATTTCTGCATCTAAATTTAATTAACTGAAAGATGCTTCAATAATTACGCCAATGTTTAGAGACTAAATCTACAAATAAATTATTTATTTTTTCATAAAAAGTAGGAGGATATAATTCAATTTGCTACACTAGGATTCCAGATCTAGGACTTCGAATTTTCACATGGTATCAGAGCTTATGGAGCATTTCAGGTGAAGTAGGAAGAGCATATACAACACTGAGAAGGAGACCGAATAGCTGGAGAAATCAGAAATTTGAATCCCTAGAGGGATTGCGTAGTCGAGGCCTGAAGGGATGAAACTTCTGGGAAAGTCTCTCTCTAAGTGAGTCGACAGAGAGGAAGGAATTATAGATCAATATTTTGTCAAGCCTAAAGGAGCAGCGTAGAGCCTCAGTGCAGAGATAGTGGGGTGCAATTTTCTGTAGGAATATTTTTTTTCTGGGTAGAAATTCGTCATAAAATGAATAGTAAACATAGTGAGGGAATTTAATTCCTTAGGGAGTTCCTAGCCGTGGAATTTTATTTTCCGAGATCTGAGCAACAGATCCAAGTGGAAAATATATAAAATCTAGCAAGGAGTGTGTAAGCCTATCCAGTGCTACGCAGAGGGGGGAGAGAAGAGAAAATTAAACATTCTTGATGGCCATGGAAGCTCACGAGCTTAGAGATTAGAACCGGTTGGAGGGAGCTGCCTACAACTATGTGATATAGAAGGAAATAATCACATGCCTTTTGGATGACTAAAACCTCAAGCTTTTCATGACGATTACAATAGTTTTCCCTATAGATCTAGATCCATTGAAGAAGTAAAAATATGAAATGGTGAAGGCTAATAGGTTTCTCCTTGATGGATTCAAAGATCATATTATGTCTCATATAGCTGACAAGGACACAACTAGGCATATTTGGGAAGCTTTGGCAACGTGGTGTTAGTCTCTATGAGTTACCATTGATCAAATGTACTCTTTTCATGTGACTGATAAGGTCTTGGGGTCAAATAATTATATTTTAAAATAAATTTGGCATCTCATGGTTGTCAAATGATCATCGGTTATTGTTTAGGTTAGTGCTACTCCCTCCACTTTTTCATGGTCATCATCACTCATCATGGTCATGTCATTATTCAGATGTCCTAGGTCATCAAAAGAGATTCATTTCCATCATTTTCATCACCATTATGGGAGTTAGCAACTAAGAAAATAAAGTAAAAAGCTAATATTTACTTTTCAAGAAATTGTGATGCAGTACAACCAACTCATCATGTCATTTCTCAAAATTACATGTTATGTCACACCATCACTAAAGAAAAATATTGAGTTTTTGAGAAATTAAGAGGAATAAAGCTTTTTATGAGTTCATTTCATCCTTCCAGGTTTTCAAGAGCTCCTCTCTTGCACTCCAAAACTCTCCACAACCATTAGAAGGTATTAATACATCATCAAATTGCTCCATTCATCAGCTCGATGGGTTTTTTCTCAACATACGCCACGCTTGTGGACATACATTGTATTTATGGACATTCACTGCGTTTTTGAGTTTGAAGGTAAAAGAAGGAAAAAAATAGGTCATTTCTCATCCCATAAGTCTTAAAAAATCCAAAAAAAGTAATTAAATCATTCATCAATCCTCTCATGCAATGATTTCTATCAAAAAGTGATGAAAACGCTTTCCTAGGGTTTTATGCTGCATTTTTAAGATTTCATTGTTTTTCTTTCTTCCAAGGAGGAAATCCATATTTTTTCTACCCAAACACCATTTTATACACTTGAGAGACCCTCCCCAACAATTTACCATGCCTATTTTCCCCATACCACAACTTTTCTAAAAAAAAAACCAAGCCCATGCTGCGCTTTTTCTATGTTTCTGGGGTTTCCTTGTGTTTTCCACTTTCCCCCCTCTTTCCCTCACCCATTATAGGAAATTTCACTACCCCTATATTCCTAAAATCTACCCTTTACCCCCCATATTTTTCCTATAATTTTCCCTAACTCCTATCCCCTTCATTTCCCTCCCTAAACTAGCTGCTCTGATTTCCTTTTTTTTGCAGCCCTAATCCCCTACCCTTTCCCTTATCAAACAAGGGTTTTCAATCAAGAAAAACAAACAACATGGCCAATGAAAAGAAGAAATACAACAAGGGGTACATGTCTCAAGATATGAGCCAACTCGTATGTATGATATCAATGCTTCAAATTTCATTAAGAATTCATTTGGACAAGTAGGTTGCCTAGGGTTTTGTGAGAAAGTACAAGAGGTGGGAAATCATTGTAAGCTTCCTAGTCTATTTTCCACCAATTTAATAGGAACAATACCATTATAGTAGGGATGGACTCCTTGGTATCATCAAAAGTCATAGCTTCAGCCACTGGTATCCCTAACCAATGAGAAATTTGGTTTAATGGGATGGATTTGGACATAGAAAATTATAAAGTGTTCCTGAAACCATAGTATAAAGAAGCTCCCTCTCATATTTTCCCTTGTAGGAAATTGTTGGATAAATATACTCCTTTGATGAAGATGATTATGTAATATTTCAGTGGTGAAGGCAAGCTTAGTAGGTTGTATCAATATCACATAAGATTTTTGATGCACTTCACTTCCATCAAACCGCTAAATATACCTAATTACTTATTCAGAAGTTTGGTTAAAATGATAGAGAAGGTGCGGTCAAAAGGAAAGGATCATTCAACTAGCTTATTTCATCATGATTTGATAAATTCATAGTTCTCCATTAGCTCAAACAGATTAACATGCCATGGGTTACCTTCTTGGAGTCCGTTTCTCTTATACCTACCTCAAGTCAACCATAGAGCCCAAGTGTTCCTTAATCAGTTAGAACGTAAGAGGTTTGGTCATCAAGCAAGACATCAGGGACAAAAAATCAATCTAGAATAGAGTTTTCAGAGACATACAACAAAGGCATGAGGTTAGTTTTTGCTCCTGATATTGAAAAGGAGATGCCTATACCTAGACCCAGAACTAGGTTTCATGCTCAGAAAATACATAAGGAGGTTGTGAGTGATAAATAACTGCATATTGAAGCCATGACGGAATCAATTAGAGGCATAGATAATTCACCTTTCCAACATCATGAAGAAGTGCCTCCTGCAATAGAGATGACTTACCTACCAGAACACCATGAAGATAAGGCAGTTGAAGACACACTCAAAGAAAAAGAGGTAGAGATAAGAGAGCTCAAATATGACCTTGCTAAGGAAAATTTCATGGTGTATTTTTTGCAGCAAGATAATAGGCAACTCAAACTAAACCTACTGTTGAAAAGAAAGCCACAAGGGAACCATCCATCATCCAGATAGGCAGATGTTGTGGTAGGAAAAGAAAAGGGAAAATCCATAGTTGATGTGGATAAATTATAAGACAAATACATTCAGGCACATCCAAGAAGGCCTAAACTAGAGAAGAAGAAAGAAGAGAAAAACTTGAAAAAACACCATCTCCTCCTCAATCCCACAAAGACATCAATGACATAATAGCTATTGAAGTTGAAGAATACATAGAATTATGGCTTGGGGTAGTAAATGAACACCTAGAGAATCTACTGAAGAAGGAAAACAAAAACATTTACATGCAAAGGCACATGGAAAGGCACTATTATACAAGAAATTTGATTTGCAAGATTAGAGTTAAGAACATGAAGAAAAAGCTCAAGAAGACCCTAAGAAAGCTCAATAAGAAGGATAGCCTTGATATTTTGGTTGATGCACTCTTAGTTTCTTGAAAGTAGGATAGAAATATGGAAAGGAGAGAAAATTTTGAGTTTTTTTATCACACAGGCAAAAATAGTGCACATAAACAAAACATGTGCTCATTGTGCTTTTTCCCAAAGGCTCCAAATGAAAAATGGAAAACATGTACATGTGTCTTATGGTCATTACATCTCAAAAATATGATTTTGGTATCTTTTTTATCTCATGGATTTGGAGGAAAAGGTAAGAAACCACTAAAATTTCACCTTTCTTCCACTATTTTTGATCACATGCTGTGCTTCTGGAGTACTTGTGGAAAATTGAGTTTTAAGTAGTCTTGGAGAAGTTTTTTTTCTGATTTCAAGTTTTAGTGATATAGAGGAAATCCTAAGCTACCTGTACCAACCTTCATCAATGTTCCAAGATGGCTCAAAGTCATCCAAATCATCCTCCAAATCTCTCCGTGCCTGTTAAATTTCCCTGTATTTCTAAGAGATTTCGTTGCATTTCTAGGTTTGAATAGTTTCTCGACATGTGGAGGTAAAAAGTAAAAAAGTGTCTATGTAAAAGTTGTATCACGAGTTTTTTCATCTTTAATGAGCCTATTTATGGTCATATTTGTTAAGGGATATTATGTTTAATGACTTGAGACAAAAACTCAACTTGTTAGCTAAAAGAGGGGAAGTTGTTTCTAACTCCCCTATGATTAGGTTATGAGTCATTAGGTGCATTAATTAGTTGATTTGGATCGGGTTTTGAGCCATAGAGGTGGAATCTTGTTTATTTTTCTATATGTACTCAAAATTAAGTCATTGTGAGGGTTGGATACGTGGTAATCATAGTGTGGAGCTAGTGTGCGCCATTTTATAGTGATATTAAAGATAGTTGCAACAATAATCTTGGGATTCCTGTGGTATGCTTATTGACAATGTTTCTTCTTATTTTTATCATCAATTTGAATTTTTATTTCTCCTTACAACCATATGTCTTCTTTCATGTTATCATCTCATTAGTTTTTAAGCATAATTCATAATTTTTATACTTTGTTTTGATGATATCTTCACATTTGTGTCCCATTTCTTCTGATGAATGAATTCATAGTCATATGCTCATTTCGATCTTTAATTTTTCAACCCTATCCATAATGACAACCCAAATATGTCACTAAACATACCTACTTTTCCTCATTTTCATCTCTGCAATTGATCATTCGAAACCCTCACCTAGTTCCTAGATCTATGATCTTGATCCAACAAACTTAAATTAAAACCCTAATCAAAATTTACTCAGCTTATAAATAGCCTAAAATCCTTATTCTCCAGTCATTTCCGTTGGATGTGAGACTGATTTTGAGAGCACTCTATGACTTGGTAGGTCTAGATACTGAGTCTAAAGCCGGTCTGTGGTTACCCCTCTATCTTCCTTTCTCAGCCTTGGGAAACTAAAGGGTGATAACACGTTGTATGAAGGATCTTCTGAGCAGTAAAATAAGTACTTAGAGAAGAAACTAAGGATGGTGAAGATGCATAAAGAGGAGCGCATTGTTTCATTTCTGTCTAAACTTTTGGAAACCCATGATCAACTTTCAACTGTGGGGTCCACTCCTTCTCCTACAATAATGGTGATACCTGCTCTTAACACAGTCACTAAAGAATGGTAGGTTCTCATCCAGAGAATCCTCGACAAAGCAACCTTTCTAGGTTGGGAAGAGATGTGGGTTGATTTTCAGCAAGAAGAGCTAAGGAGGGACATATTCAAGTGTAAAATTGATGGAAATAGTAGTAGTAGGTCGAAGGTGAAGTACGAGGAGGAATAAAATGTAGCCCTTGCATCCAAAGGGTAGCAGAGACAAAATAAGGATGTATCGAAGATAAAGTGCTTTAGGTGGTGTGAATTTGGTCACTACGCTATATAGTTTACTTTTAAGAAAAATGACAAGGATGATAAGCACGATCTGAAGGTTGCACCTACAAATATCGAGGAGGATGAGTATGCCATGAGTGCCCACGTATCTCCAGGAGGGAGATGGGGCAACATTGAGCTGTAAGTTAGCAAGAGGTTCAATTAGGAAGGATCATTGAGGAGTCCACCTCTTGGATCATGAAATTTATATGAGTGTCCAAGATCACCATTAGAAGGTTGGAGGAATTTTTAGTGGTGCAGAGGAGTGTTGGATCAACAAATGCAGTGGTTAGCAACGAAAGAATCTGAGCAGTGTAGAGCAGAGTTGCAGCATTGAATAGATACATATTAAAAGAAACAACAACGTAGTTCTTCAAAGGGACAACATGGGACTAGCAATAGCTAGAGGTTCATCATCGAGATGCATCCTAAACAATTGCTCAAAATTTTGGATCTTTCTCAGCTGCTTCTCTCAAAAACTAAGTTGCAATGAAAATGATAGCAACAGATGTAGCATTTGAGAGAGAGTTGCATTACAAATGCAGTGTTTATTGTGGCAGGATTAGTAATAGTCCAGTTGCAGGAGTAGTGCAGTGATCGATGGGTAGCATGTTAGACAACAGTAGCGCATAGGGAGATGCTTCTGAATCAGAGCAGTGTGTAGCGGGGCATATTTGCTAGAGAACATTCCTAGCTAAGAGGGAGTGTTGATTTGTGGTAGAATGTGACATGCTCTAAGTATCCAACTTTGTGGAGAGGCTTAGACACATGCATTCAAGATAACCCAGAATTTTTTTTGGTAAATTCCACCTAGAAACAGTTTTATTTGATAAATTAATTATTTTTAATGAGGACCCTAAGTCTAACTTAGGAAATTAAAATAATTAACGAGTATTAATATAAACTATGGGTGTAACTTCTCGAAAAATCAGATCAAGTCAAAATGTAATCGTAGTCGTTGATTGGATATCTAATCTCAGTCATTGAAATATCAACAAGAAGACTATAAAGGAAGGCTTGAGGGTAGTTTTGAAAATACACTAAAAATATCAAGTGTTCAATTTATTTTGTGAGAAGTTGTAAAGGAGAAACTTCAATCTAGAGATTCTTCACGTAGTTAAGGGGAAAAGAAAGTATCCAGAGAGAAATATTTCTCAAGTGGACAATCCTTAATGAGAGAAGCACAAAGATCCATGGCTCCATTGCAAACAGGAGAGGATGAAAAAATACACATAGTATGTGTTCATACATAGAGGTGGCCTGAAACCGGAAGGGAATTCCAAAAGGGTTTGGTAAAGATTTGAGTTTAGGGGAGCGAGAGTCGGGGTTGTGAGACTAGGAGGTAAAGATAGAATTTTTTGGAGAGCATGTCGATCCAGAAACAAAGTGACACAGTGTCGAGGAGGGATGACGGTGGGACTGTGTAGTGACTAATCAGAGACATCACAGATCCTATTGGAGGCATGTCATTCATTCGTCGGATCAGTATATATTTCTAGTGCTAGTGTGAGGTAACCTCACTAATATTTATGTCAGTCATATTCTATGTAACTTAATTGTCCAGTGAGACATTCGAAGATGTATTCAGAATTTACTGCTGCTTAATAATAAAACCCTCAGATCCACTGCACCGATTTTCCCACATTGGGTTTTTCTAGGGACTTAGTCGAAAAATAATGATGTCATGTGTGATGCTTTTATTTTTCTCATTTTCCTATTTCTGCATTTAAATTTAATGAAGTGAATTCTTCTTCAGTAATTACTTCAATGTTTACAGAACAAATTTGCAAATAACTTGTTTATTTTTTAATAACAAGTAGGAGAAGCTAATTCAGTTTGTTTTAGTAGGATTCCTGATCCAGGACTTGGAATTTTCACATGTAGTTCTCGCAAGTCAGTAAGTTCTTTGGTTGCGACAATTATTACTTTATTTTGGCATTCAATAGGATCAACCTACTCTCTTATGGTGTGATAATCAAAGTTCAATACAAGTTTCTAGAATTCTTGTGGAGCATCACCAGGAAAAAAAACATTGGGATTCATATGCACTTCATTCGCCAACTTAATCAAGATGGTGTTCTTGGCCTAGAATATGTACCTACTGAAGAAGAAGTAGCAGATATTTTTATAAACTTCTTGAAATCACCAAGGTTTTTTCAGTTACGACATATGCTCCGAGTAAAGGAAGTTGTCGTTGTGGGGTCATCTTGAGTCCTCCTTCCTTTATCTCTTAATTTTCTTTCCTTATTTCTTTCTTATGAAATGTTGTACATGGATACCTAAAAAGGCCTAGTTGTCGAGATCCATTCTTTGTGTTATTTTTTCTTTATTTTCCTCCCTACATTTCACTTATGGTGGTTTTTAGAGTTTCAATAAATACTAAAACTTATAAGCTGACGAAGCAATCTTATTAGTTTTATTGTCAGTCTTATCTTTATCTATTAATTCATTAGTCTTATCCACTAGCTATCATTAGAAGCTCTAATTTTTCCTTTAAATTAGGCTCATATATAGCTCATTTTATCAAGCAATGAAGTGTGTTTCTCTTTGTTCTTCATCTTGTGATCTCTTGGTAGAAGGATTTTTTAGCTTCACAATATGTTCCTAAGGTATTTTAATACTCTTTCATTCCCTTGGAGGAATTTCTCCCAGTGTTCCAGACATTTTTATCTTCCATTATGTATGTGTGAGAGTTTCTTTTCTGCCTCTCCACTGTGAAAACATGAATGGTTCTCCCCCATCCACTTGCTTTTGTGTCTTCCCAACAGACTAACTAGCTATAATTTTTGAGGCTCCACATAGTCAACTTCCATGGACAACACAACCCATTCATGGTCTTTAATTTTTTCCCTTTATTTATTTCTATTAGAGCAAAAAGAAACATCAACATTTTTTTTTTATCAGTTGATTTATTTGACATTCATCGCATTAAAGTCCTCATCCAATATAGGGTTGATGTATTTAAATCCACCAATTCCTCTAGTAATCTCCCTCCCCAAGAAACTATAATATGTGTCCCTTCTCTGAGCCTTTTTGAATAATTACAGTTATTTGAAATGAGGGATTATTAATGAGGGGTTGTCACATACGACCCTTTAGCTTGAATTTGATATGGTTCTGCTACGTGAAAGTAATTTTGCAGCTATTTTTGTAATGTCGGTTAGGCCAACATCTTAGTGTTAGTCTAGTTTCAATATATTATATTAGTTCGTAGATGTCTGTCTCTTCTCTAATAAGAGTATATTTCTTTCTATGGTAGGATCTCCTGTGTGAAGGAATTGTTTGACTTACTCTAATCCTCTATGTAATTCTCAATTTTTATAGTTAATATAATTCACCATAAGAATTTTTTAATTTTAGAAACTTGAAATGTATGATGAAATGTGTGTTTTTATGTGTACTATGAACTCATGTTTATTAACATTTATATAATTACATTACTTATTAATCATTTAAAATAGTAAAAGTATTATTTCAAAATTAACACACTAATAACATAATTAAATAACTATATATATATATGTAACATGCACTCAACAATTTTTTTTTTTTTTTTTATCTCATTGATTACTAATATTTGCTACGTAACTCAATGTCAGGTTTATTACAGTAGGAACCAGTTTTTAATCATTTGATGTTTTACTAATCTTTATTGAGGAGAATAACAATTTGGGTTTCCTTATATTGAATTTACAAAACTTGACTATGCCAGTGATCCTTTCATTACATATTTTTTGATAGGAATATCTAACACACTATTTCAACATTACAAAGGTGTAAACAGTTAACCTTAAAGGTTGACAAACCGGTACTTAAATATATACATTATGTATTCTCACATATAGTTGCTCGAATCACCTTTTTACTTGTGCCACCAACTGAAGATCTTTTTTTCAGTTCAAGCATAATAATGCCATGAATCATGCCTAGGGGTTTTATGGGGTGTTTTTTATTTTTATTCAATCATTTCTTACCATACAAGAAATATTATAGAAGCACTATATTGCAGCAAGGTTTATTGAGATGTTTTAAATCATGTTCTAAGTTAACAATTGGGTGTATTCTCATGCTTTGTGTATATTTATACTCTAACCCATTATTACAAGGGAGTTTGACTTAACATATGACATGGTTCTTATTTCAGTGTCAAATTTATTTACACCTAGTAATCAATGTAAATAAGGATTCATCACCCCGTTAATAAGGTTCTGGCAAATTTTTTTGAATTATGTTTTTATTTGGTTAACATCCACCACCCTAGATGTATGTGATTGGTACTTATGGTCATAAAACCATGTCGTTTGATTTAGTTTGAGAGATTATAATGTTTGAATAAACCTTACGCTGCTCGTAGACTCTTGTGATACGTATATAAACGTTGAACTGGCTCTAACTATGAGTTGGAAATGGGTTACGCTACCAACCGAAGGTTTCCAAACCCTCCAAAAATTGTACTACATGGAAGGGAAACGACGATCCAAGAGATCCTTAAGTCTGCAATCGAATCAACAGTGGGATCACCAACTCACCAACTCATCAATGGTGGATTGCAGGATGGGGTTGATCTGCAGGTGGGGACAGAGGGAAGGAAACTAGAGGGTAACCACTTTCTCTCTCCATGCTTCCAAACCCTCATTTCATTTCTAGCGATGGTGCTCCTCAAAATCTTCCCATTTTCTAGCCTGTGCGTGGACAACTCCGGTGTGACAGTCCGACTTCGGCACTGTGTTAATCAACTACAAAAGTAAATGATGTCAACAAATTGGGTTTCTAGAATTAATTAAATAAGTTTTAGTTTTTCTTGAATACTGTATAAATCCATTTATTCTTCATGCTCGTCGGCTACCATGACCGATAGAAACGTCTACTGCCTCAAGGGTATTTTATTCTTGTTGCAAAACTCCAGGTCCGAGCGACCACAATCAAGCTTAATTGTTTTTCCATTTGAGGTATATTATCTTGCGAGGCCGTTATGTATTATCAACATTCAAATATTCCCTTCTGAGGGTTTCTATGATTTTGTTGAGCTATGTTGAATGAGTTTACGTCTCGGTCTTTAATCTACCGAGAGGGTTTATTATCTTTGATCTCGTAGAAACATATAAATGTATCTGTGTTCACTTAATGATTTTTTTTCTTCTACGCAGGCAAAGGCTGCTATAAGTTTGTAATGTTTAAGGAAGAATAATATTTTTCTATACAATCTTTGCAATTTTTCACCGTTTAATAAATACCGGTCTGCTTGACTTTCTTTCTAGTCACTGAGGGTAAGGGATTGTCCCGGTGGCAAGGCTTCAACCTAGCTGTAGGATTTTTACAGTCAACACAATATTATTTCTTTCTCTTTTTTTTTAAGGAAACTACTATTGCCATGCCATTAATGCACACAATTCCTTGGCTTCCTTCCTTTTTAGAAAAATATTGTTTGGTTCTCTTAAGAAAAAGTATTATGCAGCGCTTACAAGGAGCATTTACAGTTTCCTTCAAGGAGTTATTGTGCAACTGCACCAGATAATTTTACTCGGATTCTTTCCAGAGAGTATTATGCAATCCTTTTGGAAGTTGCCACTAAACTCATTTAAAACTTAGTTTTGTTTTTAGAGACCACTACAAAATGCTTTTAACAAATATAAGAGATAATATAATCATTTTTATAGTCAATATCATTTTCAATCTAGTATTTCTACAAAGATATGACTATTGTTGACTCGATACAGTCTCCTAGCTTGGAACTACTATTACAGTTATTATGGTTCTTGGACATTATATGATATTTATCAAGAAATTTATGAAAACCTTACCTTAGGATCGATAATGTATTAAATTTCTCTTTTTTCGGAAATAACTTGTATGCAAGTTACTTACTGTTCTTATATCATCCACCACCTTAGCCCTAAGAAGCTTAAAAAGGTGGATCACCCAAGAGCATAGAAGGGGAGAAATGTTTAAAAAATGTGAATGGGTTAATATGAAAGGACATCCATATAAAAAAGGGGGGGGGACAAGGCGTTATATTATATTGTAACCTTGCAACAAAGCTTTAATCGAAACAAAAAAGACAAAGGTGCAAGATAGCTGCACAAGGCAAGGCCCGCCCACACTCCCCGTAGTAAAAGGATAAAGGCGCATGAACAATTCCGGGGGGTTCAAAGATGGCAGGGGGAAGGTGGAAGCTCCCCCCTCCGGAATTCTGGTGACGTGGCATATGATGGGACTCGAGGCAGATATTCCGTGGGATAATGGCCGCAGGGTTAGAGCTGCTCCAAAACCCCGCCAGACTTTCTAGTGGGCCCGACCACGGAGGACACCTGGTGCTATGAATATAACGGTAAGGTAAGTCCTAGGACACTCGGTACACGACCAGTACCGGCATTTAACCCGATGCATGGTATGCACCTGACTAAACTCTGATAGCAAATAACCAGATGTCATGCGTCTCAGTGTCGACACCCTTATGACGTCAGCCCCACAAGTGTCATCCTGGTCTCGTTTTCCGGGAAATTTGAAGCCATATAACCCTGCCTCTGTATTCATTGTGGTAAATTACTTTCTTTTACGACATACTGTATAGATAAAGTGCGAGCATCCAGTACGAGGTCTACCCAGTCGCTTTCAGCTTCCCTATATCGTTTTCCCCGAGAATTTTCCGTACTGCGCATGTATTTCATCCCCTTTTCACTATCTGGTTTCCTTCCGCTTTTCATTTTCATAATGGTCATGTGTAAAGTCAGGGTTAAGAAGTTTGAACCCAAAACCCCTCAGGTTCGGGAGTCTAGGGCTACCCCTGGAGCTGAGTTATTCACAGACTTGCAAGTCCACATTCGAGACCCACAATACCCGTTTCTCATTAGTAGTGTCAAGCTAGATTTATTCAGGAAGCATGTGGAAAATAGGGACAGATTCAGGGTCGTTTTGTCAGGACTATATCACGAAATTACTCCGTCTATCTACCTAGTTGTCTCAGGGGAAACTTCAAGTGGCAGAGAAACAGTTTCAAATGACACGAAAAAAGATTCACGAGCTCGAGGCCCGCCTCAAAGAGAATTCCAGAAAGGTAGTGTGATGCAGGGGCATTAGGCACAATCAAATACTTTGTATTTAAATAGACATAGGGGGGTCTCATGCTTTTGCTTTCTTATGTAATTATTAATATTTGAGTGATTTTTAGTTAATTATGGAGAGAAACTGTAAATGTTCCCAAATGATTGGAGAACATGAGAGAAGCTGATTAGTTAGGAATGTGAAGAGTCAGTTTCAGTTTGTTTAAGGATTTAGGCTAAATCTAGAATTTCAAGAGTTTTGTTGAGTCACTGAAGGAGCTGAATCGATTCATGATCAATTTATAACTGTAAGCCTCAAAGGCATTAAGGAATAGAGCTGAAGATTTGGAGAGATAGAGTAGGAGGAGAGGGGCCATCAAAATAAAGATCTGGCCAAGACAAGAAGTTTGTAAGTGGTTTCATTGTACATATGAATGAAGGAATTATTCTTGAATGTATTTGCTTTGATTGACTTAATTCTGTGTGAATGGCTTTGTACTTCATAAGCAACCGTGGAAGGATAGTGTGGTAAAATACTGAAATTGAGATTATAGGGTTGTGTGAACTCTGTGAATCGATCACATAATTGTGTGATTTGTATGCTTTGAAACATAAATTGATTTGGGGTATATTCCAACATTGAATCATTATTCCATAATTAATTTAGGGAGAAATTAGATACACTGTTGTATATACACAGTGAAGAGGAAATGGGGTCTTGAAGTCACATTAAAAGGGTTGAAGATAAAGTGTGAATGTTACGAACTGTTTGAGCTTTGAATTGAAATCAGGTTGAGAGTTTAATTACAATTGATATAGTTGTGAAGAAATGGTGATGGTTGAGATTTCAATGGAACCGTGAAAAGAAAGAATAAACAAGAACAAGGGCAGAATTTCTTTATAATAAGACGTTGAAGAGTGGGTGGAACCCTGAGTCAAAGAGCAAAGCGGAACTGTGAGAATAAAAAGTAAAGGTGGTTTTGGGAGAACGAGACCAGCAGTATCGCGCGACGCTTTAAGTGGTAAGTGGAATTGAGAAAAAAATGAGATATCATTTGTTGATTGACGCGTGTTAATGAGTGGTATTTGAATACCATTTATATCGTGTAATTTCGAAGAATTAACCCCCGTGCAACTTTGTTGCATGATTATCGTCGAATCTGTCAGTGGAAGCATGCTAAGACTGCAACTGTTGGATGTGGAATGTATGTTAAATGCTGGGACCCAGTTCATCACGTGATTTCTGAGAGATAACCTCCATGCACTTTCATAACGTGACATTCGTTGAATGTGTGCAATAGTGAAGTTTGGAGCGCGATAAATTGTGGACCATTAGATCTATTCGACATTTAGTGCGAGGTGAGGACAGCTATGGGACTAGCTAATATATCAGCATTCAGTGACAAACCAAGGTATGTTGCAATGTTATGCGTATGAATGTGTTGTGGTACTAGGTCCACATTAAACTAACATTTGAATGTTAATTGGGTTGGTTTATTAAACAGTGCGGAATATTGTATAATGGGCATAAAGGAGATGTGAATGCTAATTATGTTGGGATTATTATATGCGCAGTAAATATATATCATAGACAGGACACCTTGATATAAGGTCTGAACTATAGAAAACCTTAGACTTTTAAAAGTCTATCATTGTAGATCTAAATGCCAAGGATTGCTTTAATTGAAGGTTTATGGTAAGTGAGAGGGCTTTAACTTGGTAACTAAATGAAAGGAAGGGATCTTGGAATAAAGGGGTTCGACTATGGCTTTATAACCATATATTAACTGCGAAGAAATTTCATGGTGAATATTGTTGAAAGAAGCTTCCAAAATTGGGGGTAATTCAAATCTGGGTTATCTTGGTTGATGAGGTTTATAACCATAAGAATTGTAATTTAATATCTCAAATCTTAGATTTGAGATTTTAAAGCTTCCACACTTATTTATTTAAATTTCCAGTTCATATAATAATATGGAGATGCATTTTTATAAGCAAGGAAAGGTTGAGATTTTATTGAGCACAAATTGGGAATGCATTCTACATGCATAGAGTGTGGAAAATGTGGGTAAGTAGGGTACCTCGATATCATGTGGTATCAGAGCTGAAATAGCTCAGTTGAAAATTTAATTTTTGAAATGCATATGTACTGAAGCAGTGAGGAAAATTTGAAGTTTAAATCTGTTTAACAGAAATCGCGTATTTGATTAGGTATGCAGTGAAGTTATTCAGGTTTGTAGAATCTGGAGTTGAAGACAAAGTGTTTTGAAGATTGGAGCATAGAGAGATGCAGTGCACGTGAAAGAAGAAACAAGATTACACAGAATCTTGAAGGTGAGTTGATGAGCAGTTTTTAACTCTGGTTTGAAGAATTGTTTGCAAAACTCAAATTGTAGGCGAGTGAATAAATCTCAGCAAAATCAGATCACAGCTTTGAGAGCGGTGATGAAAGAGTCAAGCAGAGGATTCTAAGTGAAGAAGAAAGTGTGGCATAACCTAGAGAATATCCAACAGAGGTTGGATGAAATAAGGACAGATGTGTTCTTGAAAAGTTGTAGAGTGAAGCCTAGAAAGAGCAGAAGAGAGTGCTCAAAATGTTCCAGCAGAGAGGGGACCATACTTGCCAAAAGCCCAGATCCGGAGGAAAGGATTGGTAAGGTAAGTGGCAGCAGGAGAGCTTGTTGTTGCAGAGGCTTAGTGTAGCTGATGAGTGGAGAACTCATGATGGAGAAAATGATTACTACTGATAGTCATAGAAAAGATTGCGGAGGTTATGAGAGAGGCCACAATAGAAGAGAGAGAATATGCCAGGACAAATGGCATGAGGAAGAAATTGACTGATGCAGAATATTGGAAAGAGGTAGCTGAGACCAGAGAACAGTTTAATAAATTGGTAATGATGATAGAGGAAAGCCAGAGAGTTGGTTGGCTCATGAAGAAGAAAGTAAAGTGACATGGGCTACAGATGAAGAGAGAGAAAATGATAAATGCTCAGCAGAAAGAGAGATTACTTAGGATGATTGAGTATTTGGAGAAGGACTTGAAGACTAAAACTTCAAGTGAGACTAAGAGGTCAAATGGCGTTACATATGATAATTTTTGTATGTTTGCAGAAGAGCTGAGAAAGCTTGAATAAAGGATGGATGTACAGTTGGAATGTGCAGAACTCAGAGTAGCTGAGTTGAGAAGAGAAGTTTCTGGTTGTGAAGTAGAACCGAGTACAGATGAAGAATGGAGATCTGTAAAAGATCTTATGAATCATGGTGGAGGTTTAAGACATCAAGAATTTTTTATTGCTGAAGAGGAAATTATTGATGATTTCCTGAGTGATTGGACAAGTCCAGATCAGCTGGATGATGTAGAACCTTGTGTTTTTTTGACTGATAATTGTGATGTGATTACAGGTTTTATAGGGGAGGATGAACAATCTTGTGAGTCTCCCACAAGTATGAAAAAGTATCTCTCAAAATATGAGTACTCTGAAGTAAGATGCAATGTTGGAGAATGTCTCTTGACTGAAGGAAGTAGTGATACATTTATGATGGAAATTATTGCAGCACAGGTTGAAATTCTTGTGGATGAAGAAGGAGAGGATCATTTTGAAGAACTGATATATGAAACATCAGTTGAGTCTGTTGAAGCTTGTGATTTGCAAAATGAAGGTTTGTGTATGAATGCAGGGATAGTAAATGATGATGAAGTTCTTAAAGAATGCCAGAGAGAAATTGCATTGTTGGAATACTTGTTGGAGAATTCAGAGTATGAAAGAGAGATTGCAAAAGGTAGATTTCATCATAGTGAACACGAAAACATCATGGGAGTAGATGGTGTGAATGAAAGACTTGTTGATAGTCTTGGGAATTATTCAGAGAATTCTTTGGGAAAAGTGAACCAGCCTATTGATGCGCTGATAGAGAAGGAAGGAATTTTAGGACAGCATACTAAAATGCTGGTAGAGGAAAGAAAGGCACTGAGGCCTTACGATTTTTTCTTTAACAATTTCTTTGTGAATGCAGATTTTGTTGGTAATGAAGAAAAATTGACACCACTGGACAACCAATTAAAAGAGGAGGAAAATTCTGTGGAAGAATTTAATCCATGGAATGAGGAAATTGGATTGCTAGAGAATATGCTGAACAACTGGGATTCAATACAGGAAGGAGAACCTCAATTTAAAAATTGGGGATTGCAGAATGTAAAGATACAAGGGAATGAAGACAGGGAAGATTTTCTGAGTCTTGGAAAATACTTAGGACTACAGAAGGAAGAATTGGTGACTGGATCATCAGGGTCTTGTAATGTTGAATTTGACAATTTGACTATAATTTCAAGGGTTATAGAAGACAATTCATGTAATGAAATTGTAATGAATGAAGCTGAATGTTGCCAAGAAAGATATGATGATGATTATCTTTCAGAGGAAGATCAAACTAAATTACTACAGCAGAAGGAATTCATATATTCCTTGTTTTATGAAATAAATTGGTTCAATGAAGTTGTGCTTGATGATGATAAATTTGATGATAATGACTGATTGAGTTTATTGAATGGCCAAATAAAGAGTGACGGACAAATAACTGAAGTTATTGTAGATATGGAAGGTCAAAACTCTATTCTGATGAAAGATGAGGACACAATACTTGAAGAACTTGATTGGATTGCCAGAATCAATCAAGAAGATGGAAGAAAATTATTGAATTATTGTCAAGGAAGAAGAAGAAGAATATGCTGAAACAAGTTTGCAGCATATTGATGAAATGCTTGAAAATAGATTGTTGAATTTTTTGCTGAAAACATTTGGAGAAGAGAATGAATTGGCAGAGTAGCAGATTGAAGTGTTGCCAGAGGAAATGTTAAAGCAACAATTTGAAGTGTTGCTAGAGGGGGAAGAGACACAAAGATTCTATAACTTTGATATTTGTTTTATGATTGCAGGTATTGATGGAATGACTAAAGAATGTTTGGTCCAGGAAGAGAGGAAAAGAGATGATGATAGTGACTAGCAATTTAAATACCAGTACAGATAATTGTTGAAGTCAGAGAATGAAGAAATTGTCATGGATGACAATGAGGAAGAACTTTAATGTTGTAGAGAACAAGAGGGTATGGATGATTGGGTGGCAGGTAGGACAGCAGTAGGAACCGAATGAGTAAGGACTGAGCAAGTTAAAGCTGGAGCTAAAGCTACAACAAAGGTGGTAGTAAGAGTTCAACAAATAAGAACTCAGCAAGCAGAAGCAGAAGTACAAGTTCAGCAATCAAGATGGAGCAGTATCTAGCAGTCAGAAGATAAATTAGACAGGGAAATTGAATTGATAAGAAAGTTGATGGTGAAAGTGTCTTAGAAGAAGATAGCAACAAGAAAGCAGAGAAACAACAGTAGCAAGGGCAAGACAGTCACAAACCATGAAAGCTTAGCAATTGGAGAGATGCAACATAAGATATGGAATCCTGGAGAAGAGCAGTTGAAGGATGATGTAGCTGTTGGATAGTAGAAAAACAGAGTATTGGATCCAGGAGGCAGAGATTAAAGACACATGATCAGGAGATCATGAACAAATTGAACCTTGGGAGTCTGATGCAGGGGCATTAGGCACAACCAAATAATTTGTATTTAAATAGACATAGGGGGGTCTCATTCTTTTGCTTTCTTATGTAATTATTAATATTTGAGTGATTTTTAATTAATTGTGGAGAGAAATTGTAAATGTTCCCAAATGATTGGAGAACATGAGAGAAGCTGATTAGTTAGGAATGTGAAGAGTCAGTTTCAGTTTGTTTAGGGATTTAGGCTAAATCTAGAATTTCAAGAGTTTTTTTGAGTCATGGAAGGAGCTGAATTGATTCATGATCAATTTATAAATGTAAGCCTCAAAGGAATTAAGGAACAAAGTTAGAGATCTCGAGAGATAGAGTAGGAGGAGAGGGGCCATCGAAATGAAGATTTGGCCAAGACAGGAAGTTTGTAAGTGGTTTCATTGTACATATGAATGAAGGAATTGTTCTTGAATGTATGTGCTTTGATTGACTTAATTCTGTGTGAATGGATTTTTACTTCATAAGCAATTGTGGAAGGACAGTGTGGTAAAATACTGAAATTGAGATTATAGGGTTGTGCGAACTCTGTGAACCGATCACATAATTGTGTGGTTTGTATTCTTTGAAACATAAATTGATTTGGGGTATATTCCAACATTGAATCGTTATTCTATAATTAATTTAAGGAGAAATTAGATACACTGTTGTATATACACAGTGAAGAGGAAATGGGGTCTTGAAGTCACATTAAAAGGGTTGAAGATACAGTGTGAATGTTACGAACTGTTTGAGCTTTGAATTGAAGTCGGGTTGAGAGTTTAATTACAATTGATATAGCTGTGAAGAAATGGTGATGGTTTACATTTCAATGGAACCATGCGAAGAAAGAATAAACAAGAACGGGGGTGGAATTTCTTTATAATAAGACGTTGAAGAGTGGGCGGAACCCTGATTCAAAGAAAAAAGTTGAATCGTGAGAATAAACAGTAAAGGCGGTTTTGGGAGAATGAGACCAGCAGTATCGCACGGTGCTTTAAGTGGTAAGTGGAATTGCGAAAAAAAATGTGATATCATTTGTTGATTGACGTGTGTCAATGAGTGGTATTTGAATACCATTTATATTGCGTAATTTCAAAGAATTAACCCCCGTGAAACTTTGTTACGCGATTATCGTCGGATCTGTCAGTGGAAGCGCGAGAAGACTGCAACCGTTGGATGTGGAAGGTATGTTAAATGCTGGGACCAAGTTCATCGCGTGATTTCTGAGAGATAACCTCCATGCACTTTCATAACACGGCATCCATTGGATGTGTGCAATAGTGAAGTTTGGAGCGCATAAATTGTGGACCATTAGATCCATTCGAAATTTAGTGCGAGGTGAGGAAAGTTGTGGGATTGGCTAATATATCGGCATTCGGTGACAAACCAAGGTATGTTGCAATGTTATGCATATGAATGTTTTGTGGGACCAGATCCACATTAAACTAACATTTGAATGTTAATTGGGTTGGTTTATTAAACAGTGTGGAATATTGTATAATGGGCATAAAGGAGATGTGAATGCTAATTATGTTGGGATTATTATATGCGCAGTAAATATATATCATAGATAGGAAACCTTGATATAAGGTCTGAACTATAGAAAACCTTAGACTTTTAAAAGTCTATCATTGTAGATCTAAATGCTAAGGATTACTTTAATTGAAGGTTTATGGTAAGTGAGAGGGCTTTAACTTGGTAAGTAAATGAAAGGAAGGGATCTTGGAATAAAGGGGTTCGACTATGGTTTTATAGCCATATATTAAATGTGAAGAAATTTCATGGTGAATATTAGTGAAAGAAGCTTGCGAAATTGGGCGTAATTCAAATCTGGGTTATCTTGGTCGATGGGGTTTATAACCATAAGAATTGTAATTTAATATCTCAAATCTCATATTTGAGATATTAAAGCTTCCACACTTATTTATTTAGATTTCCAGTTCAGATAATAAGATGGAGATGCATTTTTATATGCAAGGAAAGGTTGAGATTTTATTGAGCACAAATTGGGAATGCATTCTACATGCATAGAGAGTGGAAAATGTGGGTAAGAAGGGTACCCTGGTATCATAGCAGCTCTGCAGAAGGAAATAGAAGAGGGGAAACAAGAAAAGTTGCTGCAAGAGAAGACTATCCAGGACCTTATGAGCCGGATGAAAGGAAACATCACCCTTCTCGATTCTCGACGCTTAATTTGGACAGACATTATTATGGAGGTAAAGAAGCGTTGGGATTTTCTGACCCTTATTAAAGAAAAGAAGGCCGCGGTACGCCAATTAAGAAAAATTTTACATGAAGGGTATGCAGATGCTTCAACTAAGGTTGAAAACGCCAGAAGGTATATTTCCCTTCTAAATGGCTTGAGTTCAGAAGAATTCGCCAAACGAGGAATCAAGAGTAGGTTCAAAGAGGCGTCAGAATGTCAAAGGGTGATGGAAAAAGAAGCTCTGCGCAACCTTGCACTGGGCAGTTTGGAAAAGATGGTCACAAGCTTGGAGCAGTTAAAAACAAAATGGACCGAATTGACACTCGCCGGCCTCATATCATGCTAGGAGCCTTCAGATGTGGTTCTTCAACCGTTATCAGCATACGAGTGCCAGCCATCTGAGAAGACCACTCGGCTTAAGGCCGAAACCATAATTGTAGCACTTGGTAAGGAATTCTCTCTTCTACATCAAGTGAAACAACGGTTGCCCACTCTGGCAAGTTATGCTGAGCTAACAGAAGTGCATATTCGGGGCGATGCTTTCACTATGTTACCTGATATTGTAGCCAACACCTTGCAGAGGTGCAACAATCATGCAAGTTCATTGGTCACCACATCTGCTCCGTTCGCCTCTAAGAAATCCAGCTCCTCTGCAACTAGCCTCGACTCCTTCCCACCACCAAAATTGTTAACTCATGATTGGGCCTACGTGGCCTCTTGTTTTATTTTTACTTTCAATATTCGAGTGGAATTCATATTTAACTCTTGAAATTTTTACTTTCAGTTAGAAATTTGTGTTATTTTCATTAGAAATGGCTACAAGCCCGATTTGTAAGATGATGGGAAGCATTTTGCCCCATCATCAATTTTGATTTTTTGATTAAGACCGAAAATTGTATATAGGCACGCGGAAAAGATATTTTCCCAAAATATCTTTCCTCTTATGGCCCATGAGAGTGTTATAAAAGTAGAAAGAAAAGACAACTACATCATTCCAGATTTTCCAAAGGACTCACTAGTTCAAGCACTCTGTATGTATGTTGTCTGAATTTTGATAATTGATGTTGAAGATCCCGTAGGGATTCAGTGATAAGAAGCTTTGTTGGAATTGGGTATTATGATCTAGGTGATTGACAGTTTGTAACTCTTCTCTATGTTTTTAATAAAAATTTTCATTTCACATATATCCACATTTTTTATATCTATGCTCTGGAATGCGAGTGCTCCTATGTTTAAATGTGAATTTATCATTAAAGATACTCACGTTTACTCAGCTATAGCACTTTAAATATAGCTCAGGCATGATATTTTGTTTAATTTTTCATCTATTCCACCATTCCCCCGATATTAACTACAACGGATCCTTGTCTTTGGAATTGTTCACATATATGGATTATTATCCTTGCATAGGCCCAATATATATGGATTTTTGTCTTTGGATAAGCACTGCTATGGTTAATATTCTACTACATTCTCTTCCAAAGTCATCACATACATATTAATTGATATCTGTGTGTCATTTTAGAAGTCGGCCCCCTCTACAAGATTCTATTTTAAAGCTGTCAGATGCATTTATGTATTGAAGTTTATACTCAGTTTCTTCAGCTTCATAGTTGTTGTGTTTAACTTTGGGGTCTTACTTCCACCCTTATTAAAACCATTCATCCAAGAGATTATAGCATGAGAGCCTAGCCTTGTCAACTCCTATCAGTTGAGTCATATGATCCTTGCAGTTAAGATGTCCTAGGCACTGGTCTTTATACAACTCAAGACTGTCTCTAGGAGCTACAACATCTTTCTGGCGCCGTTGTTGGGGAAAGAATTTAGAGAAGTAAATACCCGGGCCTCGAGAAATATTCATCCACCGTTCAAAATAGGTGAGCAGGAAGGTTTGGAAGTTGTAGATCCCTCACCTTGGTGACTACAATGTCATTCAAAGAATAAATCTATTTGCAGTCCTGGCTTCCCAAAAGCCACACTTGAGGTCATATACATCCCAGTTAAGAACAACTTCAGTTTCTGATCTAGAAAAAATTTTGCACAAGAGAGGTTGGAGAGAAAGACGATTAGCTTATACAAATATTCCTAGATTCTCCCTGGAAGACTCTCCAGCCTCCTCCCAATTAGCTCAAGTAGAAGGTCCTGATTCTACTGCAAGAACCCTTGACTATACTTCAACTAACCCCTCCCTGGAAAATATTGAAGCAAAAGATGAGGTTGATTTTGTAGACACCATGAGCTTCTTTCTGCATCTCACTCTCGAGGCTGAAGAAATCAAATAAGTCACAGACATTTCCGATACTCATATTCCAACATTTCAATCAACCTCTCAAGCCTCCGTTCAATATATCCCCATTATCATACATACTTCTCTTCCACCACCTCCTCTTACACATCAGACTCTCCCAACACCCCCACAACTAACGATGGTTGTTCCTGGCTTCCTGTTGAACAAATATGCCCCCTTGGCATTTCCTTAGGTCCTAAATGACATGCCTGAGGATTACTTAAAGATCCTACCTCGTTTCAATGGAGAAAATGATATTGAAGCTCAGAAACACCTGGAAGTTTCTGCGCCTTCGCAGAAAATTTTAATGTTGAACATCTAGATGTGGTTTTGAGATTGTTTGTCCAGCCTCTAGATGGGGAGGCCAGAAAATGGTTCAAGACCCTAGGGGACCACTCCATTAATAATTGGGAGGAAATGGAAAATTCATTCAGCAGAAAATGGGGAGAAAAGAAGGATCATGGTTACTATCTTGCGGAGTTCAATGCTTTAAAGAAGAGACGTAATGAAGACGTGTCTGAGTTTATTAAGAGATTTAATAGACTATATACTAGCCTACCTATAGAAATGAAGCCGCACCAGATTGCCGCTAAAGTGGTCTTTGTAGCAGCATTTGAGTCAGAATTCGGATTCACCCTGAGAGAGAGAAAGTTTGCTACCTTCGATCAGGCTTAGATCGATTCACTAGAAGTCCAAGCCAACTTCACTTCTACAGGAAAATCCATAGGGAGGTTGGTCCATGATGCTAGGCGCAGAGGGAAAGAAGAAGCATCTACCTCTAATCAAGACAGAGAGGTAGCTGATAACAAAATTGAGGAGATGAGTAAAATGATCAAGAATATTTCGAGCAAGTCAATGAAGCTTGAACTCGAGGCTAAGAAATCCTCCTCCAAGAGATTTCAAGCTTCTCCAAATAGGGTTTATAACCCCCAATACAGAAAGCCTCCTTTACAAATATTACAAAGACAGCGGAAGGAGTAGCAAGACCACATACAACCCCCACTATATCTGGAAGGGCAGATGGATGGCCCTACCGAAGACATCCCCAATGGGAAAGAAGATTATTACCTTTCTTATTCAAATGGTGATGAAGTTGAGTCCTTTTTGTAGGAAAGTGAAGGAGTGGAGCTTTCCTTGCAAGAAGAAGAAGAAAAAACAAGTGTTGCTGAATATCCATTGATCGATGATTACTGTAACCAATTCGTAGACTTCATGCAAGCACAGTTTCATAGAAAATATGATCTTAGGTCCTCTAGAAAGAGAACCCGCACACAAGAACAAGAAGAAGAGATGCCTCAGAAGGAGACAACTGTACAGAAGGTCGGAGATAAAGGTAAGATACCTATAACCGAACCTTTATATTATGTTAACTGCATTCCTTCCTCTTCTAATTTGGCCCCTACTCCAAATGCAAATGCTAAAACTATTCCGAAGGAAGAAAAACCTCTAGCCGAGAGTAGAGAGCCAAAAGAAAATACCATAGAGAATTCTCCCTTTGTTTTTAATCTTCAAAAATAACTTGAGAAAGTTAAATTCCTAGTCCCCCTGACTAAATTACTGAAACAACCAGTCTACCAGTCTCAGGTCTCTTCTTTCATGCTTCCCCAAGGAGTAGCCCCAATCCTAGATAGATTAAACCTTCAGGAAGAAAGGCCCATGGTTGTGTTCAGTCCTCATGTTGAAGAGTTAGATGCTTCAACTCCTCCTTTCTATGTATCCTTAGTAATTCACGACCTATTATTTCATAATTGTATGTTGGATTCTGGAGCGTCTCATAACCTCCTATCCTTATCAATGATGGAACAATTGAGGCTGCAGATCACTCGCCCATATAAAGATCTCTACTCTTTTGATTCCAAAAGAGTCAAATGTCTAGGGATGATGAAGGATTTGGTGGTGAATTTGGCCCAAATACTAGCTAAGAGCATGGTAATGGACACATTTGTGGCCAATATCTCAGCTCGGTTTGGGATGTTGTTATCAAGATCACGGGGTACCAAAATTGGGGGATCTATAAAGCTAGACCTAACTTATGCGACCCTCCCTGTGTTTGGAGGTCAAGAAAGGAGATTATACCGGGAAACAAGGTTTGTGAAGATGGTCACTAAGGCCGATAATTCAGTAAATTCACCATTTTATAGCAAAGAGGGTGAGTTTTCTTGTCTAATGCAGGAAGAATACCAAGATTACTTGCAGGAGCCATCTTTCTGTCAGATAAAGACCGAGAATTCCTCAAGAAATGAAGAAGGTTGGGTTTGGACATTGCACTTTAATGGAGCCAACTCGAAGGAAGGAAATGGAGCTAGGGTTCTCCTGATCTCCCCTACTAGGCAGCTGGTCCCATTATATTTTAAATTGGAGTATGAAATCATGAAAAATTTGGCTAAATATGAAGCATTGCTCCTCGGTCTACAAACTACAAAGAGTATGAATATTAATAGCATGAAGGTTCTGGGAGATTCAGAACTGGTGGTGAGACAGGTAAGAAATCAGTGTCAAGCTAAGCACCCTTGGCTGAGGGCTTACAGGAATGAGGTATGGGACTTGGTAGATAATTTTTTTTTAGTATTTAATATTCAATTCATGCCAAGAGACCAGAACAGAATGGCAGATTCTCTTGCAGTAGCTACAAGAACTTTTCGGCCACCTCAGAATCCCCTTCTAAGGTACGAGATAGGGGTCTATTACCGTCATTCCATCCCTAACAATGTCAAACACTGGCAGGTGTTTGAAGATGAAGAGCACATGAGAAGATTCATTGATATTGTTAGGGAATTCTCCAATATGGACATAGATGTTGGTGGAGAGGAGATTGAGGACCTTCCTCAGAATAAATGGCAAGATACCATGGCTGGGCACAAAGTTCTGCAGCTCAAAGGGAATGTGATACCAAGAGCACTGGTCCCTCTGGAGAGATTGTTTGATAAGAATGATGTCCCATTATAGCCAAGTAAGGTTGTTGAAGAAAATTAGGTAGATGACCTGAACCTTAGCACTGAAGCCAATCCAAATATTGTGAAATTTTCTAGTAAGGTACCTGAAGAGTACAAGGAGCAATATCAGAAGTTATTTCAGACATATAAAGATGTTTTTTCTTGGTCCTATCAAGATTTGAAGACCTTTTATGTCAGCATTATCCAACACAAGATCTCGTTAAAAGGAGATGCTAAGCCACAAAAACAGAAATTAAGGCAGATTAACCCTTTAGTCCTTCCTTCCATAGAAAAGGAAATCAAGAAACTGTTAAAGGCTAAGATCATTGTGCCATTAAGATATTTTGAATGGGTGGCAAAATTGGTCCTAGTCCAAAATAAGAACAGAGAGATAAGATTGTGTGTCGACTTTCAGAACTTGAACAAAGCATCTTTGAAGGATAATTATCCGCTGCCAAAGATGGACCATATATTGCAGAAAGTGGTAGGATATTCACGAATGTCTATGATGGATGGATTTTCTGGGTATAATCAAGTAACAGTGCTTCGGGAGGGCCAAAATAAAACTGCATTCACAACTCCTTGGGGAATGTTTATGTATGCTCGAATGTCGTTTGGAGTGATCAATGAAGGGGCTACATTTCAAAGGGTCATTGATATTACTTTTGTGGGGGAACAAGACAAATTCATGGTGGTTTACTTGGATGACATCACAGTCTTCTCAAAGGATGATGTCAAACATATTGAGCACCTGCGCTGAACCTTTGACAAGTGCCGAAGGTATGGATTGTCTCTAAACCCTCAAAAATATCTATTTTCTTCAGAAGAGGGTAAACTATTGGGGCATATTGTAACAAATTTAGGTATAAAAATTGACCCGAAGAGGGTAGAAGTCATAAATGCTATATCCTTACCCAGAAACAAGAAATAGGTCCAAGTTTTTCTTGGACGTATCAACTTCCTGAGAAGATTCATGCGAACTATGCTAAGATAGTTCGGCACATAACTGAGATGCTGAAGAAGGATAAGGAAGTAAAATGGGCTCTTGAGTCACAGGAATATTTTAACAGGATTAAAAATGCTTTTGCAGAAGCCCCAGTGTTGGCTGGACCAGATTATGCAAAACCCTTCATGATATTTTCCTTTTCATCTCCCCACACTATCGCAGCCGTATTATTGTAGAAGAATGAGGAGGGGTATGAGCAACCTATCGCCTTCTTCAGTCAAGTGCTTCGTGATGCTGAGCTAAAATACTACATCTTGGAGAAACAAGCTTATGCCTTGGTCAAATCCCTCAAGGCTTTTCGGATGTATGTCTTGCAGTTGGGCGTAACTACATTTGTACCCACAATAGATGTAAAAGACATCTTGATTCAGGGAAATAGCGAAGGGAAGAGAGGAAAATGGATTGCCAAGATACAGGAGCACGAGTTGGAAATACGCCCCACTAAGCTAATAAAGGGACAGGGATTAGCTAATATCCTTTCCAAATCAAATTGTCAGGCTTTGGGGATAAATTTGCCGATGGTGGCCAATGAAGATCCTGAAAGAGCAGACGAGTAGTGCGAAATAGAAACAACTACACAAAAGACCCATATGAAGTACCTTCTCAGTCCTTGGTACAAGGAAATTGTATATTACCTCTTGACTCTTAGATGTACTCCAAGCTGCGACAAGAAAAAGTATAGAACGCTGAGGCTAAAATCTCAGAAGTTCATTATAGCAAATGGTCGTTTGTACTGGAGAGACCCATTGAGCATACTGTTTCACTGAAAATGAAGAAGAAGAAGTAATGGAAGAATTCCACGAGGTCATCTATGGTGGCCGCTACAACTGGAGAGCCACTGCACATAAGATTTTGAAAGCTAGTTTTTTCTGGCCCAAACTCTTCAGAGATGTTTATGCTCGGGTAAGAGCCTATGAAAAATGTCAGAAATTTTTTGAAAGGCAGAGGTTTGTGCCTCTGCCCATGATCCCAGTGCACATAGAGGAACCTCTCCAATAATGGGGAATTGATTTTATCTGCGAAATTCATCGTGCTTCAAGTGGGCAACACAAGTGGATATTAATAGCCACCGATTACTTCACTAAATGGGTAGAGGTCGTGCTAGCAAGGAATGCGACAGACACAGTGGTGATCAAGTTTTTGGAAGATAACATCATTTAAAAGTTTGGCTGCCCTGCTAAGATTGTCCCAGAAAATGCTCAAGCTTTTAAGTCTGCTAAATTGATCAGTTTCTGCCAACAATATAATATTTTATTAGGGCACTCTACCGCATATTACGCATAGGGGAATGGATTAGTAGAATATTCAAACAAAACCTTGGTAAGGGCGCTGAAAAGGCCATTAATGAGAACCATAAGAACTGGGATTCCTAGCTTAAGTTCACGTTATGGGTGAATAGAATCACTTGTAAGAGGTCAACAGGAAAATCCCCATATGAATTGGTTTACGGAAGAGCAAAATTTTTCCCCATACAATTGGCCTTATGGGTGGCTAGGTTCATGCAGGATTGTCAAGAGGAACCGAACGATCTCACCAGAAGGATGAACTAGTTAGTAGAGGTGGAGGAGACTCGAAGTCATGTAAATCAGAGATTGACTGAGTACCAAGAGAAAATGAAGGACCTATTCGATCAACATGCTAAAGATAAAAATATGCAGGTCGGAGATTTGGTACTAAGATGGGACATAAGAAGGGCTGAAAAAGGAAAGCACGAAAAGTTCGATCCTCTATGGTTCAGACCTTTCAAAATTGCTGAAGAAGGAGGAAACAACACCTTCAAGTTGGAAAATTTGCAGGGTGATATGCTTGACGCCCCTGTGAATGGGAAATTCTTAAAAACCTTTTTCCAGTATTGATTCAGGCCGAAAGTTCTGTTGTATGATATTGTACATTATTTAGTTGCTTTTATTATGACGTTTGCTGTTTTGAGATTTCATGAAAAAAGAAGAGAAGGTGCTGAGGAGTCGTGTTCACAAATAGAGGCTAACAGATGGTCTTCATACTTCTTGACACGTTCTAGGACAAGCTTGTCATCACCAAATGGAGCCAATGTTGTTATATCATCCACCACTTTAGCCCTAAGAAGCTTATAAAGGCGGATCACCTGACAGCATAGAAGGGGAGAAGTGTTTAAAAAATGTGAATGGGTTAATATGAAAGGGAAACCATATAAGAAAGGGGGACAAGGCGTTATATTATATTGTAACCTTGCGGCAAAGCTTTAACCGAAACAAAAAAGATAAAGGTGCAAGACAGCTGCACAAGACAGGGCCCACCCACACTCCACGTAGTCAAAGGATAAAGGTGCATGAACAATTTCGAGGGGTTCAAAGATGGCAGGGGGAAGGCAGAAGCTCCCCCCTCTGGAATTCTGGTGATGTGGCATACGATGGGACCTGAGGCAGATGTTTTGTGGGATAATGGCCGCGGGGTTAGAGCTGCTCCAAAACCTTGCCGGACTTTCTAGTGCACCCGACCACGAAGGAAACTTGGCACTACGAATATGACAGTAAGGTAAGTCCTAGGACACCCGGTACAGGACCAGTACCAACATTTAACCTGACGCATGGCATCCACCTAACCGAACATTGATAGCAAATAACCAGATTCCACGTATCTTAGTGTCGATGTCCTTATGACATCAGCCCGCACAAGTGTCATTATAGTCTTATTTTCCGGGCAATTTGAAACAACATAATCCTGCCTTTCTATTCACTGTGGTAAATTACTTTCTTTTATGATATAATGTATAGCTAAAGCGTGAGCATCCAGTACCAGGTCTACGAAGTCGCTTTCAGCTTCCCTACATCATTTTCCCTGAGCATTTTGCTTACTATGCAGGTATTCCGTCCCTTTTTCACTATCTGGTTTCCTTCTGCTTTTCATTTTCATAATGGTCATGGGTAAATTCAAGGTTAAAAAGTCTAAACCTGAAACCCCTCAGGTTCGAGAGTGTAGGGCTACCCCTGTAACTGAGCCATTCGCAGTCTTGCAAGTCCACATCCGAGACCCACAATACCCATTTCTCATTAGTAGTGTGAAGCTGAATTTATTCAGGAAGCATGTGGAAAATAGGGACATTTAGAGTCATTTTGTTAGGGACTATATCGCCAATTTACTCAGCCTGTCTACCCAGTTGTCTCAGGGCAAACTTCAAGTGGCTCAGAAACAGTTTCAAACAGCATGACAGAAGATTCAGGAGCTCGAGGCCAGCCTCAAAGATAATTCCAAAAAGGTAGCAGCTCTGAAGAAGGAAATAGAAGAGGGGAAACAAGAAAAGATGCAGCAGGAAAAGACTATCCAGGGCCTTACGAGCTGGATGAAAGGAAACATCACCCTTTTGGATGCCCGACGCTTAATTTGGACATATATTATTACGAAGGTAAAGAAGCGTTGGGCTTTCCTGACCCTCATTGAAGAAAATAAGGCCACGGTACACCAATTTAGAAGAATTTTACACGAAGGGTATGCAGATTTTTCAACTAAGGTTGAAAATTCCAGAAGGTATATTTCCCTTCTAAATGACTTGAGTTCAGAAGAATTGGGCAAATGAGGAATCAAGAGTAGGTTCAAAGAGGCATTCGAATGTCAAAGGGTCATCGAAAGGAAGTTGCGCGCAACCTTGTACTGGGTAGTTTGGAAAATATGGCGACAAGCTTGGAGTAGTTCAAAACAAAATGGACTGAACTGAGACTCACTGGCCTCCCATCATGTTGGGAGCCTTTAGATGTGTTTTTTCAACCATTATCAGCATATGAGTGTCGGCTGACAGAAGTGATGAATTGGACTAAAATACCATCTCAGAAGACTGCTCGGCTTAAGGCTGAAACCATAATTGTAGCACTTGGTAAGGAATTCTCTCTTCTGCATCAAGTGAAACAATGGTTGCCCACTCTGGAAAGTTATGATGAGCTAACAGAAGTGCATATTTGGGGCGATGCTTTCATTATGATACCTGATCCTATAGACGACACTTGGCAGAGGTGCAACAATCATGCGAGTTCATCGGTCGTCACATCTGCTCAGTTTTCCTCTAAGAAAGCTAGCTCCTCTGCAACCACCGTACTGCCTACTCCAACTACAGCGTCGACTCCTTCCCACCACCAAAATTTTTAACTCATGATTAGGCCTACGTGGCCTCTTGTTTTATTTTTACTTTCAATATTCGAGTGGAATTCATATTTCACTCTTGCAATTTTTACTTTCAGTTAGACAGTTGTGTTATTTTCATTAGAAACGGATATAAGCCCGATTTGTAAGATGATGGGAAGCATTCTGCCCCATCATAAATTTTGATTTTCTGATTTAGACCCGAAACTGCATACAGGCATGCGGAAAATATATTTTCCCAAATTATCTTTCCGCGTATGGCCCACAAGAATGTTATAAAAGCAAAAAGAAAATACATCTACAGGGTTCCAGATTTTCTAAAGGACTCACTAGTTCAAGTACTCTATATGTATGTTGTCTAAATTTTGATAATTTATGTTGAAGATCCCGGAGGGACTCAATGATAAGAAGCTTTGTTGGAATTGGGGATTCTGATCTGGGTGATTCACAGTTTGTAACTCTTCTCTATGTCTTTAATACAAAATTTCATTTCACATATCTCCACATTTCTTATATCTATGCTCTGGAATGCGAGTGCTCCTATGTTTAAATGTGAATTTATCATTACATATACTCAAGTTTACTCAGCTATATTGCTTTAAATATAGCTCAGGCGAGATATTTTTTTTTGTTTTTCATCTATTCCACCGTTCCCTTTATATTAACCACAACGGATCCTTTTCTTTGGAATTTTTCACATATATGGATTCTTATCTTTGCATAGGCCCAATATATATGGATTTTTGTCTTTGGATAAGCCGTGTTATGGTTAATATTCTACTACATTCTCTTCCACAGTCATTAGCTACATATTAATTGATATCTGTGTGTCATTTTAGAAGTCGGTCCCCTCTACAACATTTTGTCTTAAAGCTGTCGGATACATTTATGTATTGAATTTTATACTCAGTTTCTGCAGTTTCATAGTTGTTGTGTTTAACTTTTGGGTCTTGGTTCCACCCTTATTAAAACCATTCATCCAAGAGATTATAGCATGATATCCTAGCCTTATCAACTCCTATTAGTTGAGTCATATGCTCCTTGTAGTTAAGATTTCCTAGGAACTAGTCTTTATACAACTCAAGACTATCTCTAGGAGCTACAACACTTACAATGTCAATTATTGCTACATTATTCACTATTGAGGATTTTCGGTTAGATGGTTGTATAAGTGTGAGATAATTGTAATTAATACTTTGCAGTATTTTAACACTATAGTTACTAAAGATTATATATGTGTATTTCTATTCATGTCTTCACATTAATTTAACATGGTTTAGTAAATTCCTTCTTTCTTTCCATAAGTTGATAATAATATTTTTCTCTAGAAGTGTGTTATTTACATGCATAATTTATAGTCAAAGCTTCTATTAAAAATTTATCATTTCTTTATCTATTTTTAGAATTTCGAGTGAAGTCTTCATTAGGATTTACAACCGAAATACATACAACCTAATTCCTCTTCTTCTTGGATCGTCTTTGTAATTACACATTACTATGCACAAAGTTCCACCTCTACTAATCTTGAGGTAGTTTAATAAATTCCCTTTAACAAGATACTACTTCTAACTATAACTAGATTCTAAAGAAAATTCCATTTAGTATTTCTATATACCCCAATTAACAGATACATCAAGCTCTTCTTATTTGAGAGAAAATTTAACAATACAAGATACTTATCTGTTAGTTCAGGCTGCTAGGAAAATACAAAGAGGAAAAGAAAAATACTCCCAACCAATGAGAATAGTGCCTCTACCAGTTCTCCCCCCCCCCCGTTTCAGTTTCCACTTCTAGAACAGTTTCCAAGTTAAGAGCCTTCACATGTTCTCAAACGTCAACCTAGTACCAGGAAAATATGGTCAAGGGAATTCAATCTCAACACTTAGGCATCAATTAGAGTTCCACTCGCCAACGAGCTCAAAATTCTGTGTCGTGGAAACATCCTGCCAGAGGTTTTAGTCTCCTCCCTTTGTTTCCTATGTTGAGAATATTTATCTCTAGGGATGGGAGTAACTACTCCTGTCAACCAATGAGAATGGTGCCTCTACCAGTTCTCCCCCACGCCAATTTCCACTTCCAGAATAGTTTCCAGGTTAAGAACCTTCACATGTTCTCCGAAGACCACCTAGTCCCAACTAGCTATGGTATAGGGAATTCAATATCGGCACTTGGGCTTCAGTTATAGTTCCAATCTCCAACCAACTCAATAAATATGTGTCATGGTAGCGTCCTTCAAGAGGGTTTAGTCTCCTCCCTTTGTTCCCTATGTTGAGATTATATATCTCTAGGGATGAGAGTAACTATCCCTAACTGTCTGGCAAGTGAAAATTTCACTTAATGTATTTTCCCCTGTAAATTTCTTGGCTAGCCATAACCAACTTAAAAAAAAAAAAAAAAAACTCAAAAAAAATTTTAAATATCAAAGTTCCCACAATTTACTAAATTACTGTTGTAAAAGTAAATTAAATATTTAATTTTCACATCTTCCCCCTCTTGAATGAAACCTGTCCTCGGTGTTTCCTGGCCTTTAACATGGGTTGGAATATGATTTATGCATAAAATATTTATTCTCATCGTAACAAGTAGCCTCTTCGATGGACTGCCTTGGCTGCACTTTATGTGGTGACTATTTGCTTTTGTAGCATGGTTTCTTCTCAATAAGAATTTGCAGAGGTTATATCATGTTTGTCTTGTCCAACTTAACCTAAATTCACCATTATTGTGGTTATTAGTTTTCATCGATGCTCATTTAATAACATATATGTATTATTCCAATATTCATTACAAACATTATTAACTGTTATTTATATACTCATCAAAGATCGTTAACATACCTTGCCACCTGACGAGGGTCAGTAACCTACACTCACTAAGAGTTAGCAACACTATTATAACGTTATCATTGTAAATTATTCTACTTACCCAATATTTGTGTTAATAAACAAGACCTTTCCATCTAGTTCTACTACAAGTATTTTTAGTCCACACAGAGATCAGTTTTGTTCGCACCACTTAATTTAACAACAATAATAATATGTTTAGAATTCAATCACTCGTATTTGAGGAAATATTGTACTAATTAGTAGTACTATGAATTTATCTTGATTTAAATTCTATTTATGAGTATGAGATGGATTCTTCCTCTTGCCATTATTAATTTGTTGTTTATTTATCCAAGTATTTTAATTACCTTCAACTTGAGTTTATATTCTTTTTTTAAAATATGAATAGTCAAATCCAATGTAACACCAAAGTTCCCTTTACATCATACTTTCATTTTTGGCCCCTTTCCATATACTATTGGAGGTGATGAAAATATTTCATTTTTGGCCCTTTGCCATATCATATTGCAAGTGATGAACAATCATTGGACATAATTTTCTTTCATGTATATTCATGAATATTTTCTCTCCTTTATATGTGTACACCCATTAATTGTCCCACACTCTATTAATATAGTATATATATTTTTATTTGTATATAATTTATTTAGCATGTTAATATCTTCATTCGACCAACATGTTACCTAATATATGTAGCCTATAGGATCATGTGGTTTGTTAAAAGAGATAGATTTCTTAACTCAATGTGGGAATAATTATTTATTTTATAGTAATCCTACTGTTATCATCATTTCATTTTGTTCAGGTTCAAGGGAAATTCCTATTGGGTCTGTTTACTGGGTAAACTAACAAAATTATTTTATTATCAATCCAGGCTTGTAGAACTTAGAAACATCTCCAAGATATATGGATTTCAACTATATTCAAGTTTAGAAGATTAATTATTAATTTTAAAGGAAATTAATATTACAAATATAAAACTTAACTAAATAATTTCTAATTCAATTATGTAATAAGTAGAAGAAGAAGGTCATAGCTTAGGAGAACTTGTTTTTCCTTTTATACAAGACTACTTCATAAATCAAAAACCAAAAACGACTAATGAACAACAGATCAAGATGCATGAAAGAATAATTGAAGAGGCTCCTAACTAGGGAGATCCTTGCTATCCTCCATTAGAAATTCATTCATCATTAATGCCATTGTTAGAAAAAAAAAATTTCAGAAAAACACTTAAAAGCAAGAAAGATGAATTCTAGTTTCTATTTTTTGATCAGATAGAAGGAATGTTTAACTTAAACACTATTTTTACCCTTCATATGAATAATAGAAATTAGAATTATATTCATCAGAAATAATAACATATGATCATACATCTAATTAACTGTTTAAGCATAAAACAAAACTAGTTCAGGAAATTGTAGCTAAATTAACCAAAAATTGCACTTAGCTTAGTGTGGGGGCCCTCCACCCTTGCCTCACACACTATGAGTAATTTAATATACTAAAAATCAGTCAATAATTCACCATATAGACCAAAATAAAAGTATATAGAACAAGTTCTTCAATTATCTCTCAAAGTTCCAGAAATATGAAAGTGAAGTTATAGAAATTCTACATATGAATGTCGTCAATGTATTAGGCTTAAATAGAGAAATATGAAAAAAATCATCTAAGATGTATCCAACACCCATATCTATCCTTATCCTATCTATTCAGGTCAATCTCATCCATCTAATCTCTCAAAATCTGGAAAATCCCATAAAATGCTAAATTTGACCTATTTCCTAGGGATTTCCATAAAAATAGGTCCTATTTGACCACCTTTGATCAGGCATGTTTAAGCTCGATTTGACTGAAAAAATTGGTGTACATCCATTCTTAGTTCCAAATATTTATATAAATGTGTTCAGCTCGAGCCCAGTTGTTGTGAAAATATTACATCAATGAAGCCATTACGAGAATTTCTGGTCCAGTCCAAAAATGCATTTAAAATTCAAATTTTATAAAAATTTCTAAAACTTGAAAAAATTAATTTATATATATGGATATGAATTAATTGGTAAAAATATAGTGAATATGTATGGTAATGGATGGAAATCATGGTAATAAAATTTATTTATTTAAACAAAATTGGGTAAAAAACAAGCGCCAACATCTCCCCCATGCCGATGTACAAGCATGTCCTCATGCTTGCCTCTTTCTCTTGGACCTTCTGAGTTCTGATGTCGATATTGTACCTAATACAGATGCTTCCGAATGTGTTTCTTGCAAAAGATAATATATCCCTTTATATTGTTCTTCTTTGTAGAGCAAAGCCTTGACTTTCTATTTTTCATACTTGATCTTCCATGAGTTTTTCCCTTTGAGCCATCTAAATGCTTGCATGGAAAGAAGATTGTTCTTTGTTTTTAATTTTCCCACTTTCTCATTTAGTTTCTCATTCTCCTTGATCAAATTTTCATTGTTTTTCCTGTATGTATTATTTTCTCTCTTCAAATTCCTCTCTAGTATCCTGCTTACCTCCAATTGATCTGTCAATTCTTTTATTTTGCTAAGGTTTAGCTCATTTTATTATTCCTTGGTGTCTTTAGAAAATAAAGTGGCTTCTATATCATCATTATCAAAATATGAATCTATTTCTAATGTGTTTTCATAGGCCTCCTTCTGCAATCTTTCAATAATTTCATCAACTTGTTTTGTTATAGGAGATGTCTCAACAATTTGCACCTCAGGTTCTTTCTCTTTACTGCTTGTGTCTGTTGGACTCTTTCTTTTTTGTCTCCTGGGAATGGATAGGAAGGATGCTTATCTTTCAATCATGATCGTATCTTGTTGATTTTTGGACCTTGTCCTTGGATAAAGAGTTTAGTTCATTATACTCTTTGTTTCATGAATTGGTTTAATTTTTTCTTCTATTATTTGTTTTGCAAACTGATCTTGAGTTAGGAAATCTTTCCACATCACACCCTTGGTTTTCAAGTGACACTGAACAATAATTTTTATGAGTCCTTGATGTTATATTTGTGCCTCTTTGGGTTTGGTTTCATTCTTCACATTTTCTATGATTCTGATCAATTTTTTAGAGAAAAAGTATGGAAAATTGATTTTCATCTCTCCCTTGATGTGCTGAAGCAATCTAATGTGATAAAGGTGCACTACAATATTCCTACTGTCACATGTGAAGAATTTATAAATGACTAACACTAATTCTGCCAAGGCTCATTAAACCATTTCCTTGGAATCCCCTTAGTTCTGTTAAATGATCCCTTCCTATTTTCTCCAGAAAGAAAGTCCATCCCTTATCTTTAAAATCCAAACCGTTATGATACTATTCCCGTGACAATGGAAAATCGAAGGTTCGAGAAATGGACTATGGATTTAATGGGATGACTAAGTTTCCCACCATAGCTTTCTCTTGTGTGTAATTATTCATGAACTCCTTTGTAATGCTCTCATTATGTACATTAAAATTTTTAAGGAAACCTACTAGACCAACTTGGTAAAGTTTTTCTATTATGTCTTTTTCCCAATGCTAAATATGGAAGTATTTTGGTTCTATCGTTGTAGCCATGTGTTCTAAAAACCAATTAATGTACCCTTCCACTGTCATCATTCTCATTTTGAAAAAAAATAAAATTATGCAGTAGATCTTTGTTGACATATGCATTATGGTTGTAAGGTTTACCTCTTTTCTGATGCCCTTGTCAAAGAAATGAAACCAAACCTCTTCAACCTCTGTTCTCTAGAAAAAAACAAGCTCACTTCTTCCACAAACACAAAATTTTGATATAGAAAGATTATAAAAACATAATAAACATGTTTTTTATTAATCTATTTCTCATATTCTATCCTCTATTTCATCAAAAGAGAAAAAAATCCTCTGTCTCTATAGTAGAATTCTTTGTCTTTGAATTGAATGTGTAGAAAAATTAAAACAATTTATGCCACATTGTCTTTTTGTTCTTGTAATTCACACATAATTCCTCCTCTCTTAAGAAACACCATGAATTCAGTCTGAAATGATCTAAGCTTACTGTGTGCAAAAAGAATCAAATAATGTCTCACTGTATATATGTCAACATTCATGAGATAACTCATGAAATGGCTTCACTGTGTTTTCAAAATCTATAAAAACATTGCTCTTTGTATAAAAAAACATTTTTGCCATGTTTTTATTGCTCCTTAGCTCATAATTCAAACTCTATTTTTTCCAAAAATTCGTCAAAAATCCCTTCTTTGTCTTGAAAATTCTCACTGTGCACAAAAATGAAACAAATTTCCCCATACAGACCATACATGAATGAAACGAATTATGCTCACTGTGCGTTAAAAATAGGAAACATTATGTTCTTTGTATGTATCAAAATCGAAATAAAAAAATCTATGTTTTCACATACAACCAACCTGATCTAGAAGTAATTTTTGTGATATTTCTGAGGTAACTTGAGTTCCTTTGTTAGATAACGTCAATTCAATCAGAAATCTCTTTCGATATTTCCAAGGATTTCTTCATTAAATCAATGGAAAATACGTGTTTAATGGTGGTAGAGTAAATTGAATGGTGGCAGAGGCACTCATTTATAACTCGCAGTTCAACTTATGTTCAACACAAAATCCTGAGATTTACTTATTCTGAATATTGGTTGCACTAATGAGAAAAATTTGGGTTTTGTTCTTACCTTATTTCTCAACAAGATCTATGCACTTTAAGGTGTGTTTGATTAACATGACTGACATATATCTTGGCTCAAATCCCAATCAACATTATTGCTTAACCCCGCTCCTCTTATTATCTCTTCATTCCTCCTTTGCTATATCTCATGCTTTCTTCTCTCAGCTTGAGTTCCTTCGTTTCATTCACAACCTTCCTGTGTTTTCTCTGTCAATTTCTTCTTTACAAGGTATTTCGAATGCATGCCGATGGTTTGCACGACATTCAAAATACCCTTTGAGCATGCAATGGCTATGATGGTGAAGAAAACATGATTTATAGAGGTCCGTGGGTTTGAAAATGGCGGAGGCTTTTACCAATTGCAAAGGGTTTGTTCCAATGTTATATCACTCTATTTTTTAAATTTGTGTTGACCATTTTCTCATGTGTCAACCTATGATTGAGATGCCCTCATGGCTTAGTATTTCTAACTTTATCTACATCTTTTATCCATGGTGTATACCTCCATAACCCATGTTCTCTTCTTTACTCATTACATTTACCAACATCTTATCTCTCATTCATGACTATGTTGACCACGTTCTTTGCCGCCCATCGAAATGCATCATATTTGCGTTCATTCCATTGCGTCATTTCAACTTAGGCTATGTCCTTTGTTTTTTCTCACTGCATATTCACTTAGGTTTTTGCCACAATTTCATTATCCGCCCATGAATCATTCTATACCTTAGCTTTATCATATATGCATATTATTGCGCCATCATATAATATTTGCATATTGTACTTTGTAGCTTAGGTTTTTATCTTTATATTGTTTAATTTAATTTTAAAAATGACCCTAGAATGGTCATGTTTTAAAATTGAATTTTTATCATGACACTAACCTTTGTTTCTTTTGTAGGTCCAACAAGAATTTGATATTTGAGCCTTTCATTTTTTATCCTTATGTTTAAGAAAATTAAGGTTGATGTAATATGGTATATGGAATATGGAATGAAATATGGTATATGAAATGATAGTTGAATGGGTAGGATAATGGATATCGATAAGAATATAATGGGTAGAATAATGAATAGGGATAGGAATAATTGAAGGTAATGAAATGTAGGTAGAATATGCATATCAAGTACAAAACTAGTCTTAAAAATATCTAGAATATTTTAAAAAAATTGAAATTTTAAGAGAAAAAATTTCACTTACTATACTAGTACTGCCATAAATTGTTTGATGTCAATGATGTTCTTCGGTGAAATGATGGTCGACATTGTATTTTTTATCATAACGATGTATCTTCCAGGATATGTAGAAATGTAGAGACTTATTTCTGCTTCATGTTTTTGCATCTGATTATTGATTCAAGATGATATTGTTCAGGTCCCTTTTGACATGTTCTTTAGGCTTGAATGTTGATGTAGTTCAGGTCCCTTCTGCAGTGATATTATAATTTTTTCAGGTCCCTTCTAACATATAATTTTCAACAATGTTTCAAGTTGCTTCTGTCATATGATACCGTTCCCTTCTGCATAATATTATCAATGAAATATCAGGTCCCTTCTGCATAATATTTTCAATGATGTATCAACCCCTTATGCATAGAATGTCCAATTATGAATCAAGTCCCTTTGTACTTCTAATTCAGGTTCCTTATTCAATTAAGTTGCTCAAACTATTTACATAGTTTTATTAGAAGCTTCCGCCTTGCTGATGGTAATATTTTTCCTCAAGTCTTGCATGTCTTGGATGATTAAATCTGCAAAATCATACTGAGGTAAAAAAAAAAAAAATCATATTGGCCAAACAAGTTGGTTTTCTGATATGAATTCAAGTTTGTATTATGCCAGTCTCCTGGATTTTCACAACCAAACTCTTTTATTTTTTTTTATTTTTTTATTTTTTATATATTTTTATTTTTTATTTTATTTTTTATTCTTCTAGAGTTATGGAAGGAATATTTCTATAATGTTCCATTATTTCCAGATCAATATCTGTTGAAATTATTTTCATAAAATCCTGTTTATTTATAGGCTTATTGTAGAATTTAAGCCTATGTACATTAACTACAAATGAAATAGATGCTTCATCAATTGTTTTTATTTTTAGAGCTCCATTCTCAAATATCTCCTTGTTCTCATTTGGCCCAAGACAATGAGTTGTAAACGTTTTCTTGAAATCTTTAAACTTGGAGTCAAACAATAGTGCCCAGTCTCCCTTTTGAAAAAATTTATTCTTGATGAATTGATCATGCCATTTTCTTCTTTGCTCTTACATAAGAGATGTGTGCTCTACTACTTGCTGTCTTATTTCATCCAGTTGATTTAATTCCATAACTAGTTGTTGTTGTGCTTCAAATAATTCAATTCCCAACTTTGCTGGTAATTTGAATGTATGTATTTGAAATTCTATTGGTAACAATACTTCTTTTTCATACCCTAACTGATATGAGGTGAACCCAGTTGTATTTTTCCATGTTATCCTATATGCTCATAGTGCATCTCTCAATTTATCTGACAGTTCCTTTCTATTCATTTGTACAGTTTTCGTCATGATACTCTCTAGGACTTTGTTTGTTGACCTCACTTGTCCGTTTTCTTGATGATGGGATAGAGTTGATTTTCTATGTTTCATCTTGTAGTTCTCTGTAAGATCTCGAACAAGCTTGGATTGAAAATGTGTTCCTTGGTCAGTTACAATCTATCGTGGAACTCCATACCTTACAAATATTTCTTCAAATAGAAAATAAACTATTGTAGCTTTTGTTGCTCGTGCCACTGCCTTTTCCTCCACCCACTTAGTAACATAATATGTACATACCAGGATGTACTTATTTTTGTTTGATGGTAAGTTGATTTTTCCCAAAAAGTATAGAAAAATTTCTCAAATGGTTCTATGAGTACTTCTGCCTTTAATGGCATTTCATCTGATGCCACTGGTCTTCAAATTCTTTGGCAGCTGTCACATCTCTTTACATAGGCTTTGGAGTCTTTGAATATTTCCGACCAGTAGTAGCCAAGTTTGAACACTTTTTATGTCATTTGTTTGTCTGAAAAATGACCACCACATGTCTCGTCATGAAATGCTTTCAAAATATCTATAATCTCGTCTTCTGTAACACATTTTCTTATTATCAGATCATAACTAGTATAAAATAGGTCACCATTGACCCAACTATGTCTAGCACTTTCTCTAATTATATTTATTTTCTATTTATTTTTGTAGTGGGATGGTAGGATTCCAGATGATAAATAGTTGGCTATATCTGCAAACCATGTAGTTTTGACAGTTATAGAAAATATATGTTCATATGGGAAATTATATGAAATTGGATTTGGATCACCAGGTGAATGAAGTCTTGATAGAAATTCTACTACTTGATTATCCTTACCTGGTCGATCTTGTACAGTGATGTTAAATTCTTCCATCAATAAAATCCATATAGTAATTCTGCCATTTGTAATTACTTTGTTCATTAAATATCTTATGGATGAATGATCCACGTGGATGAATACTTGATAACCTGTTATGTAATGTCTAAACTTATTAAATCCATATACTACAGCTAACATTTCTTTCTTTATACAATATAGTTCAATTCTGTTGGTGTTAAGTTTTTTCATATGAAGTATATGGCATAATTAAACTGATTCTCTTTCTATCCAGGTCATGCTCCTATAGTAGTGTCAGATGCATCAGTTGATATATGAAATGGAAATGACCAATTAGGCACATATTTTGCAAGTAACTTGAATAAAGGCAGAGCTATGTTACTGAAAGTTTCAATAAATCTCCTATAGTAGCCTACATAACCCAAGAAGCTTCTTACTTCCTTTTGTGTTGTGGGTGGTATTAAATTCACAATGACTTTTATTATTGCCGGATCCACCTTAATTTTTGAAGAAGAAATATGGTGGCCCAACATTATTCCTCAGTTAACATCATAAATAATTTTTCATTACTGAGTGATGGATTTGTCTCTATGCATCTTTTCAAAAAAATTTCATTATTTTTAAAATAATCATTAAATGTTCCACCATACACAATGAAATCATCCATGTATACCTCTACACATTCATCGATCAGATCAACAAAGATTGCAAGGACTACTCTCTAAAAAGTAGTAGGTGTATTACTTAAACCAAAGGGAAAAACATTATATGCATATGTTCCCCATGGAAAAGTAAATGTTGTTTTATCTTGATTTTCCAATGCTATATTTCAAAAATTGTATCCACTAAATCCATCAAGAAATGAAAATAATTTCTTCCCAACTAATGAATCTAGTACTTGATCAATATATGGCAAAGAAATTATATTTTAATGTGGCCTTATTGAGATCTATGTAATCTACAAAAATTATCCACTTTCCATTTTTCTTAGGCACCACAACTAAGGGTGAAACCCATTGACTATCAGAAATAGGATAAATAAATCCATCTTGTAATAGTTTATGTAGTTTCTCTTTCACTATTTCCTTCATCATAGTATTCATCCTTCTTTGCGGTTGGCTTACAAGTTTGATTTGATCATCAATATAAATGTGGTGGATACATGTTTTTGGATGAATCCCTTGCATGTCTCTATAATCCCAGGAAAAATATTTTGAGTATCTGTAACAGTGGTATTACCTCTTGTTCTTGTGATGATCGTAAGATATTACCAATATTCAAATTTCTTCCAGGACTGATTTCAATGATTTTAATCTTTGAATTGGTAATTGAGTTAACAGGAAAAATACTTTCAAATGAATTTTGCAGTGGTTGAATAGTACAATTTTACTAATAACATTGATTTAAAAGATGGCTTGTAGCTTCATATTGTGTTATTCTAAGCTGCTTCTTATTCTAAGTTGCTTTCAAATATTTGGTTTTGAGATGAAAAGATATAGTAAATCCTCATTTTCTTCCTCTTCTCTAAAATTATAAACTTGATTAATACTAAGAACATATTGAATTTCTTGTTGTTATTATCCATCAAGCCATGATAATAAAGAAGAAGATTGTGCTAAAGGATATAATGTGACATGTTTCCTTTCATCCCCATGTGAAATAATCATACTTCCTGACCTGCATCCAATAAAGGCATCTGCAGTGGCTAACCATGGTCTACATAAAATTAATGGATGACCTCATAATTTATTTTTTTATTGAAAAATAAGGAAGTCTACATGATACTCCCATGAATCCAGTGAGATAATGATATCTTCCAATATTTCTCCTGGTACAACTTTAGATTTTTCTGCAAGTTCTAAAACTGTAGTAGTAGGTCTAATGTTGTTCAAATTCAAATGTTTCATAGTCTCTGTAGTCATAACATTTATAACTTCTCCCAAGTGTATTAAAGTGTTTGGCACTGAAATATTTTTTTTTGAGATGGTAACCATAGGGATCCCAGGATCAACGTATTTTCTAATGGTTGTCTTTGTAGACATGAGACTAGTTAATCTTCTAATGACCTGGATTATGGGTGCATCTCTTTTTCTTCTACCAGATTTCTTGATGCATAACTCCTTTATCATTTTTTCACATATTGGAATATCTTTTATTTCCTACAATAATGGAATTTTGACATATGTATTCTTCAATTCATCCAAAATATCAAATTCAGGAAGAGACATTGAAATTTTCTATTGTACTAACCTCTCTAGATAAGGTGGTGTGTAAGTCATACTAGATTTACCGTTATGAATTTGATTTTCTAGTTGAAACTATTGACATTGTTCTCCTTGTTTAGTTTTTTCTTCTATTATTGGAGGATAATATTTATGTAACACCTTCCCAGTCCTTAAGTGGACATCTTGTATGGGAAGAATGAAATATGTAGGATAGTATCTTTCCTCTTCTTCATTGTATGCTGGTTTATCCTATTTGTTACTTGGATTAGCTACTGGCTAAGCTGACAATTGTGTTGGTATAGGAGGTGTTTGGCTAGAAGGTAGGAAAAGTTGTTGAGGTTAAGTTAGCATTGGTGCTGTATTTTGAGGTGGGAATGACATTGGTTGATGTTGTTGGAATTGTTGGTATTGAGGGTATGGTTGTTGATATTGATATTGTTACGGGTACATCTACTGAGGTGGATGGTTTCCATAACCATATCCCCTTCAACCTTGTGTAGGTTCATTTTGATATTGCTGTGGAGGCCAAGCCTGCCATGGCATTGGAGTATGCCATGAATTATGAGGAGAATATTGAAAATTCTGGGGGTTTTGTTGAGCGAATTGTTGTGGCATCCTTGGCTGCCAATGTCTCATTGGTGCCATATAGTAGAGAGAATCTACCCCTTGCGATTCCTTCATTTGCAACTCTTTCAATTTAGGACAGTTTTCAGTTGCACGATTCTCTGTACAAAGTCCACACACTTGTATACCTTGCATAGGACATTCCATAAGTGGATTTTTTTTCCTGCACTTTGGACAGAAGATTGCTAAGATTTATTCCTTCTTCTTATTTTCTTCTAAAACATCTACTTGTGCTCCCAAAGTTCTTAAGAGATTTGTTTTAAAATTTTCCAGTAAACTTCCTATTTCTTCTCTTGTTACTGCACTTGTTGCATATTTGGAAGCTTTTGATGTAATATCTCTTTTTTCACTTTTTGCTCTTCCCCTAGAGTATTTCTAACAAAGTTCAACAATTTCATAAAATGGTAGGTTCGAGATATATCCTTTTTCCATCACATTAAGGATATATAAATATTCATCTTTTGATCTAAAATATAATATAAAAAATCATAAAATATAATTTACTTTATTTTTTTTAATCTCCATCATTTTGTGATTTGTATTTATACTTTCTAAAGTATTTTCACATGTTTCTTTCTTATTGTCCTTACCACGTCATCTCTTCATGCAAACCTTTACTTTCTCAAACCCATGCTTCCCTCATTTAAGCCCTTTCATTCCCTTATAAGGGAATCAAAGGGCTTAAATGAAGGAAGCATGGGTTTGAGAAAGTAAGGGTTTGCATGAAGAGATGACGCGGTAAGGATATATATATATATATATATATATATATATATATATATATATATAATATTTCCTTTTTTTACCCCTAATTTATCTTTTTATCTCTTTCCTTCCATATTTGGTCTATATATATTGTTTACCAAAGATTTCTCAAAAATTTCTTTCTCCTTTGAGTCATTTCATCACGCAAGGCCTTATCTCCTTGAGCCCCATTCCCTAATTTAATTCCATGTGTCCTCCATTTTGGTTCCCAATGTTATGACACACACACACACACACACACACACACACACACACACACACACATATGTGGTAATTTATTTTTCAAATTTTACAATTATGATGTGTCAATTTTTGGCATTAAATATTTGTTTCCTTTATTTATTAAATTCTTATGTATTTTACATATTTTTTTTAATTAATTTTTTCATATAATAAATTTATAAATTTGTATAATTAATGTATCAAATTATTATTTTTATATGTATTTTATAATTTTGTTCAAAATTCAGTAAAGAAATTTAAAAATTATATGTTGTTAGGTGTTTAATTTATTATTGAATTTCAACTTAAAATAACTAGGCTTTGCTTAATTATATATCTTAATATAATTAAAAAATTATATTAACAAAACCCCAATAATTAACTACAACTCATAACAATCAATGAATTATTTTACCACCATATTTTACCCTTTCTTCTTTCCCCTTATTTATCTAACATGTCACCCCCTCATGGAAGCCATAATCTCCTTGAAATTTGATTCCCAATTAAATGATTATACATATACATGTACATATACATATACATATATATAATTTTCCTTTTTTCCCTTTAGATTTACAATATTTTGGATTTAAATATGTATTTATATAATTACTCTATTAATTCTTATTTATTTATTTTTTCCTTTTCTAGGGTTTTTATGATATTTTGATTTAAATAATATTTTTATAATTAAGATAGTTATTTTATTAAATGTTTACTTATTTAATACATTTTATCTTGAATTAGAATTTTCATGTAAATATACAGGTATTCTAACTAGTAGAAGAAATGACTTTTTTCTTGACATTGTTAATTTTAGCCCAAATCTTGGATCTATTTTTAAAAATAGGAGTTTTAATTTATTTTAATCTATAGAATTTGAGTGCCCAAAATTTTTTCCATGTACAAACTTATTTTAGAGTGAAAAAACAATGTGTAATTTCTCATTGTTTAAATTTTATTCTTGAAGGATATATATTTTTGAGTATACATCAATATTAATTCATATTAAAATATTTTATTCATTACCTATATTAAATATTTATTATATACAACATTAAAATATTTTCTTTTAACTTTTTTTTCTATATATAGATATATATGAGGTTCATATTCATATAAGTTCCTTAACCTACATCTAGAAGTTATTTAAATATTGCGTTAAAATATTATTGAAAACTATAAGGTTTAAACATCTCACTCACATATTTTTGTTACTTCTAATTACTTTACATGAAATTATATTAGGTGATATGGATGACTAATTAAACATGATAACATATTATTTTTTCTTTTTTATTATGGAGGACATTAATTTTCTATTTAAAAAATATTTTATTTTTATTTTTATTTATTTGAAAAGGACACGTGGTAACTGGCATACTTACACATCACCTTCACATTGGGCTGTAGAATGAGCCTCTAAGCTCAATTAATCTTGAGGTTAGTTATTGGAGAAGTGATGATTCTACAGGCTTACCATACAACTCAATAACCTTGGTCAACAATATGGACTTTGCTTCCTTGTCTCCAACTGATATTTTGTTTTCATTTAAAAAAAAAACCATATCTTTATCAATTTTTGTAAGGGAAAGACTATGATTTCACATCCATATGTGGAAAGTTGGAAAGGCATCACCATGAGGCTGCACATATCTTAAAAATACACAATTATTAAGATACAAGTAATTAAAATATTAATTTGATACTCATTCCCTTCCATAGGTCATATTTATAATTGTTGATTTATGTATCCCATTCCATGCCATTTTTTCTCAATACGTACTTTCCAAATGAAGTTTCATTATTAAAAACACTAGTAATAAATATATATAATTTGTAAGTTATTGATTATTCGATTAATAAAAGAAGAAAGGTACATCTACATATTTTGCAGCCACTGTTTGTCATTGGGGAGACCAGAGAAATGGCAAAATAAAAGTGTTTTAGTCTAAAAGACAAAGAAATAAACTACTAAATTACTAGTAACAATAGTGAGGAAATTATAGACATGATAACTAGGGATAAACATGACTAAAAAAGTGGCATAGAGGCCTGCATAGAAATACATCATTGTATGGTTACCTTGCTACCAACTAGAAGCAAAAATATAGAAAAAATCATCCTAACAACTAGCATGAGGTGGAAACTTCAATTGGATCTTTGGACCTAGAGACCAAACAACCCACTACAAGCCAAGAGGGGATACCAATTGACTTTAAGTCGGAAGAATCCAACCCGATAAGTGTATGATATCACCAAGCTATAGACCAATCGGTGCAACCCACAAATTGATTATAATGACCAATGATATAGTCTTTGCGCATCGAGAAGACTAGCTCCTTTTCAAAGGATAACTAGAGAACTAATAAGTTGACAGAACCATAGGAGAGATAGGTAGCCAAAGAGCATAGGGTCACCTTTTAAATCCCCCAGACCTCCATGAAAAAAGCGTTAAGTTACCAATTTCATCTTGATAACACTTATTTTTCATCTACTCTATGTTACCCATGCATACAAAGAATATCCTCATGAATGCCAAGGAGGAAAACATTAATATTGAATTGTGTGATAACATGAGGTTTGAGAGGATGACATATATTACATTCCTTGGTCACCTTAAAGTGCTTACATATCAAGACAACCTGATTGGGGAGTAAATATGATATAATTAAAAAGTGTCCATGGTCATATTTAAGAAAAACGTAGGTCATATGTACCACACCATTCATCCCAAGATAATATTCTCTATCACATCCACATATAAAATTGAACAGTATAAAAAAAAAAAAAAAGTTTAGATGCTTCAAAATTATTACACACTTCGTGTCTTTAGACAAAAGAAAATTCCAATGTATCCCAAGTGAGAAAAAATGGGTATTCGTGGGGGATAGAACCTATGTATTCTTATGTGAACAAACTATTTAAAGATCCCATTATGAGCTAGTGAGTGCAATGGTAAGATATACATATGGATTTTTCCGTTAGAGGCCCTTGGATGTTTTTTATGGAGCCAACTCCAAAAATAGAAGAAAGGAGAGATCAACGCCTTAGAAATAAGCCACTTAAAGGGGGAAACCTCCTTTACATTACATAAATGAAGAATTATTGGATGATACAAATGAAAAAACCTCCTTCTATATATTGGAGTTCATGGGATCATAATATAATCCTAGCCGACATAACAATAATAATGTAAGGCCACAATAATAACAATATTTGGGTTACAAGGGTACAACAATAACAATATGGAGGTTACACTAACAATAATAAAGGAATAAACTAGTAATGTATAGGGACCTAACATGCCCCTCTCTTTAAATAAGGTGTTCTCCTCATTGCTTGAGTATCTGTGGATGCTTTTGTATAAAATTCTCTTTCTCCCATGTAGAATCTTCAGTGGGTAAGTTCTTCCACTTGATGAGATACTCTGAAATTGATCGATTTTGTAGCTGTCAAGTTCTTGTTTCCATGACTGCTTAATTTTGCAATATGATTTTTCCTTCCTCATCAAGTTCTAACAATATTGTTTGAACTAGAAGTTTGTTACCTTAACCTTCATTAAGCATGAAACATGGAAAATTGGATGCACTCGTGAAGAAGAAGGAAGCTCCAATTTTTATGCCATAATACCAATATTTTGCAACACCTTGTAAGTACCATAGTACTTTGGGGATAATTAATTATCCTTCTTAGCTTGCTTGAGGGAAATTTTTTTGTACATTTTTAGCTGTAAAAATACCCAGTCTCGTACATCAAAACTTTTCTCACTGTGATGTTGATATTTCTATTGTTTCATTTGATTTTGTGAAAAATTTAGGTTATCCTTTAAGAGGTGGAGAACTTCTTGTTGATGGTCAATGTGATATTTCACTCCTTGAACCTTATAATTTTCTCATAAATATGATGTGATGGATTGTGGATGATATCCATAAAGTGCCATAAATGGGTTCATTTTTGCTACAATATGAAAGGAAGTGTTATACCACCATTCAGTGAGAGGTAACCGCTTGACCCATTGTGTTTGCTTATTAGATACAAAAAAATAATATATCCTTCTAAAAATATATTCACTATCTCAGTTTGACCATTGGATTGAGGATAAATGAGCTCATTGAGTACCCAAACAAGAAATTAATTCCATCCAAAAATTTCCAGTAAAAATGTGATCTCTGTGACTTACAATAATCTTTGGGTTTCCATGTAGCTTTTGAATTGTTTCCATAAATGCAGTAGAAAATGTACATGATTTAAATGGATGAGACAATGCACAGAAGTATGCATAATTGGTAAGTCTATCAAATACCATCATGATGACACAATTTCCGCAGGACTTAGGTAAACCTGTGATAAAATCCATTGAAATCTCCTCTTAACGTTGACCTATAATGGATAAAAGTTGTAGAAGACCCTAGGTCTTAATTTTATCAACTATATTTTGATGGAAAACGAAACATTCCACCACAAACTTTTGAATATCAGATTTAAGGACATCTGAGAAAAATTATTTCTTCACCCTGTGGAAATTTTTTAAAAATCCTCAGTGTCCTCCTAAACCAGAAGTGTGAAATTCCAAAAGAATATTTTGTTTTATTTTGAAATTATTAAAAATATATAAGTGATATTTGTACCAAAAGGAATTTTTTTTCCAACCAAATGTATCATATGTACTAGGATCTTGTTGCAAATTTTGAATGAGTGTCCACACTTCTTCGTCCTTCTTCCATTCATCTGTTTCTTCAGTTATCCAATCTGGTTGGATAATAGAAATGGCACAAAGCAATGCTTCCACCTCTTCATCCTTTCTTGAGAGTGCATCTGCTACAAAATTTAGCTTCCCTTTTTTTTAGATCATTTCAAATTCATAACCCAACATCTTTGTGACCCATTTTTGTTTCTCTTTTGAAGACAGTATTTGATCAAAAAAGTGTTTAAGACTATCATGATAAGTTTTTACCTTGTAGTGTCTTCCCATTAGGTAAGGTCACCATTTGTTTATTTCATGTAGTATTGTCAACATTTCCTTCTCATAAATAGATTTCAATACTTTCCTTTGATTGGACGACTTTCAAAAGAAATGGCTCCTCCTTCTTGCATTAAAACAACACCAATTACATTTCTTGAGGCATCACATTCCATAATAAAGGTTTTTGTGAAGTCTAGCCTAGCTGGAACCAGTACATGGCACATTTCCTATTCAATATTTTAAAAGGCCTTATCTTCTTCAAGAATCCATGAAAATAGATCTTTCTTCAATAATTTTGTTATAGGTTTTGCTATTCTCCCATAATTCTAAAAAAACTTGTGATAATACCTTGTTAACCCAAGAAATATTCGTAACTTCTTTATGGTTGTGGGGACTTTCCATTCCTTAATGGATTTGATTTTTTTAGGGTACACCTTAACACCCTCGTGAGATACAATATGACCCAGATATTCTGCCTCTTGTACTAAAAAGAAACATTTGGATTTTTTTGCATATAATTTTTCTCCTCCAATAGTTTGAGCACCCTGTCAACATGTTGAACATGATCCTTCCAAGACATGTTGTAGAAATACTAGCACAAATTTTCTAAGGAAGGGTTTGAAAATTGAATTCATCAACCCTTGAATTGTAGAAGGTGCATTGTGTAATGTCCCTATTTTCTCTTCTTTTATTAGACATTTGAATAGGCCTAGAGGGTAAAGTGGACCCCAAAGGGGAACAATTATTTTGGATTTATTTTATTATTTTAATTTAATAAAATAAAAATGGAATTAATTGTGCAAAGACTAGATTATGATTAGAGATCAGGAAACCAAATCCATGAGGATGGATAAGGTTCATAAGACTTTCCCAGTTCTCCAAAAATCCTTGGAGAAAATAAATTAAATACAAAATTTAGATTGAAGATAAAAATATAAAAAGCTACCCCAGTAAAGAGGAAAGTCACTGGGAAGAGGTGCAATAAAACTAGAAAGAGGAAAATTGAGTTTTAAAGTAATTTTATGGAAGAAACAAAAGGAAAGCCTAGACAAAAAGGAAAACAATATCCTGATTAACTGGATACAATTAAGGAAACAAGATGATGGGAAATATGGATTAAATAAGTAGATTTAGGATAGACAAGGGGTTTTCTATTGCTGAAAGATTTGATCTCTGCTCGAGGGAGCTATGGAGAAAGAGCGCAAAGGTTGGGAGGAAACTAGTGTACCTTAAGTGGTATGCACCAGTGAATTCATTTTAACTTAGAATTTTAGTATTACTATGCTTATTATGGTGATGTAAATTTGTAGGAATGTTCTTTATTAAATATGTTCAGGAGTAGATGTTGTATATGAAAGGAATGTTAAAAATACTAAGTGGAAACGAATTGGAAATTTTGTATATTTAACTGAGGAGGCTATAATAAATATAAGATTTCTCTATATGGTTGTATAGACTATAAGCTAAAGAGTACCAACTCTCAGAATGTCTAAACCTTGATGAAGGTTTAAATCTAAGGTTAAGTGACTCTCAGAAGTTATTATGGACTGTTTTAGCATTATTCTACAAATCACGAAAATATGTGAATAGACAATTATAGAATGGAAATATATTTTCATGACAATTAATGTAGAATTAGTACAGCCAAGCAACTCTTATGTTGTAGTAGAACTGGACAAAGTAATACAAGAACTGAGACATAATAGATAGTGATAGTAATATCTTTGAAGGAGGAACCTAGAAATTATTACCATAATTGAAATAACAACATTAAGAAAAGTATTACATAAGATTTCAAACATGACTTCATTAAAAGAGAAAAGATTATGTTCCATACATTAAATATTCATGTAAATATAAGGATATAAATCCATAGAGTGATGGAGTTCAATTTAATATAAGTATAACTAAATTATACAAATTGGGAACTCTATCCCATTTATAATAATTGTAAAATCTCTTTGGAAATTATGCATTGATGGCATATCAGAAAGCCCAAGTGGGTTACTGGACCAACTTGAAGAGAAAAATTCCATAATTATGACTGAATAGAAAAGGCTAACTACAATATGTAACCTCAGTAATATGTAAATAGTACCTGCAAAGCACAGAACTATGAATTAGTTCTGGTTCAGGAATATAAACATAATGAGAGATAATAATAAATTTTAAATCGAAAAGGGATAAGAAGTTAACGTAGGGAAAGATGCAGGAAATCCAATCTACAATAATAAGAAGAACTTTTTTTATTGTAAACAATGTTACTGATGAAATAGGTAACCGCACTATTACCTGTTTTTTTTTGCTAGCATAAAAAGCACCTGATTTTGAAAAGTGGTGATGCAGAATCACCCTTTTTTTTTTTTTTTAGCACATTTTTGATACTCTAATATTTTTATTTATGAAGTATGAATATTTGTTTTAAAATGTTAGTGATTTTCATGGGAATTTTGAAATGTATTGATGCAGCATCAACCTTTTTTTTTAGAGCGGTGATTTTCATGCTAATTTTGAAACGTATTGATGCAGCATCAACCTTTTTTTTAGAGTGGTGATTTTCATGTTGGTAATAAAACACAAAACTTAGATAAAAAAAATATATATAAAAACAATATAAAAAAACAATAAAAATGTAAAAAAAACAAAATTAACTCGTAAAAATAAAAAATTTAAACAAAAATAGATAAATAAAACAAAAAAAAAACAAAAATATTCGAAAATTATATCAAAAGAAATGAAAATTTTTGAAAAAAAACACATAATTTAAAGAAAAAAACAAAAATTAATTAAAAAAAAAAAAAAAAAAACATGAAAAACATTTTTTTCTAAGTTATTAAAAAAATCCATATAATTAAAAAAAAAAATTAGAAACAATTTAAATTACAAAATTAAAATTTAGATAAAAAAAATAAAATACAAAAAAGAAAAAATTAAATTTAAAAATTAAAATTAAAAAACTAATAATAATAAGAAAACAAAAATACAAATTTTAAAATTAACCAAAAAAACAAATTAAAAAAAAAAAAAAAACAAAATTAAAATTGAAGAAGAAAATTAAAACAAAGGAATTATAATAAAAAAAACTATCATTAAAAAAAAAAAAAATGAAAAAAACCACATGCAAATAATTAAAAAACAAATATCCATAAATTTGCTGTTTTTTTCTAAATCAAACAATTTATAAATTTTAAAAATGAAAAACCAAATAAACTAAAAGATTTAAAAAAAAAATTAATTAAATTAAAATTTAATAAATTTAATGAATAAGTTTTAAATTTTAAAAAATAATTAATCTAAAATATTAAATTTAAAAACAAAATTTAAGAAAAAAATAAATAAATAAATTAAATTGAATTTAAAATAAAAATTTTGAATTAAAAAAAAACAAATTTAAATTTTTTGAATTAAAAAAAATAAAAATCAAATTAAAAAAAAATATATTAAAAATTAAAAAAATAAAAAAAATAAAAGAATTTTTTGATCGTGGTGGCGCCGCCATTTGGCCTCTCGCCCAGGTGGCGGCGGAGGCCGACCGCTGGGCTAGCGGGGGGCTGCAGCCCCCCGCCCAGCGGCTGGCCTCCGCCGCCACCCGGGTGAGAGGCCGATTCCGGGAATCGCCCTCCCGCCAATTTTAGGAATCGCCCTCCTGCTGCGGGAGGCTGATTCTTGGACCACCTGGTGTCATTCCTGAACGCACCCCACATGGGAGGCCGATTCTCAGGAATCGCCCTCCGTCGTTGGGAGGCCCGTCCTGAATCGCTCGTCCAGCGACCTTGAATCGCCTTCCACACGAGAGGGACGATTCGGAATCACCCCTCGGTGGCCTCAGCGATTCTCAGACCTTTCCCGCGCGCGGAGAGGGCTTATTTTCTGACCGCCCTCCCCGTTGTGGAGAGTATTTCGACGGGCCGCCGCCGGGCGGCCCGTCGTCACCAGTGGAGAGGCAGGCGATTTTCACCTATTTTCCCGCCACGCTGCCTCCCGTCGTCATGTTCTTCTGAAAGTTATAGAGGCTCACTGCGCGCACTCAGCAATGAAAAATTCTTTTATATTTTTAATTTTTTTAATTTTTAATATATTTTTCTTTTTCTAATTTGATTTTTTAAAATTATTTTTTTAATTCAAAAAATTCAAAATTATTTTTTTTTAATTTAATTTTTATATTTGAAATTTAATTTGTTTTATTTTATTTTTTGCTTTTTTTGCTTTTTTTTTTTTTTATTCATTTTTTTGTTTTTAATTTTTTTTCTTCTAAATTTTGTTAATAATTTTTATTAAGTTTTGTATTTTTTTTATTTAATTGATTTTTTTTTTATTTTTTCATTTTTTTTATTATTATTATTAAATTTTTTGTTTAGATTTTTCATTTAATTTTTTAAAATTTAGTAAATTTTGTATTATTTATTTATTTATTTATTTGAATTTAATATTTTTTTTTAATTTTTAATTTTTTTATTATTATTTTTTTAATTACATAAAATTTTTATATTTTTTTTATTTGAATTAAAATTGCGTATTTAAAATTAGATTTTTTTTTTTTTAAAGTTAAACTTAATATTTTGAAATTAATTTGTTTTTTTTATTTTATTTTTTATTTAACATATATTTTTTAAATTTTTAAACTTTAATTGATTTTTAAAGTTTTTTAACTTTTTTATTTTAACAATGTTTTTTTTTTCTCTTTATATTTAAAATTTAATTTTTATTTCAAAATTTATTTGCTTATTCATTTATTTATTAAAATTCAATATTTTTTCTTAATTTAATTTGTTATTTTAATATTAACATTTTTTATTTATTTCATAAAATCTAATATATATATTTAATTAAATTATATATATATATATATATATATATATATATATATATATATATATATATATATATATATATATATATATATATATATTATTTTTTATAATTTAAATTTAATATATTTTTTAAAATCAGTTTGTTTTTTAATATATATTTCTTTAAATTTAATATTTTTATTGTATTTTTTTTTCATTTTTTATTTTTAATAAATTTTTCATTTTTTTACTTTTAATTTCAATAATGTGTGTTTTTTTTTTTAATTTTTATTTAAAAGTTTTAAATTTATTAAAATTTAATATATTTCTTTAAATTAAATTTTTTATTTTAAAATTTAATTTTTTATTTTTAATTTAATAAACATTTTCTTTTTCTTTTTTAAATTTAATTTCTATATTTAATTTTTTATAATTTCTTTCTTTTTTCAACTTGCTTTTCTTTTTAATTTAATATTTTTTATTTTGCTTTTATTTTTATTTTTTTATTTCTATATATTTTGAAATTTTAATCTTTAATTTTTTTTTAATTTTTAATTTTTAATTTTTTTCTTAAATTTTATGTTTTTTTTTAATGTTTGAATTTTTATTTTTATTTTGTTTTTATTTTTATTTTTTTATTCCTATATATTTTTAAATTTGTTTTTTTCCTTAAATTTTAGGTTTTTTTTTAATGTTTGGATTTTAAAAATTAAAAAATGTTATTTCTATTTTTAAGAATGTCAAAAATATGACATTTTTTTTTTGTTATTCCAGCGTCGACTGGTTTTGTTTTGAGGTTGTTTTTTCAATCATTTTTTCAAGAAACAATTTTTTTTTTAGCATAATTTTATGAAATATTGAAAATTGACCTTCAAAAAAAACCAAGTGCGTTCTGGAATACACTTTTTTTGTTTTTGGGGTGTTTTTTCATGTTTTTTGAGTTTTTTTGGGCTAGAGTTCCCGTTTTGAGGTCAGGTTACCTATTTCATCGGTAACAATGTTTGTATCGAAGGATGTAATGTAAATCATAAACAGACAGAAATTAAGTTAAAAATTTTAAATCAAAATCTCAGAGGACTATCAATAGACATTAAGGATAAGAGGAAGGGCATCATTCCTATACTAAGTAAAGAAAGTTAACAAGCATTATGATAGTATGACAGTAGTTGAAACTCAACTAGAAGAGAAACACAATTATGTACAAAATGGTGGAACGATGAGAAGAAATCCATCGTAGAAATCAAACCAATTGCAAAAGCTGAATAAGAAAATAGTTTAAACTGAAATTACTCGAATACTAGAGTATCATCATTACACGGACTATATGAAATTTAATTAAAAATACACCACATTTCTCTATTGATAATATTGACAAAGGAATCGAAATTCCTAAGTATCGTATACAAACCTAATTTGGTATTCGAAAATAATGGGAATGTGTTTTTAAATTAACGTTAAAAAAGCTACCATAGAGAGTTAATAAAGGCCATCAAATACATCCATAAATCTATGGATGTCTTGGTAAAGCAAGTTAAGCGAGTAAGGCCAAATAGTAATGCACCAATAAATTGTTCATGGGAAAGATAAACCTTTAAAGGAGATAATAGTGGTATTGAGACTACCTGTAGATTTTGGTAATGATTTTGGGATGGCCACGGTGGGAGGAGAGGATGCCCTCGTATTTGGCCATCTCCATTCACAAAAAAACGTAGTCACACATGTTAACACGTAATATTGAAAGCTAAACAAAAAATTAAACATAGCGTGATGAAACATAAGGGAGCACCGTAAACGCAGAAGTAGACTTTCAAATTTAGAATGAGCATTGACGGTGGATATATGAGAAGGACTCCCACACGATACTCGTAGGAATATTTTCTAAATAAACTTCACTGAAGTCTAACTAGTTAACGAAATATATCGTGAGCTAAACCAATACCATATTACTAGAAACAATATTTCACATTTGACCTTTAGCTAATTTAAACAGTGGGGAATTTTGGAATTCATAGACAGCGTAAGATATAAAATGTTTTAAAGGAGTACCTAGAAAGAGGGGGTTATTTCAAACCATGCCTAACCAAAGTCCTAGTCATGGTGGAGAAATGAAATCACCTGGAGTTCCTGTAGAAAGGGCAACGAGCGAATTAGAAAAGAAACTAATTAAATGGAACTATGAAAATAATAAAAATTCCATGCCAAATCCAAGAAACTAGAGGAAGCGATGTATCTTACCTAGATAGAACGATGAATTAAACCTTGGCATAGAAAAATGGAACCTTCGCTACAACCTTACCGTAGTGAATTCTCATCTCATAGGTAAACGAAGGAAGCGCGAGGAGTGACATTCATTAATTATAAACGAAAGGCAGAGCCAAGGCAGAAGGGAGGATGCTCACTAAATACGTGGAGTGAAAAATAGTCCCAAGTAGAAAATGAAGCCATTTATAGAGCCACAAACCCTAACTTAGAATAGATCCTAACCTTCCATGGGTAAGACATCTAGTGTTGAAGGAATTCCTGCAGATTGATGGGTTCAATCAAGAACTAGACAAGCCGTGTGATATTGTACAGTCAATTTAATGTTAATACATTCCGAGAAAATCACGTACAAAGATTTGTTGTACACTCATACGGATAAACCGCCAAAATTAAACCATAGCAATCACTATGCCTCGAAATTCCAATGTTGAATTTAATTTTGACAACGTAGTTAATGCATAATACGAAGTAATACATATGCATGTAATATAATGTTTCAATCTCATGTGGTAGAAATTTAAATGGTCACATAGATAGCCAACGTCCCATTAAACCTTGGAAAAAGTAAGTGAATCTAGGGAACATAGGTTTCAGATAAGACTCAATTGAAATATATAAATTCGAGGAAAGGATAATATGCATTGGTGGGATGGGTTAAATGTAAAATGTAGACACAACCTCATTTTAGGCAATGTAAACTCTTAATAGCTATGTGAACTCGTAAATTTCAAAGTTTATGTGATCATTAATAGTATTAGAACGAAATCCCTAAAAAGGGAAATTTCTCATATGACAATTTATCTATGTATGTCAGAAAGTAAAAATAGTCATAGTTTTTAAAGTAAATTTAAGAAATATATATATATATATATATATATATATATATATATATATATATATATATATATATATATATATATGTTGTTGGGAGTTAGATCAGAAGATATATAAATATTATTTAAATAAATTATTATATTAATAGTTAGTATGACCTAAATCATACTTTATATAATTTCCATGTGTTATGTTAATATTCATAGAACATGTAATCTAATTGAAGTGGTAAACTTGGAAATTTAGTCCCAATGAGTATATGTGCAAATAATGAAAGATTAAAAGTAAAGCAAAGGAAAATGTTAATGTATGATATACGTCATAATGTGAAAAAAAATAATCAGTTCATGAGGTGTGATTAGTATTAGTGATATAAATAAATAAATAAATAATTATCAAATTGGAGATGTTACAAATGGTATTAGAGTTCATGTTAAAATATTGGGCCTGAATGTGTGCTCACACCAGAAAATAAAAATCCAAAAATTATGTTGTTGTAAATGGTTTTGTTAACATAATATTTTTTCACTAATGCTTACTTTTATGTATAGTGACTTAGTGTAAAATAATACAACTGCAAACCATGAGTGAAGTGGATGAGTTTTATGTGGATCTGGGTGGTGCAGAAAATCAATTAGATCCTAATTCTCCATTGATGGTTATGATCATGCAACTAAAATCATGCAATTGAGAAACCACAATGAAAGATTATCGCTAGCTAGCGAAGAGAAATAAAGGTTAGTCAGAGAATTGACCTCCAGGAACATTCATGAAGGTGAAGGTTATGGGAAAAAGAGAAGAGGAAACAAAGATCACTCAGAAGAGTCTGAGGAGGATAAATCATTTAGATAGTATTCTAGAGGGAAAAAGGAATTGCAAGGTGAATGTTATGAAACCAGCTCCAAAAATAGAAGAAAAGAGAGATCAACGCCTTAGAAATTAGCCACTTCGAGGGGAAAACCTCCAATACATTACATAAATGAACAATTTTTGGATGATACAAATGAAAAAAACTCCTTTCTATATATAGGAGTCCATGGGGCCACAATATAATCTAGCCGACCTAACAATAATAATGTAAGGGCACAATAATAACAATATGGGGGTTACAAGGGTACAACAATAACAATAAGGGGGGTATACTAACATAATAAGGGACTGCACTAGTAATATAGGGACCTAGCATGCCCCTCTCCTTCAAACAAGTGTTGTCCTCAACACTTGATTTTTTCTTAATGATTCTGTATGAAATTTTCATCCTCCCATGTTGAATCTTCTACAAGAATGTTCTTCCACTTGTTGAGATACTCTAAAATTTATCGTACTTGTTGAGTTCTTATTTTAGTGACTACCTCAAAAATTATTTCGATGTGATGTTGATCTTCCTGTTGTTTCATTTTATTCTGCACCAAAGCTAAGTTATCCTTTGAAATTTGGAGAACTTGTTGCTGATGGTCGATGTGATCTTCCACTACTTTATCATCCATATTAGCTTTTATTTTATCCTTCAAAACATCAAACTTAGCCTCCATTTTTGCTTTTAAACCATGTATGTCATCTTTAGTTTCACTTTGTAAGATCGAAATTTGTTGCACTTGGTACCGTAATTTTGATATCTCATATTGCAATTCTTCTTCTTCATGCATCATAGTATAGCTTTATTTTTCTTGCTTTTGAGGAGCTCGATATTGAAACTGAATTATCTCTATGATTTGATCTTCGATATCTGAAATTTGTTCTTGTAGTAGCCCTCTAAATCTTCTTTCCAGTGCCATAGGTCTGACCTTATTTGGATTCTTCAAGGCAAAGTTATGGAAAATCTCCCGCAATGACCTAATTATGGACTATTTTAGTAGAAAGAACTTGTATGACTTGCCACGTGTCACTATTTACTCCTTTGGTTTTGAAATTTATATGCCAAAAGCTGCACTCCATGTAATTGCAGCCACTTTTTATAGAATTCTAATTTGACACTCTGTGGGAAAGTTATGAAATTTTTTCCACGGTCACATCTTTGAGATGAAATTTGGGAGCCTGAAACAATCCTACCTTCCACAGATCATATCTCACAAAATATTGCAAACAAAGATCTGAAATTTTTCCAGGAGGTTCCTCAGGAGTTTGGCTTCGCTCTGTGCCAATTTACACTTTTGAACCCTCGTAGAAAAAATTTTATAGTGAAAATTCCACGATAACCTGTTTAGGTTAAATTTAGGAACCTACAAAATTCCCTAACTTCCACAGTTCATATCTCCGAAAATGTTGCGAACCAAGCTCTGAAATTTTGTGAAGATGTTTCTCAGGATTGCGGCTTCACGCTCTAAAAATTTCAGCTTCTGAACCTTCGTAGTAAAAACGTTATATTGAAAATTCAATGATGACCTGTTTGGAGCAGTGAAACCCTAGAATCCAAAGCTTTGATACCAAATGTTATGAAACCAGCTCCAAAAATAGAAGAAAAGAGAGATCAACGCCTTTGAAATCATCCACTTCAAGGGGAAAACCTCTAATACATTACATAAATGAATAATTCTTGGATGATACAAATGACAAAAACTCCTTTCTATATATAGGAGTCCATGGGGCCACAGTATAATCCTAGCCGACCTAAAAATAATAATGTAAGGGCACAATAATAACAATATGGGGGTTACAGGGGTAAAATAATAACAATAAGGGGGGATACACTAACATAATAATGGACTACACTAGTAATATAGGGACCTAGCAGTGAATTCCAAAAAATCAAGCCTCCCTCCTATGATGGAGAGAAGGACGAAGATGCAAAAGCTTGGCTTCTAAACATGGTAACATACTTCCAAGTTTATGAGTGTGGAAGTAACTTGAAAGCTAGGTTGGCCATTTACCAATTACAAGGAAAAGATACCTTGTGGTGGGAGGAAAGAAAAATGGTGCATGTGATAGATGAGAAAATTGTCACTTTGGAAGATTTTCTAGTTAAATTTAAATATAGATACTTGAATGAATGATACTATGATGATAAATCGAAAGAGTTTCATGAGCTTAGTTTGGTAAAACTTACCATTAATGATTTTGTTACTAAATTTACCAACCTACTCCGCTATGTACCTTATATAAGAGAAGAGAAGACAAAGTTACAATGATTTTTAAATTGCCTGCTTACTATCTACGAGAATAAAATTTCATAATCCCAAGACAATGGATGAAGTTGTGTGCAAGTCAAGACTGTGTTATCAGCAGTTCAAAGGTAAAAATGAACAAGCGAAAAACTGACAGAACAAAGAAAATGGTGACTCTAGTGGAAAAAGAACAAAACCAACATAGTTAAAGAACTTTGGGAGAGATCACCAAAGGAAGAAGTTTACCAAAACTGGAGAAAATCATCCCACCTAGTCCCAAACAAGATCTCAACAAATAGATGTTAAGAGGGAAGGAAATATTAAAATGAGGTAACCTCTGAAGTGATGGGGTTGTGGAGAACCTCATATGCTAAGAGATTTTCCACACAAAACTATTCAGAATATACAAGTGATGAGAGAGGCAACTACTGTAAATGATGTGGCAAGAAACATCCTCAAAATCAATGCTGCCTTGGAATATCATCAAGTTGAACACCAATCAATCATGGTCAAAATAGAAGGTATGATTGTTGAACAACCTATTTCTATTTTGATATATCCACGTGCAACATTAAGCATTATAAGTCCTTAAATTTTGGAAAAATGCAAATTGAAGTCAGAAAAATATCAGCAAGCATGGCTAGTTTAGTTAGCTATGGGAACAAAAAGAAAATTGACCCATAATTTACCAAAGACAACTATAAATTTAAATATGTGTGAAATTGAACCAAAATTGAATATTTTACCACTATGTTCCTGTGATGTGTTGGTAGGAATGGAATGGTTAGAAAAACAGAAAGCTATATTAAATTGTTTAGACAAAACAATACACTATATAGATGGTGAGGGAAATTTGGTGATAGTGAAAGGGAAACCCAGACCTATATCAGCAAGAAAAATATCAGTACTTCAGTTGAAAAGGATAGCAAGAAAGGGATGCCAAGTGGATGTTGTACATGTGAAAGAATTGGGGTAGGAAAATGAAAAAGTGACTGTAGAAAATTTACCAGTCATCCGAGAGTTTAAGGATTTCTTCCTAGATGAAATTCCTCATCTACCCTCAAAAAGAGAAATTGATTTTATCAATTGAATTAATACCAAGAGATACCCCTGTCTCTAGAGCCCCATACAAAATGAATACTCCATAATTGATGGAATTAAAACTGCAGCTATAAGAGTTTCTGGATAGAGGCTATATAACACCAAGTGTATCCCCCTGGGGAGCATTGGTACTAGTTGTCAAAAATAAAGATGGTACATTCAGAACGTGGATAGAGTACCTAAAATTGAATAAATTGACAATAAAGAATACATGTCCTCTACCTAGGATAGATGATCTATTTGATCAATTTAGACGAGTGACAACCTTTTCAAAAATTGATTTACAGACGGGCTATCATCAATTGAGAATTAAAGATGAAGACATAAGTAAAAATACATTCAGAATAAGACACAGACACTATGAGAGTGTATTCCTACCTTTTGGGTTAACTAATGCACCTGATACCTTTATGTGTTTAATGAACAATGTCTTAAGTAAATATTTGGACAAATGTTTTCTATTATTTATTGATGACATTATGATATATTCTAAGAATGAATCTAAGAATAAAGAACATCTCGAAATTGTCTTAAAAACACTCAAAGAACATAAGTTGTATGCTAAAAGTAGAAAATGTGAATTTTACAAGGATAAAATTCAATACTTGGGCCATATAATTTCAGATAAAGGATTAGAAGTGGACCCAGAAAAGATACAAGCTTTAATGGATTGGCCTGTACCTACTGATGTTTCCTCGATAAGATCTTTCATGGGAATTGCAGTGTATTATAGGACATTTGTAGAAATGTTTTTAGCCTTAGCATACCCTATCACATCTCTACATAAGAAAAGAGTGAAGTTTGAGTGGATAGAAAAATGTCAACATAGCTTTGAACAGTTAAAACTTAAACTCACAACTGCTCTAATTCTAAATATTGTAGATCCAAATCAAGAATTTTTAGTGTGTACAGATGCGTGTGAAGAGGGATTAGGAGGAGTGTTATTGCAAAAAAACTCAGTCATAGCATATGAGTCAAGAAAAATAAAGAAACATGAACATAATTATAGTGTGTATGAATTAGAGTTAGCAGCTCTAATACATGCTTTGAAGATGTGCAGACATTATCTATTAGGAAAACGGTTTAATATTAATGACAGATCACATCAGTTTGAAGTATTTTTTCACACAACCTGATTTAAATGATAGACAAGATATATGGTTGTCTTTCCTTAGTGAATTTGACATGGAGATCAAACATATCAAGGGGAAGGAAAATAAGATTGCAAATTCTTTAAGTAGAAATTCTTATCAAATTGTTAATAGTTTTGGGAGTAGTGCAAATTTTGATATTAAAATATTGATTCAATAAGTAAGGAGAGAAGACCCAAACTATGAAAAAATTCAAGGAAAATTTCAGAAACAAGAGATAGTGGGTATACTAAAAAATAGAGGGGATTGATTTGTTAAAAATATAGATTATACATTTCAATGTGAACTCATTAAAAAGTGACATTCTAGATGGGTATCATAAAATACCCTATGCACGACGTCCAGGGTATCATAAATTAATTTCAACTTTAATAAAGAACATGTTCTCGAAATGTATGAAAAAAGAGGTGGCTAATTATTTAGATAGATTTTTAGAATGTCAAGAAGTAAAGGTATGACACTAACATCCAGTGGGATTGTTGAATCCTTTACCCAGCCCTAAATGGAAGTGGGAAATAGTCTCCATAGATTTTATCACTGGATTAAAAAGAAATAAATAACAACATGACTCTATCATGGTAGTAGTTGACACATTGACTAAAACACACACTTCTTACTAGTACATTCTACTTTTGTTACAACTGAAGTAGTTAATTTATTTATGAAAAAAATTGTAAAGTTTCATTATATTCCTAAAAATGATCATATCAAACAGAGATGCAAAGTTTACTGCAACTTTTTGGAGGAGTCTGTTTGGGGGAATGGGTACCAAATTGAAATTTAGTACCACATACCATCCCCAAATTGATGGGAAAAATGAAAGAAAAAACTAGATTTTAGAAGACATGTTTAGAATGTATGTGATGGACATACCAACAAAGTGGGAGGACTTTATACATTTAGTAGATTTTGCCTACAGCAATAGCTACCAAGCCTTAATCAAGATGAGTCCTTTCAAAGAATTAAATGGCAGAAAGTCCCATACACCTCTAAGTTGGAGCCAACTAGAGGATATGTTAATACTTGGACCCGATGCATTGCATGAAATGGAAAGGAATGTAAAGAAAATTCAACAAAATATTAATATAGCACAAGACATGCATAAGAGCTATGCAGATAAAAAGAGAATTCATAGAGAATTCAATGTGGGTGATCATTTCTACATGAGGATTAAGCCAAAAAGGAGTACATTGTACACTAGTAGCTATGAAAAATTAGCACCATGCTACTGTGGACCTTTTGAAGTACTGGAAAGAGTGGGACCAGTAACATGAAAATTGGCTTTACCTAGTCACATTAAGGTTCACAATTTTTTTCATGTTTCATTATTAAAAAAGTATGTGCACGATGCTACTCATGTTATTGATTGGAATGTCATACAGGTGGAACCAGAAGGGGAATTCCTTCTAGAGCCACTTTGCATCTTGGCATGGGAAGAAATTGAGCTCTGAAATAGAACAATGGGTAGGGTGAAAGTGTAGTGGAGGCACTTTGCACTCGAAGAGGCTACCTGGGAGCGAGAGGAAGATATGAAAGAAAATTATCCATAACTGTTTGAAAAGTGAATTTTATATTTTTGTCTATGTAACACCGAGGACAGTGTTTTGTTTTAGAGGGGGAATATATAATGTCCCCAGTTTCTCTTCTTTTATTAGACATTTGAATAATCGTAAAGGGAAAATTCGACCCCAAAGGAAAACAATTATTGTGAATTTATCTTATTATTTTATTTTAATAAAATAAAAATGGAATTAATTGTGAAAATAATGGATTATGATTAGAGATCAGAAAAAAAAATCCATGAGGATGGCTAAGGTTCATAAGACTTTCCCAGTTTTCCAAAAATACTTGGAGAAAATAATTAAATATTAAAATTTATATTGAAGATAAAAATCTAAAAAGCTACCCCAGTAAAGAGGAAAGTTACTAGGAAGAGGTGGAATAAAAATAGAAAAAATAAAATATAGTTTTAAAGTACTTTTGTGGAAGAAACAGAAGGAAAGCCTAGGCAAAAGGGAAAAAAACATCCCGATTAACTAGACGTAGTTAAGGAAATGAGTTGATGGGAAAGAAGGCTTAAATATGAAGATTCAGGATAGACAAGGGGTTCTCTATTCTTGGAATATTTTATCTCTGTTGAGGTGGAGATGTGGATAAAGAGCTCAAAGGTTGGGTGGAAACTAGTCTACCTTAAGTGGTATGCACCAGTTAATTCATTTTAACTTAGAATTTTAGTATTATTATGCTTACTATGGTGAATTATATTTGTAGTATTATACTTGATTAAATCTATTCAAGAGTTGATGATGTATATGAAAGGAATGTTAAAAAGACTAAGTGGAAACGAATTGGCAATTTTGTACATTTAACCGAGGAGGCTATAATAAATATAGCAGTTCTATCTATGGTTGTAAAAATAATAAACTGGAGAGTACCAACTCTCAGAATGTCTAAGCCTTGATGAAGATATGTGGTTAGGTGACTCTCAGAAGTTATTATGGAATAATATTATTGTTTTAGCATTATATTACAAATCAGGAAAATCTATGAATAGATTATTATAGAATGGAAATAAATTTGCATGAAAATGCATGTGGAATAAGTATAGTCAAGAAATTATTATGTTGTTATATAACTGTACAAAGTAATACAAGAACTAAGAAATAATAGACAATGATAGTAGTATCTTTCAAGGAGGAACTCAGAATTATTACTATAATTGAAATAACAACGTTAATAAAAGAATTACATAAGAGTTTAAATATGAATTCATTAAAAGAGAAAAGATTCAGTTCCATAAATTAAATAGTCATGTAAATATAAGGATATAAATCTATAGATTTACAAAGTTAAATTTAATCCGAGTATAACTAAATTATACAAATTGGGAACTCGGTCGCATTTATAATAATTGTAAAATCGCTTTGGAAATGATGTAGAGATGACATACCAGAAAGCCCAAGTGAGTTACTAGACCAACCTGAAGAGAAAAAGTCCACAATTATGTTTGAATAGAAAAGGCTAACAACAGTATGCAACCTCAGTAATATGTATATAGTACCTCAAAAGGACAGAACTATGAATTAGTTCTGGTTGAGGAATATAAACATAACAAGAGACAATAATAAATTTTAAACCCAAAAGGGATAAGAATTTACCTTAGGGACAGATGCAGGAAATCCAATCTGCAATAATAAGAAGAAAATCCGTTATTGTATTGGAGGATGTAATGTACATCCTAAACAAACATAAACGGAGTTAAAATTGTTAAATTAAAATCTCAAAGGAATATCAATATACATTCAAAATAAGAGGAAGGGCATCATTCCTGTACTAAGTAAAGAAAGTTAAAAATCATTATGATAGCATGACAATAGTTTAAACTCAGCTCGAAAAGAAACACAATTATTTACAAAGTGGTGAAATGATGACAAGAAATTCATTGTAGAAATAAAACCAGTTTCAAAATCTATCTAAGAAAATAGTTTAAACTAAAATTACTCATCTACTAGATTATAATCATTACACAGACTATACGAAATTGAATTAAAAATAAACCACATATATCTTTTGAGAATATTGACTAAGGAATCGAAATTCCTTAGTATCATATAAAAACCCAATTTGGTATTCGAAAATAATGGGAATGTGTTTTTCACTTAACATTAAAAATGATAGCACAAAGAGTTAATAATGGTCATCAAATACATCCATAAATATATGGAGGTCTCAGTAAAGCGAGTTGAGCAAGAATAGCCATATAGTAAACCTATTAACAAATTGTTCATGGCAAAGATAAACCGTTAAATGAGACAATTGTGGTATTGAGACTACCTGTAGATTTTGGTAATGGTTATAGGATGGCCACGACGAGACAAGAGGAGGCCCTCCCATTCGGCCATCTACGTTCCTCAAAAAACGCAGTCACACACATTAACATGTAGTAGTGAAATCTAAATGAAAAATTAAACAAAGCGCGGTGTAACAAAAAGGAGCACCATAAATGTGGAAGCAGAATTTCAAATTTAGAATGAGGATTGACACTGGATGTCCAAGAGGGACTCCCATATGATACTCACTCGTAGGCATATTTTCTAAATAAACTTAGTTGAATTCTAACTAGTTAGCGAAATATACCATGATCTAAATCAATACCATATTACTAGAAATTGTATTTCACATTTGACCTTTATTTAATTTATACACTAGGAAATTTTGGAACTCATAGACATCGTAATGTATAAAATGGTTCAAAGGAGTACCTGGAAAGAGGGGATTATGTCAAACCACGCCTAACCAAAGTCTTGGTCATGGTTGAGAAACACAATCAGCTGGAGTTCCTGTAGAGATGGTAGAAAACAAATTAGAAAAGAAACTAAATACATGGAACTATGAAAATAAGAAAAACCCATGTCAAATTCTAGGAAACCAAAGGAAGCGATGTATCTTACCTGCATAAAATGATGAATCAAACTTCTGCATAGAAAAATGGAACCTTCACTTCAACCTTACTAGAGTGAATTCTCATCTCACAGGTAAACAAAGGAAGAACTAAGAGTGACATTGACTAACTATAAGTGATATGTGGAGCTAAGGTAGAAGGGACGATGCTCACTAAAGACATGGAGTGAAAATAGTCCCAAGTAAAAAATGAAACCATTTATGGAGCCTCAAACTCTAACTTAGAATAGATCCTAACCGTCCACGCGTAAGAGATCTAGTGTTGAAGGAATTACCATGGATTGATGGGTTCAATCATGAACCATACAAGCCATGTGACACTGTACATTCAATTTAATGTCAATACATCTCGAGAAAAATCACATACAGAAATTTGGTTTACACTCATATGGAGAAACCACCAAAATTACACCATAGTAATCACTATGCCGCGAAATTCCAATGATGGATCTAATTGTGACAATGTAGTTAATTCATAATACGAAGTAATATAGGCACATTAAATATAATGTTTCAATTTAATGTGGTAGACATTTAAATGATCACATAGATAGCTAACCTCCCATTAAACCTTGGAAAAATTAAATGAATTGAGGGAACAAAGGTTTCACATAAGACTCGATTGAAATATATGAATTTGAGGAAAGGATAATATGACTTGGTTGGATGGGTTAAATATAAAATATGGTTACAACCTCCTTGTATGCAATGTAAACTCTTGACAGCTATGTGAACTCATAAATTTCAATGTTTATGTGATCATTAATTGTATTAGAACGAATTTCCTGAAAATGGAAATTTCTCATATGACAATTTATCTATGTATGTCAAAAAGTAAAAATAGTCATAGATTTTAAAGTAAAGTAAAGGATATATCTATATATATATATATATGGTTGGGGGATATAGACTTAAAAGATATATAAATAGTTAGCTTGTGTAAATAAATTGTTATTAATAGTTAAGGGGGAATCTAAATATTACTTACAAATTTCCATGTAAAAAAAAATGGGATGGTTCAGAGAACATATAATATAATTGAAGTGGTAGACTTGGAAATTTATTCCCAATGAGTATATGTGCAAATTATGAAATATTAAAAGTACAACAAAGGAAAATGTTAATGTATGATATACATCAGAATGTGACGAACAATAATCAGTTCATGAGGTGTGATTAGTATTAGTGCTATAATTAGAAAACAAATATTGTCGAAATGGAGATTTTATATATTGGTAAGACCAAAAGGAATGAAAAAAAATTCATAATGACCCTCATGAGTTCAAAATTTTGTTTTCAGAATATCTCTAGTCATCATTCTAATTTGATAATATCCTGAACGAATATTGAACTTGGTAAAATAAAATGCTCCATGTAATTCGTCTGATAATTCATCAATAATGAGAATGGGAAATTTATATTTAATAGTAAGCTTATTGAGCATCCTATATTTTGGAAACATGCACCATGATCCATCTTTCTTGTGCACCAATACTACTAGAGCAGAGAAAAAAATTTGACTAGGTTTAATTATACCATCCTCTAAAATTTCTGCAATCATATGTTCAATTTTGCTCTTTTGGACATAAGGATATCTGTAAGGCCTGATGTTCGGAGCAACACTTATAGAATCAAATGAATAGCATGATCATGATCTCGAATAGGTGGGAGTCCTTTGGGAGTTTCAAACACCTTGGAATGATTGTCCAAGACTTTTTGGAGATCTGGATAAATAGACTATTTTGATGTTGGAACTTCTAGTGAGCATAATTGTGCAATTAAACCTCTTTGGTATTTCTATTGGGAAAAATACTGAGAGGGGGGGGGGGGGGGGTGAATCAGTATTTAGTAGAGAAAATCAAAATTTTACTTTTTCCTTTCTAAAAACCCATACGCTACTTTACTAAAGGCAACTAGCGTATATACGCGGATATCCTTTACAGAACTTGCGTATGTCCAGAGATCTAATTATGTGTTTGAATATTAACTCAGATCATTGCATTATTCATTCATCATATATTTCAGAAAAAGTAAACAGGTACAGAAAGAATAGAATAATCATCACACATATGCAACACACATGAACACCAGGATTTTTTTAGGTGGAAACCCAATTCGGGAGAAAACCATCGCTGCCGTCGTTTCAGCCTTCAAAACTTATTATTAAGAAAACTTCTTACAATCATGTACTAGTGCAGACTCAAACCAGCATGTAGGCACCCACCTGCAGAAGGCTACAACCTTCTCTCGTTTACCAGCCTATCCTGGAAGGGAGCTACAACCCCCTGCTCTCATTTACCAGCCTCTCCTGGAAGGGAGCTACGACCCCCTGAACTTATTTACCAGCCTCTCTTGGAAGGGAGCTACAACCCCCTGACTGAAGGCTTTGACCCTCAGCACCACTGCAGACCACGTTTCATCAATTTTCAAACTGGATCAAATAGCTTCAACACAACCCTTCACTTATCAACAATCATACCTTGCTCATTGCTTCAAACAGAAAAGTAAGACCACTGTAACCAGAAGATCAGATATAACCCAAACTTCAGAATAGATATGCAGAAACACATTCAGCCTTCAGCAACCATTAGATCAGAAATCATACGTGCTTTTACTTAATCAGACCCACGTATATACGCACTTTCTAGAAGACGAACCCGCGTACACTTCAGTGCATTTTTAGGGAAAAACCCTAACTGTGCATACGCGCTTTTCCTTCCACAGACCCGCATATACATGCTATTTTTCATGAAATGAACCTGCGTATAGATCTATAAAAGATAAAATTTGCAGCATAGACCAGATCTATAAACTTACCCAGATTTCCTCAATCTCTTCAACAGGATTGCACCAGGTCTTCTTCACTTCTTTTCAGATCATCCTTGACATTCACCATTTCTAGATATAGAGATCTTGAGCCTTCATCATGTTCATAGGCGCATCATAGATTCAGATCTATCAATTAGGAACAGGGTTCAACCATACAGATATACTTCAGAGTGAAGTATTCATCAAATCCCAGATACATGCACACCACTTGCACAATGATTTTCTTCTCCTTATATAGGGTTACCCTTCATCAATACCATGAGTCAAAACCACATAACTTCCAATGGTATTCCTGGACGGGATCACATAGGTGAACCATCATTCAATACAATGGGTCAATACCATGGTAGTTACCCCTGGTTTTACAAAGTTAGAGCACTTTTTCCCATACACGACTTGGCACGTTATTTCCCGCGTGCATATGCTACTTTGTCTAGACAAATCTGCATATGCCTTGAGACATACTCTTTTCATCATGTTCTGCTACATACTGACATTCCTTCCATCATTATCTTCTGTACTTATTGTAGATACATCAGATTTACATCATTTAAAAAGTTCATCAAGTCAAGAACAAATTCGTCAAGTAGGTTGCCATTATCTTCATCAAGTGGGTTGCCATCAAGGAAAACACTCTGCATCATATTGCCAACAATTTCTTCATAATATTTTTCATGAAATTAGAGCTTATTATCTTTCCAAGCTTCCTTTCTATACCCCGTAATTCAACTTCCTTTCCTTCCAAAAAAAAATCTCAAGAAAATTTCTAGAAAATTAAAAGCTACTGTCCCCAAAGATTGTAAACATTGTACTCCTAGTACAGCATCAACACCTCCCGTTGGAATTGAAAGCATTGGACTATTCAATACATATTCCCACATTTTTATCTTGATATTATGGCCCTTTCCATAGAAATTTATATTTCCTCCATTTGCAACCATCACTTAACATTCTGGTGCTAGGTATAGGAAAAAAATCAATTCCTTGGCTACCTTACAATGAATAAAATTATGGTTACTACCCAAATCAATCAACACTATTCCATTTTTCCCCTTGATATGTCCTTTTATCTTGAGTTTTTGAGGAGTGGTAATTCCTGCTAATGCATTACATGGTATGGTTAGACTGATTTATTATTCTTTTACGGTTGGTTCCTGGTGTATATCCTCTTCTTTTAAAGTTTATTGTTCAATTTCTTCCTCCTCTTCACAATGTATGTAAAATAATTTCTTGTTAGTGCACTTATGACCTTTAGTGTATTTTCTATCACAACTATAGAAAATCCCTTTTTCTCTTTTTCTTCCAATTGTTGTGGTGTCAATGTTGTAGGTTGTGCAAATCTAAGAGTAGAAATACTTCCATATTTATAGATGTGAGTGGTACGCTTCGTTGTCGTCATAATTTTACATTCATTTTTTCTTGCCAACCTGAATGTATTCTCCAATGAATGAGGTTCCCAAAGGCGAACCTCATGTTGGATGTTATCCTTTAAAGTCCCTATGAGCACCTCAATCATGTGTTCCTATGGAATATAAGTTACCCTTATATTCAATTTTTGGAAGTCCTACATGTGCTCCACCAATGAACCCTCTTTTTTAGATTTATCAATTGGCTAAATAATGTGTTTCTATAATATTCCAAATCTGGAATAGCACAACAAACCTGTTGAAATAATGCACTGTTGGGAGATTGATGTACATAAATGAGTTTACAGCACTTGGATCCCTTAGATCAGTAGATCTGGAGTCTAGATCCAAAATGGGAGAAAAAACAAATCAAACTAGGTGTGGTAAACATATCTGCCACCACCTAGTCTAGCTGAAAAACACCCTACAAACGGGGTTGCAGCTATGCACAACAAACTGCTTCAGAAATAACGTAGTATTGGAAATTATGAGTAGGAGGTCATCAAATATGATTAAATTATAAGTATACAACAACAAATTAGAATTACAATGAATCTCTTCTAATATACAGTAGAATACAGGAGACAAGAGAGCAATAAATATTCAGAAAGGAAGGCCACAACAGATGTATAAATTGAGAAGTGGCTCAACAACGTTATTTTAAGGAGCTGCAATAGCTGAATATTACAACTTAGATCTAGGACAGATCTGTGGACAAAACATTAGGTCCATTTCATATCTAGAAACTAGACAGTATTATGTACAATATCCCCTTAGGGTTTTGACCACATTATACATAAACAAGAGTAGACCTGAGTTTTAAGTTGCAAATCCGTAAAAGGCTACAAAAATTTCTGAAGATGACTTTACGTTACAATATATTAGATCTAAACAGAACATGGATCACCAAGCTAATCCATCGATCACCAAAGTGAAAGGCAAAGCCCAGCACCAGAGATCTCTCATAAAAAATGGGATCAAAACATCCCGCAGAACCTCTAATGAAAATAACACAGTTCCTTAATGAAAACTACGCTGTAGCTTGAATAACATAGATGGCCAACTACCAAGGTACAAATCTGAAGCACAAATAGTGGATGCACTCTTCTAGGAGGTTAAAGGACACACTCCATGAGAAGAGGCTCCAATACAAGCTAAATCTCTGCAGATCTAGAATTCCACTTGTTGTAGCTTACAAAAGAAAGAAAACCCTCACTGGATCTATGCTGCAACTAGAATTAGAGCTTGGCCCAAAGCATGATAGTGGATCAATTAAGCAAATACTCCTTCAATAATCCTCAAAGGAAGAGGTGAAACCCTGCATAGGAACTCCAAGTGCTAAGTAGCACAATTCTCTACTAAAAAATAGAGAATAGTATTTTTCTAAGCAGACAAGATACTCAGAAATATAATCAATCAACTTCTGTTGCTGCCTTCCCCTTCCTTTTATAAGATGAAAGCCTTTGCAAACCCTAAACCACCTTGATGAGTTAGCTCCTTTCACATGAGGGGCCTCATTCTAGAACTGCACTATCCCTTCATGAGATACATTGAACCTAGACAACGCTGTAGATTTGGTCAAGGTTGACCCAGTCTCACAACTCGAACCCCTTTCACACCTAGAAGTGATTTATTTACATGGCCTTGATTTATCTTGGTTCACATGGGCATTGATTTATTCAGTCTTTTCAGTAGTTTTATATGTCCTCCTTTATTCATTTATTCATGTAACAGAAATTTAAAAAAAAATTAATATTCCTCTTAGCTTAGGCTAAGTAGGAATATTAAATTCCTCCCATCCAAACCATTGATTGTCCTCAAGCAATTGATAGGGTAAGAGCTATAGTACTTCTCCTCCTCCATTGATGGAATCATCAAGGATCAAGTCATCATCATAAGCCAAGTGCTCATCAAGCCAATACATCATGAATTTTTCCTCGAAGGTCAACATAAGATGTTCATAATCCATCCCACTAGGAGTGAAAAAATCAATAGAAATAACATGGCTGGAGCAATGCTCCATCTAAAACATGTATCATGATGTACAGGTAGAAGCTCCAAACCATGTGGTACATACAAGCTTCCCATCTTCTGTCCATACAATCCCATAAAAAATACAACTATATCATCCAAGTATGGAAGCAAGACCACATTTATGCAAACTGAAATATGAACTTGAGGAGGTGGGTCAAAATTCCACATGTGATGCCAGCAAAATGCATCACCTTCCTACATGAGATCAAGGTGTGGTAAGTGGCATTCACACCAAAAAATATCTACATGAGTCACCTTAACATGGCTGAAGATGATAGGTAAGTTTGGTGCCTTTGGAAAGCACCCATCATGAGAAGGAATCTCCCTTCGCACAATAAGGGAGTGGCCAAGTTCAACATATCTATTGGCCCACCAGAACCCATGAGATCCACATGATCTCTCACTCCCTTTAGGAGTCATATCCTACAAAAACATGGGAAATTAATGTAATAAATCAAAAAATATAACTTGCTTGGCATGATCAAATCCTCTACCATCATAGTCCTTCATACACATGGAGTTGTGCATGAGCATTTCCCTCCTCTCAAGCAAAGGAAGAGTTGGCTAAAATTACTCTTGCAAAGATTCCATTGGCTACCCCAATCCTCCATAGCTAGTGCACCCTTGAAAGTGCTGATGTAATTCCTCTCTCATGCCTTCCCAATCAAAGATCCTCATGATCAAGGTATTAATCTTCATTGAATGCATATGGCTGAGGAAGAATTCTTCATGTGCCCTTTGTAGTATATTTTTCTTGAGCTTGGTAGATCTAGCTAAGAAGACCTTACCATGATAATAGATGACTCCCCTTTGGACTAAATAGCCCTCTTCTTACTGCATGTCATCTAGTATCATACTTGTGTGGAGATCTTTGGAATACTCTACAAGCAGTTGATATTTCCAATATAGATCCACACTGCTCAATAATGACAGTGCTGTTGATACATCCATGAAAGTTCTTTTCATATTGCTGATCTCCTTTTTGACATTCCTAATGCAAAACTTGTTTGTTGGAGGGCTGGTCCTCCTATTCTCCTCCTCCCACAATGCAGATTCAGAAAGGAGAGAGGGAGATAGTGATGCAGGAAGAAGATTCCCCTCATTCTTGAGCTGTCCCAAGCCATCCAACACTGTAACTTGGTCTCTCATTGCTCCAATAATTACTAGATCTAGATTTGGAGTAGCACTTTGTGAGGCCATCCCCACAAGATCTGAATCTAATGGCATTCCAGGTGGCTTGCCACTAGATAAGAATGTCCCTTGTAGCATTCTCATGAACATGAGAGAAGGGACTGTGAGATCCATGCTTCCACTATGCAAATCCATATCTGTTTTTTGTGTGGAAGTACTAGCTAAAGGATAAGTGTACATGCCTTGAATCATTTGTGGTTTCCCACTCTTCAAGTCCACCGACTCCATCTCCAAATCTTTCCAATTAGTGGTAGCCTTCCCCAAGGTAATCAACCATTAGACACCCAAAATAATGTTGGTGTCTGATATGTCAACTACAAAGAAGTGATCCACCAGAGTGTAGGATCCCATAGTGACAAAGAGTGAGGGAACATATTGCATGCATTGCATGGTCCTATCTCCTGGGACCAAAATAGAAAATACCTCAAAAGTATCAGTGGGGATTGCTCTCCTTTGCAAAAGATGAGCATCAATAAAGTTGTGGGTTGCCCCACTTTCGATCAGGACAGATACTCTCTGATTCATTACTGAACCTTGTACTCTTAGGGTCAAGTACTTAGGAACTCCTCTCAAAGATGCAAGAGCCCCACTTATTGGAGCAGAGGCTCCATTCCCATATATGAATGGTGTTTGATGTTCCTCATCATTATCAGTGATGTGAACCCTCCTAAGTTCATCATCTCCATTTTCCTCCTCAAAATCTGAGAAGACTTATATGTAGTGCGCTTTCCCAGCAGCAGGTCTATTTCCTGGTACCCATGACTCTTGGCAGGTGAAACATAATCTATTCTTTCTCAACTCCCTCCTGACTTCAATATGAAGAGGTTTCTTCAAAGAGCTCTCCTTGGAAGGAGAAGCTTTTCCTTCCTTCCCCTTAGAAAAGTGAGGGGCCTTGCTCTGGAAAGTTGCCTTTGCTTTTGGCAAGGCATCTTGGAGGTATCTAGCCCTCTCAATGGCATCATGGAAAGTGATGGGCTTGGTAGATTTAATCAACCCATGCACAGGTTCCTCTAGGCCATCGATGAACATGTAAACCCTCCTTGCTACAGATAGATAAGGGACCATGACTGATAATCTTAGAAACTCAGAGATATCAGTCTCTGCATCCCTTGATTGCTTCAGCTTTGCAAGGCTTATGAAGGGTGCTTCAGGATCCTTCCTGTCAAACCTCTCCACTAGTCTTCTAGTAAACTCAGAATAGCTAGTCACATTGATATGTCCTAATGTAGACAACCCATGGAACCACCAATTGTGTGCTTCACCTTCAAAGTGTAGCGCTGTAACCTTGATGGCTTTAATCTTAGGGACTTTGTTCAACTGAAAGTAAATATCCAACTTTTCTACCCATGCCTTGGTAGAACTGGAGGATGATCCATCAAATTTGGGCAAAAAGAATCTGCCCATAGTGTGGTGTCTATCCTGACTATGAAATAACCCACCATCTTTATATTGCTGCCTTGGTCTTCTTATATCCTTGAGGTGACAAAAATCTTGGAAACTAAAGTGGTCCTTGAATCTCTGACTCTAAGAATCATACTCCACAAATTAATCTTCAAGGTAATCTTGATCTTATGGTCCTTCATTCTCCACAGCCAAGAAAGTAGGCATAGTGGAGCATTGTGAAGCTTTGTGGGACTTGTGGCTGGTTCACTGGTTGACCAATCCAGTGATGAGACATGTCAAAGATTTCCCCTAGATGAAATCTCCCAGGATATTCCCTCATTCTTTCCATCCTCATCTCTTTGATCTCCTTGGAAATATCTTGCATGGCCATCAAAATACTTCTTGCAAACTCTTCTCCTTCTTTGTCACTTGCAATCTCAGGGGCTTTACCCTTGTCTTGATCATCAATAGTGTAATCATAATTCTTGTGACTTATGTTCTGATAATTATTCTCCTTCTAAATAAGAGATTCATCTTCTTCTGAATGAAACGTGGTTGTTATGCTCCAAGGAAAGCATAGGCTGTTCCAAGAAAGGAGCTCTGATACCACTGTAATATTCCAAATCTAGAATAGCACAACAAGCCTGCTGAAATAACACACTCCTAGGATATGGATGTACAAAAATGCGTTTATAGCCATTGGATCCCTTAGATCAGTAGATCTAGAGTCTATATCGTAAAGGGGAGAAAAAACAAATCAATATAGGTGTGGTAAACAGATCTCCCACCACCTAGTCTAGCTGAAAAACACCCTACAAGAGGGGCTGCAACTATGCACAACAAACTACTTCAGAAATAACACAGTCTTAGATAGTATGAGAAGGAGGTCATAAAATATGATTAAATTATAAGTATACAATAGAAAATCAGAATTAAAATGAATCTCTTTCAATATACAATAGAATACATGAGACAAGACGGCAATAAATCTTCAGAAAAGAAGGCTGAAACAGAAGTATAAATTGAGAAATGGCTCAAAAAAATTATTTTAAGGAGCTGTAGCAGATGAATATTATAACTCAGATCTAAGACAAATCTGTGGAAAAAATATCAGATCCATTTCAGATCTGGAAACTAGATAGTCTTATGTACAAGATCCACTTGAGGTTTTGACCACATCATGCATAAACAAGAGTAGATCTAAGTTTTAAGTTGCATATCTGTAAAATGATGCAAAAATTTCTGAATATAACTTTACATTAAAATAGATTAGATCTAAATAGAACATGTATCACCAAGCTAATCCATGGATCACCAAAGTGAAAGGAAAATCCCATCACCAGAGATCTCTCATAAAAAATGGGATCAAAACACCCCACAGAACCTCTAATGAAAATAACATAGTTCCTTAATGAAAAATATGTTGTAGCTTGAATAACATAGATGGCCAACTACCAAGATATAGATGTGAAACAAAAAAAGTGGATGCACTCTTCCAAGAGGTTAAAAGACACACTCCATGAGAAGAGGCTCCAATACAAGCTAGATCTCTGTAGATCTAGAATTACACTTCTTGCAACTTACAAAAGCAAGCAAACCCTCACTGGATCTGCGCTGCAGTTGGAAGTAGAGCTTGGCCCAAAGCATGATAGTGGATAAATTTAGCAAGTAATCCTCCAAGAATCCTCAAAGGAAGAGGTGAAATCCCTGAATAGGAACTCCAAGTGCTAAGAAACACAATTCTCTACTAAACAACAGAGAATAGTATTTGTCTAAGTAGACAAGATACTCAAAAATATAATCAATCAAAAACCTTCTCTTGCTTCCTTCCCCTTCCTTTTATAAGATGAAAGCCTTTGAAAACCCTAAACCACCTTAATGAGTTCGCTTCATTCACATGAGGGGTCTCCTTCTAGAACTACACTGTCCCTTCATGAGATACATTGAACCTAGATAGTGTTTTATATTTGGTCAAGGTTGACCCAGTCTCATAGCTCGAACCCCTTTCACACCTGCAAGTGATTTATTTACATGGCCCTGATTTATCTTGGTTCACATGGGCATTGATTTATTCAGTATTTTGAGGAGTTTTACATGTCCTCCTTTATTCATTTATTCATGCAACATAAAGTAAAACAAAAATGAATATTCCTCTTGGCTTAGGCTAAGTAGGAATATTACAGTTTCTCTTTGTATCCTCATAATTTGCTATCATTTCCTCAGTAAAAAATGAACAAGTGATATTTTTTTTATGAGAGAAAATTCATCGATGCCGTGAAAACGTATTTTGTTCGAAATGTAAAGTTGAAATGTGCACCTTTTGTGTGTTTTTTACATTATTGAGATAAAAATATTGCTCCATCTATAGTATCCATGTTACCGGGTCCTTGCCATCAAACTTTCTCATATCCATCTTTGGAATATGGTGGTTCTTCTATCCAACATCAGAATTTATGAAATCAAGAGTAAAATTTATTTTTTCCTCATCATGAGTTTCCTCTATTATATTTTCGCAATTAGGAAAAAGGTATCAACTTTATCAAACCTTCCATGTCTTCTTTTAGATCATTCTTCATGTTTTCCATGTTCTCTTTCATTTTTTCATCAATCTTAGCTTCCATGTCATCCATATTAGCTTCCATGCTAGATTCCATGCCATCCATCTTAGCTTCCATGCCTTTCTTCAAACCATCCATATTTTCTTCCACGCCTTTCTTCAAAACTTCCATTTTGTTTTTTGTTCCTCTTTGCGAGAGCGAAACTTGGTGCACTTGTGCTTATAATTTTGATATTTCATGTCACACTTCTTCATCTTCATGGGTCATTGTAGAGCCCTATGAAGGTTTAAAGGGTGTTTAATTCTTTTTAGGGGGTATTTTAGAGCCCAATATTGATATATATTCTACAATATGCCCTTGGAATTAATTGAAATTGATTTTTCAAGAAAGTCTTATGCAATTCAAAAAAAAATACACACCTTTTTCTTGCTTTTGAGGAGCTTGATATTGAAATTGAATTATCTCTGTGATTTTGGATCTTCAATATCAGAAATTTGGTACTGTAGTATCCCTCTGAATCTTATTTTGAATTCCATAGGTCCGAACTAATGTGTCTTCAAGTCAAAGTTATGTCCAATCTCCCACAATGACCTAGTTATGGATTGGTTTAGTAGGGCGCACTTGTACGGCGTGCCACGTGTCATTGTTTCATCTTTCGGTTCTAAAATAAATGTCTTAGAAACTACATTGCGTGAAATTTCGGCCACTGTTTACATAATTTGAATATGATGCTCAGAGAGAAAGCTATGACTATTTTCCCATGGTCTCCTCTTTGAGATGAAATTCTGGAGCCTGCAAAAACCCTAAATTCCAAATATCATAAGTTCGAAAAATATTGCGAACCAAGATCTCGAAATTTTTACATGCAAGCCCTCGCATTTCCACTTTCCCATGAGAAAAATTTCAGCTTCCAAAACTTAGTATAAAAAACATGATAGCGAAAATTCCACGATGACCCGTTTGGAGTAGTGAAACCCTAGAATCCAAAGCTCTGATACCAAATGTTATGAAGCCAGCTCCAAAAAAGAGATCAAAGCCTTAGAAATAAGCCACTTCGAGGGGAAACTTCATTTACATTACATAAATGAACAATTCTTGGGTAATACAAATGAAAAAACCTCCTTCTATATAAAGGAGTGCATGGGATCACAATATAATCCTAGCCAACCTAACAATAATACTGTAAGGGCACAATAATAACAATATTAGGGTTACAGGGGTCCAACAATAACAATAAGGGGTTTATACTAACAACAATAAGGGACTACACTAGTAATATAGGAACGTAACATTGTTGACCTACCAACGGTTCAATTTTTTCCAATAAAAAATATGAGACACTTCATGGATATTTAATTAATTGGAACAAACACATGGAAAAATATGCATATTATGTAGTAGGATAGGGAAAAAATAATGGTGGTCTCTCATCACACACTTAGTTGCAATTCAAGCTTAGAAAAAAATAAATGGTACTTATGAAATAAATTTGAAGATGGTGTAAAAGGAGGAAATGTAGTAAAATGAATTAGCATTTCAAATAGATAATTTATGTTATATAAACAATGTATAATTATGTGAATTTTGAGTGTTCCTAACACTAGTATGTTATTTTTTTATCCAAAATATATTTCTTATGTTTCTCTTAGTGCAAACTTTGAGTATCAAAATCATGGCATATTTCTACAAGAAATTATAGAGTTGTACATAATAGATTATTCTTATGCACAACTTTTTTTCAAAGTTTATATATATATAAAAGTCATTGCATTCTTGAAATAAGAATACATTTCACTAATGCAACCTAGAGGGTCTTAGCATTATAAAATAATAATGATATATATATATATATATATATATATAAAAGCTCCTAATATCTTACAGTGCACCATATAGAGTTGTCTATGTACATTCTAGAAATATATATTTTTTTAAATAATTAATAGTGTTTACTAGTTTTAATGCATCTTTCTCTTCACACATATCAAAATATTAAAATAGATCACTTGTTTATTTCCACTATAACCTTTTTTTATCTTACCATTTAAAAAAAATGTGATGATGATATATATATATATATGCAACACAATATTTTTTTGAAACGGTAAGGTAATAAAAGGTTATAGTGGAAATAAACAAGTGATCTATTTTAATGTTTCGATATATGTGAAGAGAAATACGTATTAAAAATAATAAACACTGTTATTTCTCTTAAGAAAATATATATCTGGAATGTACATAGAGGACTTTATATGGGTTTGCATTTTTATCAATATACGCTATTTTTCTATAGCCTAGAAAAATTTGTTATCCATAAAACTAGAGACCCATATAGAGTTGTCTTTGTATATTCTAAATATATAATTTATTTAAATGATTAATAATGATTACTATTTTTAACATTTTATGTTCACATATATATAAATATTAAAATACTCACACAAAGACATATGTGTGTTTGTGTGTGTTATAAAAAATTGATATTTTCATTTATTTTCAGCTCGAACATCAAGTTTCTGATTTCAAACCTATATCTAAAGAAACCAATTGATTGCCTAGATAATATTTCAACTAAGAAAATAAAAATAAAAAAATCGATGTTCCTAGCACTAAAATTATGCACACATCTAGTGGTAAGGACATATTCATCTCCATGTTCCGAGGATTGTCAATGTGTTATTTTCATTGTGAATGCACACAGATTCTTGCAGCAAGGAAAACTTACCACAAACAAGATGGTTGAGGTGGGGGTGGATGAGAGATGTAAGGATAAAGGGTCCAAGGGAGATGAAAGAGAAAAAGAGAGAGAGAGAGAGGATGGTGTAGATTTATTGAGTGATGGAGGGGAAAATTGGGGGGAGGTGGAGGGGAGAGAGCGAGTGAATGATAGTTGAAAAATTAAGAGAGAGGGAAGAGGGTGAGGAAGGGAAAAAGTGTGTTTTGGGATACATAGGGAGGAAAAGAGAGATAGTTGGAGGGGGATGTTGTGAAGGATATATTAACATAGGAATGTAGGTAAATACAAGGGTACAAGGAGGAGAGTGAAAAAAATATAGACAAATATGGGAGAAAGTGTGTGTGTATATGTGTGTGTGTGTGTGTGTGTGTGTGTGTGTGTGTGTGAGAGAGAGAGAGAGAGAGAGAGAGAGAGAGAGAGAGAGAGAGAGAGAGAGAGAGAGAGAGAGAATGGCGTGGGATGAGAATACCACAAGAGAGGGTGATAAAGTGATAGAATTATAGTGGAAGGGGGAGAGAGAGAGAGAGAGGGAGAGGGAGAGAGAGAGGGAGAGGGAGAAATGATGAGGTGGGAGGAGAAGACCACAAGAGAGGGTATGTACATAGGGTGATAGAGAGATATAATTATAGATTAAGGGAGATAGAGATAAAGTTTCAGGGAGAGAGAGTTGGATGGTGGTTGTAGTGAAGCAGGGAATAAGGGGTGAAGGAAGGGGGAGGGATGAGGGTGGATATATTAATTGAGGGAGTGAGAGGGAAATATGGAGAATAAGAGAGGAAGGAAAACATAGATAAATTTATATGAGGGAGATAGAGGGATATATATAGAGATATATTTATATGAGTGAGGGAGAGAGAAAGAGGGCTACAATTAGAGTGACAAAGATAGATATAGAAGGGGGATAAAAGGGGCATAAAAGGTAGTGGATAGAGTTTAGCTACAAAGGGAAATAGAGAAGGAGGGAGATAGAGATGGAGATTGAGGTGGGAGATATAAAGAGAGAAAGAGTGAGAAATACATAGAGAGGGAAGGAGATATAGATAGAGCTAGAGGGATGAAATAAAAATGAGAGGGAAATAGAGAGGAAAGAATACACACACACACATAGAAACACATATATATTTAGAGAGAAAGGGGGGAGGGTATGTTTGTGAAGGAGGGGCTGAGGAAGTGAGCGATGGATAGAGAAAGTGTGTAATGGGGAAAAAGGAGTGGGTGTGAAAATTAGCGAGATATATATATATATAAGGAGAGAGTGGGGGGGGGGGAAAGAAAAACAAGGAAGGAAAGAGAGACGGGGAGAAGGGTATGGGAGATCAAAAGATGGATATTTGGAAGAAGAAGGATTTATATAGAGAAATATAAATATGGAGAGAGAGAGAGATAGATATTTGATGAAAATGGATGGAAAATGATAGATGATATAGGGATAAAGAGAAGGATATATGGTGATATATATGTATATATAGAGAGATGGGGTAGAGAGAGAGAGAGAGAGAGAGAGAGAGAGAGAGAGAGAGAGAGAGAGAGAGATTAAGAGACAAATAAGGAGAGAAGTAGATATGGATATAGACAGAAACAATGGGGGGGCGGGGGGGGGGAGAGATAAGGAGAGAGTAAGGGAGGAGAGGGATATGAAGGGGAGGAAGGAAAAAAGGATATAAGAAATAGAGAAGAAACTAGGGAAATAAATAGAGAGCGATATAAACTCAAATGGGGGTTGTTTTGAAGGAGAGAGTGAGAAAGAGATTTAAGGAGAGGATGGGGAGGATAGAAAAAAAGTGAGGTATTGAGAAAGTGACGATACATTGGAGATGATGAAAGAAACAAAGAGATATGGAGAGAGGGAGACTAAGAGAGAAGGAGAGAGGAGATAGATGGAGATATATCTAGAGGGTGGAGGGAGACGATGGGTAGATAGTGTTATATTCTATTTTTTCTCACTTTTCTAGAATTTGAAGAACCCTAGTTCATCATTACACACGTTCAAATTGATGCACACATCCTCCTCTTTGACTATCCATTTTAGTGAGGGTTAAATCCCAAAAAAATATAATCCTCTACATGACATTAGATATATTTGATGGTAAAAAATTGGATTCAAAACAAAAATATACAATCAAAATTCAATTTATGAGAACCAATCACATTTTATGGGATTCCATCATCCCATATGTAATACCCCAAGGTAGTAATACCTAATTTTAGTAATGAACTCTTTAAGGCATTAAGCATATTTTAGTAGCAAGACTATTTGAAAATGGAAAGGAAGCCATATTGGAATTTATTAACTAATGATGATACGAAGTTATTGAATAATCGGGGTGATGACTATAATAAATAAGTATTAGAGAATTAATTTGGAGAATAACCTATATTTTTGGAGATCATAAGTCCAATCCAGATGGATAGGATGGAAAACTAAGTGCTTTCCCAAACTAAAGCTAAAAAACCATATTAGAAAATCTAAGTGATTTTTAGATAGGAGAGAAAAGTGTAAAATATCACTCAGTGTGGGGAAAAAACACTTGAATGGAGGTATAAAGAACCATATGGGAAAAATTAATTCTTTCAAAGAAAAAAGGCAACATTTTTATCGTAAAATCCTAGGCTGTGGGATGGTCAAAACACAGGAAAAACATGACGCCATTTTTAGAAATTCTGCAAGGGAAACCAATGATAAATTTCTTTTTCTTAGGAGAACAAGTGGTTATTGATATTTGGGAAAAAAAAAGAGAGATTTGGGTCTCAACATGGGGGAGAAACAATATGGAAGGTTCACTATCATGTGTATAATGAGTCTTTTCTAGGTTATTGTGCATAATCACTAGGGATATGCATTAAGAGGATCGAAAGTTGTTCTGGTATTATCTGAACTGTAAAAGTATATAGCTCACACATGATACATATTTTTGGCGAAGGTTATTGTTATTGAAGAGTCAAACTTGTGTGATGTATCTATTAGGGCATATATGCTTTATTGAAAACACATGATGCTTTGTAATTTAACAGATAAGTTAAGAAATGAGGTACAGTAGTGGTGAAACTCTCACTGGAGGTATTATACTAAGGCTATCTCATGTAGGTCAGAGGCCAAACACTTTTATCGTATTCTGGCTTATGAAAGTTGGAAATATTGATACAGGAACACCACCTACGTAAATCAAGTGACTAGGGCAGTGGATTTCTATGCCTATGTTGTAACACTTTACAGTTAGTTGGCGTTTTTCAAAGTTCATAGTATCTATATTTTTAAGAAGTTTTAACTATTGTGCTATTGAGAAGTTATAGTATTTTGCATGACATGTAATTTACAATAATCTATCATCTTATTTATGTGTGTACCTTGAGTAATATTGAACAAATATTATATTGCATGGACACTTTTAAAGTTATGGAAAAACACAAGTGAGACTTTCTCATCTCACCAAGGAAACATAAGTATGACATAAGTGTAAGTGTCCAATGTGGTGGGCATGAATTTATTTAAACTAGTAATCTAAATCTTAGTAAACCATTTTAAGGGTTTGGTTTGAGTGAAGAACATATTCAATAATATTCATATTCTAACCCCAGAAAAGGGCTGAAGAACTCAGTTCCCTAAGTGGGTTGTAGATATATCCCGAGGAATTCCATAGTATTCATCAAATAGGTTATGGTTTAATATATTCATTAATAAATAAATAAAATTTAGTAGATTAATTGGAATAGATCTTACATAATGCATACAGTAGTGATAGTTTTTGAGCTAGGGGAGAACTACATCCGATCATGAAATAAACTGGGGATGGCTACGTGAAATTAGGGCTCACAAAGCATACCCATATATTAATAGGATACAGATCTAAATAAATTATTGGCAGGTGGCATTCCCCATATAAATCAATTGTTTTGCATAATATCATACATTAATGTGAAAATCATTATCTACTTAGGATAATTAATTTTATACTAAATCACGTTGAAGATAGATGAAAATAGAGAAACCAGCTTAGGCTATAGGCATAATTATTAATTACAATTATGATAAACAAGTCATGTCGTAAAATGCATAATAAAGTAATTCAATTGATTTTTGAACTATAATGGTCACAAATGTAAATATTAAACAATTGAAAAGAGAAGAATAGAAAAATAATTATTAATCCATTATTGATAAGGAAAGAGAGCATGCCACGCAATATGCATAACCAAACTTAATTGAATTTTTGGTTCCACCAAGAAATTCATAAAAAAATGTATTCACAACAGAAATGAAAAATACATATCACCTCTCAACCCTATGATGGTGTTATAGTTTGGTAAGTGAGATTTATCTCTGCAAATAATAGTAAAGATTGAAATGTGAACGAATACACCATTACTGAACTTATCATTAAACTATAAAGAAAATAATACAAAGTTTAAAGAAGATATGAACTAATTTTTAATAGAACCAGTGCACTAAATACTTGATTTCATAACAGTTTACAAAACATTTGTAATCAATATAACAAGGAGGAGCTGTGAATGAGAGCGAAAACAGAAGAAAAAAAAATTAACGCAAGATCAAGGTTACGCCTGTATTTTTTCTTCTGATGATCGATCCATGCAAGAATCAGTCTTTCCAACAAATCGATCTTTCCATCAATTGATAGTAGGGAGTATAAATCATTCCCCAACATACACAATACCATGCCTTAGGGGGAAACTGACCTCGAAAACACTAGAAAATTGAAAGGGTCTTTAGGTGGAGTTAGGCTATATGCAGAGAATATGGTTTTGCTCTAGCGAACCAGAAGCATGCAATATATGTAAATTTGAATTACAAATAACCAGGGTTGATAGGCACAATAGTAATTCTAGTAAAAGGTAAATATTTTAATTCAGTACAAGGAAGTAGAGATTACATGTACATGATGAAATGAAATTGGGAACATGGGTGAGAACTTGTGATGAAACCAAAAAGTGCAGGGAGAGTCCAATAATGCTACAAAAAAGAACTTAGAAAGGTATTCATCAGCTAAGTAATTTATTAATAGAGGACTTACCCGCACATGCTCCTCTCCAAGTCCATATCTGTGCTTGGAGTGTGTGCTAAAGAGTAGTGCATAGAAAACATAGTAAGAACCCTCGAGTTGGTTGTTGAGCATAAGTACCATATCTGCATAGGAAGAAAGGTAATGAGTGTTTTGTCACTTCTCAATGAATTTAAACATAAACTGGGGAAGTAAATAGTAAATTAAACTTACACAAGAAAATTAATGCACCTGGTATACTGATAGGTGAAGACTCGCTTAAAAGTTCTAGGAGTCCTCATTTTGGATTGTACACTAAATGAAACTAAAGACTATATTCTAATCATGATCCACTCTACATAACACAATAAATCATTTAGGAATGTAAACAAGAGGTAAAAGAGAATTTAGAAAACACATTGAGTTCATAAAGAATGAGTAGAACACAATGGAATCTATGTTGTCAGTGAAGAACACCCACTCTTCCTTGGAGCACTGAATTCTTTAGCTAGTAGTGGAGAACAAACACTCTCCCACAAAGCTCTGAAGGGTCTAGTGGCAAGCCATCTATAGATATCAATAAATTTTGTGGAAGAAGGGTCGAAACCCTCTCCAGTGCCCCTCTATTTCCAAATACAACAAAAACAAAATGAAACCCTCACGAGGGATGAGAAGGAGTTAGGGTTGGGAAACTGTTGTTTTTACCGTTGATCACCCAAATCCTTAAATATCCTTAGATCTGAGAGGAGGTGTTGAGTGTACAAATTAAGAACATTGGCGTGGATGAGGTGCCATCGACAGATAGGGCCATGCTTCTAAGGCCACAAGGATTCCATAGTGATGCCATAAAGCTAGAGTACGATGGCAATAGAACCATGGTGGTGATATGACCTCATAGGTCATGGAAACCCATAAGCATAGTTAATTTAGATATAATTATTACGTATGCATTATTAAGTTTCGTGGTAAGAAAAACAAGAATTAATACTAGAATCAAATGGACATGTATAGTGTAATAGTAATGCAACCACATAGGCAATATTAATGTAGTATAAGAATATTAGAGTTATATGAAAGGAAAATGATAATAAAGGTTAACAAGAGGACTTATACACTTTTAAATTATGGTTGAATTGCTCTAGAACATCTAAATTGGTATTCATATACCCAAGTCTTGATGATTAGGATAGTGCCCAATATGGTTCTGATGATTAGGATAGGTTCAAGTATGGTCTTGAGGATTGGTAAAATTCCAAGTATGGTTTTGATGATTAGGAGAGCATCAAGAGTGGTCTTTATGATTAACTGGGTGGGACTATCTCAGTGACTTTGTAACTATACAAAGCAAAAAAAATGTGTTGAAAATAGGATTCCCATGAGTGGCTCCTAACAAGTGGTATGGGATCCCTTGTTGAGCATTTGGCCTATAACGGACCACCATCAACAAAATGTGTGCTAGATTTTTCTTTTGTATAGTTGGTAATTACGAATCCTGATATTTTATTTTTTTGTCAAAAATAAGGTTATACAAGTTGTCCAACAACAATCATGTCAAACACGGAGGAACTGTATGTGGAATTGGGGGAGGGAGGCACCACCATGGATCCAAATTCCTAGGTCTTGGGAATAATTAAAAATTTGTAGCAGGAACTATTTCAACTAAGAACTAGCAATGAGAAAATTATGTAAGAAATCAATGAAAAGGAAGGTATGATAAGGGAATTAATAGCAAATTATAGCCACAAAATTAAGGAACAAGAAACACTGAAGTGTGAAGAGACAAAAACTAGTTCATAGAAATATGAGAGTGCTGACGAATAAGAAAAGATAGATTCTCAGTCAAAGAAGAATAAAAAGAAGTTGGAGGTTGAATTACATAATATAAAACCTCCTAATTTCAATGGGGAAGAGAAGGAAGACGCATAATTATTGCTTTTAAACATGATCAAGTATTTTGAAGTGTACATGTATGAAAGTAACTTGAACACTAGCCTGTTTTTTTATCAATTACAAGGTCAACCTACTATGTGGTGGTAGGAGATAAAAAAATATGCAACTATTGGGATGAAAATATTGTCTCATGCAAGGAATTTCAACAAAAATTTAAGTCGTGATACTTAAGTGAAAGATACTATGACTATCCCACAAAAGAGTTCCATGAATTAATACTTTGGAAGCTTACTATAGATGAGTTTGTAACAATAGCTACAAAGTTGTTTACATATGTCCATAAATATGAGAGGAGAAGGCTAAGGTGTAGAGGTTTTGAAATTGTCTCCCAATGGTATATAAGGAAAGAATCGAATTCGATAACCCAAAGACGATGGATGAAGCTACGAGAAAGGGAAGACTTTGATAGCAACAATTTAAAATCTGGAGTGAGAATTCAATAACATGGATGAATAATGATAAAGGTAAAGAAGAAATGAAAGTAAAAATACAAAATCCTACCTACCTGATTATTTTTGGAAAATATCATTACAGGAAGAAGTTTAATAAAGGAGTGGAAACTAAACATGTTCTATCACATACATGGACCAAACCCATGGAAGTGAATAGAAATAAAGGACCAAATGGAAAAGGAAGGGAACCACTAAAGCATTGGGATTGTGGTGAACAACACTTGCTCCGATATTGTCTACATAATCTCAGATCAATTCAAAACATTCAAGTAGTTTAGGAGGTGACTACGGTGAATGACATGGCCAAAAGCATTCCAAGCATTAGTGTGACATTAGAAGATTGGGAGGATGAACATCAATCTACAATGGTTGAGATTGAAGATATTATTTAGAAATAACTCGTGTCTATCTTCATAGACCTCAGAGCTAATTTAAGTTATGTTAGTCCTTATATAGTGGAAAAGTGTAAATTATAGTAAAAAAGGTTTCAAAATTCCTAGTTAGTATAGTTGGCTACTGGTACTAAACGAAAGGTAACACACACATTAAAATAGCTTAATGCGGGTTTGAATTGGTATTACACATATTCTAAACTAAATAACCTTCCTTTGGGGTCATATGATGTATTAATTGGCAGAGATTCGCTAGAACAACATAACATTGTTATAAATTCTGTAGAAAAGATTGTAAATTGCATTAATTTGCAAGGACAACTAGTTATGATAAGAGGAAAACCAAAACCAGTATTGGTTGAGAAAATATCTTCTCTATAGTTAAAAATGACAACAATAAAAGGATGCAAAATTTATATGGTTCATGTGGAGGAATCAGAACAACACAAAAAAACCAATACTTTAGAAATTTTTCTAGTAATAAGAGATTTCCACGATATGTTTCCAAAGAAAATCTGTAAGTTACCCCCTCGTAGAGAAATATATTTATCTATTGAATTATTTATAGGATATACACTGGTGTCGAGGGCCCCATATAGAATGAGTATACCCGAGCTGTTAGAATTAAAACTGTAGTTACAGGAACAATTCAACATGGGCTATATTAGACCAAGTGTGTCCCTGTGGGGAGCCTCGATGTTATTCGTTAAGAAAAAAAATGGCACATTCAGAATGTGCATTAACTACAGGAAATTGAATAAGCTAACCATGAAATAAAAATATCGTCATCCCAGATTGATTATTTATTTGACGAAGTAAGGGGAGAAATTGTATTTTCAGTGATTTATCTACATACTCGTTATCATCATCTTTGTATAAAAGATAAACACATCCATAAAAAGATACTTTAGAAATATGTATGGTAATTATGAGTTCGTGATGTTTCCTTTCAGTCTCACCACCTTATGTGTCTCATTAATAATGTCCTCCATCAATATCTTGAACAATTTGTGTTACTTTTCATAGATGATATCTTGGTATACTCTAAAAGTGAATAAGAACAACATAGTTATACAAACATTAAGGGAACACCAGCTGTATGTAAAACTCAAAAACTCTAAATTTTATAATCCCATAATTCAGTATCTGGGACATATTATTTATAAGGAAAGGGTTGGCGGTAAACCTAAAAAAAATTCAAGCCATTATGAATTGGCATGTACAAAAAATATGTGACAAAAATTCCTTCATTTATGGGGATTTTTTTAGTACTACCACATATTTGTGGAGGGATTTTCAAAATTAGCATCCTCTATTACCTCTTTCCATAATAAGGCAGTGAATTTTTGAATGGACAACCAAGCTATCAAGAATGTTTCGACAAATGGAAAAAAAATGACCACAACCCTATCTTAAAAAATTGCACATCCCAACAAGAAATTTACTTGTGTTCCACGAGATGCCTATTTAGAAGGCCTTGGAGGGTTTTTGTTGCAAGATCTATGTTTCCATAGCCTATGAATGAAGAAAACTGAAAAAAATGAACAAAATTATGCAACTTATTATTTAGAATTAGTTGTTCTCATACATGCCTTGAACATGTGGAGACATTAGTTTTGGGGGAATAAGTTTGTGTTGATAGTTGACCATACTAGTTTGAAATATTTCTTTAGTCAACCATATCTAAATGAAAGACAAGCCAAGTGGTTAGATTTCCTGAGTGAATTTGAATTTGATGTAAAACATATCAAGGGAAAGTAAAACAAAATTGCAAATGCACTAAGTAGACGTGCTCACTCATTGATAAAAAATAATGGTATCATTGTGAAAACAAATTTTGAAGAGCAGGTACATAAATCATTTTGAGAATACCCACAATATCAGGGGATGTAGGTGAATATAGAGTAGAAAGGGATTCCACGATATGCCATAAATCTATATGGGCTAATTATTTATCAGGATAGGTTATATATTTCGAATTTGCTTACTTTTAAACAGATTATACTAGATGAATATCACAAGAGAACATATGTTGTTCATCCAAAATACCAAAATATGGTAACAAAACTAAGGAAATTAATTTTTGGCCTAGCATGAAGAAATAAGTAGCAGATTATCTAGAAAAATGTTTCGACTGTCAACATGTCAAGCTAGAGCACCAAAACCCAACACAGTTACTGAATCCCTTACCAATTCTGGAGTGGAAGTGGGAAGTGATCTCCATGGATTTTATAACTATATTATGGTAGTGGTAGAAAATTTGACTAAGGCAGTGCATTTTATACTAGTACAATCTACCTTCGAGACTGCACAAGTGGCCAACATTTTTATGAAATAAATTCTCAGACTCTATGGCATACCAAAGTTGATAGTCTCAGACATGGATGTGAAATTTACCTCTAATTTCTGGAAATAATTTTTCAGGGGGATGGGAACTAAAGCTAAATTTCAACATGGAATACCATCCTCAGATGTATGGACAAACTGAAAGAACAAATAAATTTTTTGAATATGTGCTAATAATTTATGCGATGTAAATACCCAACAAGTGGGAATATTTTCTGCACTTAGCTGAGTTTTCATATAACAACAACTACCAAACATAAATAAAAATGAGCCCCTTTGAAGCTATGTATGGAATAAAGCATCACACACTGCGTAGTTGGATTCAACGTGAGGATAGGTTGATTGTTCGACTGGACGCATTACATGAAATGGAGCAAACAATATGGAAAATCCAATAAAAATATTAAGACATATTAGGACCGAAAAAATATTTATGCACACAAAAAAAGAACCCACAAATAATTCAAAGTTGGAGATCATGTATAATTGAGGGTAAAAGCCTAAAAAATTACTATTAATACTAACAATTACACTAATTTGACACCACGATCCTATGGGTCGTTCGACATTCTCTATAGAATTGGTCCACTGGCATATCAGTTGGATCTACCTAGTGAGATTAAGGTTCATAATGTATTTCATGTATCATTATTAAAAAAATATGTTCATGACTCTTCTCACGTGGTTGACTTGGATTTGATAGAGGTGGACCCAGAAGGGGAATTTCTTCCATAACCACTTTGTATCTTGGATCGAGAAGAAGTTGTGCTCTAGAATCAAGGCATCACTTCGGTTAAAGTGTAGTGGAGGCACTTTACACCCGAGGAAGCCACTTGGGAAAGTGAAGATAACATGAAGGAATCTTATCAAACATGGTTCAAAGACTAAATGGATGAATAATAAAAATCAAGTATGTTGTTATTATTTTAGAGGGCGGATATGTAATACCCCAAGGCATTAGTACCTAATTTTAGTAATCAACTATTTAAGGCCTTAAGCCTATTTTAGTAACTGAACTATTTGAACATGGAAAGGAATCCATATTGGAATTTATTATATAATGATGGTGTGAATTTATTGAATAATCATGGTGATCAGTATAATAATTAAGTATTTGAGCATTAATTTAGAAAATAAACTATATATTATGAGATAATAATTCCAATCTAGATGGATAAGATGGAAAACTAAATTCTTTCCCAAGCTACTCCTAAAAATCATTAGGAGAAAATCTAAGTTATTTTTAGTGTGGAGAGAAAAGTCTAAAAAACCACCCATTGTGGTGAAACAACATTGTGATGGGGGTATAAAGCACCACAAGGGACAAAATGGGTGTTTTAAACAAACAATAGAACACTTTTTTCATATAATATTGGGCTTTGGGATGGGAAAAATCGAGAAAAAATAGGATGCCATTTTATAATTATACAAGGGAAAGAAAAGATAAATTTCTTTTTTCTGAGGACAACAAGAGGTTGTTGATATTTAGGGAAAAGAAAGGGAGAGGTGGATCTCATCACAGGGGAGAACCAAGGTAGATGGCTCATGGTTGGGTGGATAATGGGTCTTTGACAAGTTATTGAGCATAAGAACTAGGGATACACACTAAGAGGACTGAAATTTTCTCTCGTATTCTCTAAACTTGAAAATTATATAGCTCACACATGTTAGATGGTTATGTGTAAGGTTACTATTACTAAATTCTCTAACATGCGTGATGTATATGGTAGGGCATACATGCTTTATTGAAAACAAATGATTCTTTTTAATTTAGTAAATAAGTTAAGAAATAATTTGTAGTGGTAAAACCCTCACCAGAGGTATTATATTAAGGTTATCTCATGTAGGAGAGAGGCAAAATACTCTTATCAAAGTTTCTCTTATGATAGTTGGAAATATTCAAACCGTCACACCACCTAAGTAAATCAATTGGCTAGGGAAGTGAATTATATCCCTGTGCTTTAATATTTTACAGTTATTTGGTGCTTTTCAGAGTTTATAGTATCCATATTTTTAATAAGTTTTAACTACTCTAATTTTGAGAAATTATAGTGTTTTTCATGACATGGTTTTTATAGTAATATATCCTCTTATTTATGTGTGCACCTTTACTAATATTGAAGAAATATTATATTGCATGGACACTTTCAAAATTATGACAGAACATAAGTGAGAGCATTGCGCATCTCACCAAGGAAATATAGGAATTACATAGGTGTAAGTAGCGAGTGTGGTGGGCGTGAAGTTATTTAAACTAGTACTCTGAATCTTAGTAAACCATTTCAAGGGTTTGCTGCAAGTGAAGAACATATTCAACAAAATTCATATTTTAACCCCAAAAAAGGGCTAAACAACCCAATTCCCTAACTCGAGTGTAGGTATATAAAGAGGAATGTCATATATTTGTAATAAAATGATGTTAAGACCGAATTTGGTCTCATTTAAGATCTACGCTAAAAACTAAATCAAATTCAGTAGATTAATTGCAATAGATCTTGCATAATGCATACAGTAGAAATAATTTATGCGCTAGGGGAGAACTACGTCCAATATGGGAATAAAATGGGGATGGCTACACACAATTAGTGCACACAAATCATATCCACATATTAATAGGATGGAGCCGCATCAAAAAATTATAGTGGAAGGTGGTATTCCCCAAATAAGTCAACCGTGTCGCATAATATCAGAAATTAATGAAACAATCTGTATCTACTTAGGAGCATTATTTTTATATAGAATCACAGTGAATATAGTAGAAAATATAGAAACACTCTTATGATAGAGGAAGATATATTAATTACAGTTATGAGAAACACCTCACACTGGAAAATTAGTATTAACTAAATTCAACCAATTCATAACCAAAGTATTCATAAACAGAAATATTCAGCAATTGAAAAGAGAAAAATTGTAAAAGAATTCTTAAGACATTATGGATAAGGCAGGAGAGTGTGCTAAATGATACACATGAGAAAAATTAATTGAATTTCTAATTGCACCAAGCAATTCATAAAAAACATTATTCATAAAAAAAATGAAAATACACATAATAGCACCTCTCAACCCTGTGACGGTGTTACAGTTTGGTAAGTGAGCTTTTGCTCTGTAAACAATACTAAAGACCAAATGTGAACGGATACACCATTACTGAACTTGTAATTAAACTACATAGAAAATAATACAAAGTTTAAAGAATTTGGTAAGTAAATTTTAATAGAACATGTGAATAAAATACTATATTTCAGAAAAGTTTAAAAACATTTATGATCGAGGTGTACAATGGGGATCCATTAATAAGATCCAAAATAGAAGAAAATTATTTAACACAAGATCGAGGTTACACCTATATATTTACTCTTTATCATATATCCATGGAGGAATCAGTCTTTCCAGCAAATCATTCCTTAAAAAAATTGACAATAGGGTGTCTAAATAATTCCCTAACAAACCCCATACCATGCCTTAGGGTACAACTAACCTAGAAAACACCAGCAAATGGAGAGGTTCATTAGGTGGAGATGGAATATATGCAGATATTATGCAGTTAGGTAAATAATTTAATTCAGTACAATGAAGTAGATATTACCTATACCGAAATTGGGAATAGGGTTGGGAACCTATGATGAGGCTAGAAGGAAAGAGTAAGGAAAGGAAGAGTCCAATAGTATTACCACACAAAACTTAGAAATGAATTCACTAGCTAAGTAATTTATTAATAGAGGTCTTACCTGCACATGCTTCTTTTTGGGTCCATATCTGTGCTTAGAGGGTGTATGTAAGAGTAGTGCTTCAACAACAGAGGAGTCCCCCTCGATTTGGTAGTTGAGCATACCTACCATACCAGCATAGGAAGAAAAGGTTAATGAGGGTTTTTCCAATTATAAATGAATTCAAACATAAATTTTTTAGAAGTAAACAGTAAATAAAACTTGCACAAGAAAAGGGTTGCGTTTGGTATACTGACAGGGGCGAACTTGCTCAAAAGTACTGGGAGTCTGTATTTTGAAACATCTAGTAAATAAATTGAACACTCTATTGTTACCTTGATCCACTCTACATAACATGAGAAATATTTTGGGAAAGCAAATGATAGGTAAAATAAAACGTAGAAAACACAGAGAGTTCAGAATGAATGAGTACAACAAGATAAAAGCTACCTGGGTGGTGAAGAACAACCACTTTTCCATGAGGCGCGGAAGGGTTTAGCTTCTAGCACAAAATTACCACTCTGACATGAAGCTCTAAAGGGTCTGGTGGACAACCATCTATAGGTAAAAACACCATTTCTGGAGGAAGGGTTGAAACCCTCTCTCGTGGCCATCGGTTTCCAAATACAAAAAAAAAAAAGTGAAACCCTCATAGTGGATGATTAGGATTTACGGTTGGGAAACTATTGTTTCCACCATTGATCACCCTAAACCCTTGAATCACCATAGATTTGAGAGGAGGTGTTCATCATACAAAGATACAACATGGGTGTGTATGAGGTGTCATCAGTGGATAGGGCAGTCTTTCCAAGGCCTTGAGGCTTAGATAATGAACTATAAAAAAAAAGGACATCGGGGAAGGTCATGCCTCTGATGGACCTTTAAGGTCTGTCACCAATGTCTCATATGGTGACAGTCCTTAAAAAACCTTTTTTGTAAGTGTATATAGTGATGGTACTTTAAGGTTTGTCACCAAAACCATTTTCAATGACACTTTTGGTAAAGGTCATGAAAGGCCCATCACTAATTCTCTCTTTGGTGACACGTCTAGTGACGATATTTTATTGACCCTCACTAATTCTATTTTTTATTAGTTTTGGTGGCGATAAAAAAATGTTATTCATCATTGAACACTCCAATTTTTTTTTGATGAAGTTATGTGTTTGTTACTATTTTTTGGTCAAAATATAACGATTTAAGACCATTAGTGTGGAGTATTTTTCATTATGTTTCCAACGCCATATTGGTTAGAGTCAATAAATTTATTAAGAAGTAATCAGGCTATATCATTTTCCTCAAGTAATGATAATGGAGTTTTCCTATGAGTCAACACATGATTCATATCTATTAGGTTTATTATCTATAAAATTCCCTTTAGATAAAGTTCCACTAGTGTGTGTAGGAAATATATTATTTAATATAGAATGAGGCTTTGTCAATTCTATTAATGAGAGAGACCTAACACTCCTCAACAATTCAGAAACACCTTAAATTAATGTTTTGGCACACACTAACATTTCTTATCACCTCACATGTCTGGAACATATTTGTACCTAGAAAATCTTTCGTTGACTTGGGCGCCCAAGCACATGTTGGCATGTGCTAGCACAACATAGCACTCTCTTAGCATGTGTTGGCATGCCTATATTGTGTAACATTCCGTGGAACATCTTGTTTGATGCATTATAATACATTAGAATTGGGCACACATTGGAACTTGGCATGTATTTCAACCTATTATTAGTGTCCCTAGCATTCCCCATTTGAAAAATATCAAGTCCCCTCTTATTAACCCTCTTATGTGCTCATTTCCTTTCATTTTAGCTTGGTTCTTAATTTTTTTGCCTTGACACTCCTTGACACATATTGACATACCCTGGTATCCTGCACATCCTAGCATGCCTTATCACCTAGCATTTCTTGGCATACGTTAGCACTATTTGGCACATATTAGCAAACCCTGAAACTCACCAGCACACTATGGCACTTTTTGACATGCCTTGATATTCCCTAGCATGCCTTACCAATGCTCAGCATACGTTGTCACTCCCTCCTTGGCATCACAACTAGCACTCATTGAAACTGGTCCTTGGCAGACATTCCTCACATTCATTCACTTCAATGAATTTTGACCTAGTGATCCCTTAATGTGTTGTTCAAGTACTCCCTAAAACTCCTCAATATGAATTATAACTCTCTATCACACCTTATCACTCTTCGACATGCCCTGACACTTTATAGCATCCATAACATTCACTGACACATATTGTCACTTGGCACGTGTTGGCTATTGGAAGGTCTTAGCATGTCTATAATACATTGATATGCCTTGGTATGATTTGGCATGGTTTAATATTAAATTTATTTGAGATCAATTATTCAAAATTATATGAGAAGCAACAGAGGAATACTTGGTAGTTATAATGCACTACGACTTGCAACTTGGCACCTATTGTGTGTTAATTTCCTTGTATTTTATCTTTTTTATCCATTTTTTTGCCTTGATTGTCCCTCGCATGCATTTTCACATGCTTACACATATTTTTATTCCTTAGCACTTGGCACATATTAGCATGTTTGACATGCCTTCATGCTAGTTGGAACATGTTAGCATTCTCTAACACGCCTTGGCACTCATTTCCTCATAGCTAGCCCTAAATTACTTCATGACATGGGAACCCAATAAATTCCTTTGGTACTATAGTTCATGTGACAACATTGACCTCCTTCAACCGAAAAAAATTGACCAATTGTAGCTACCACAAGTAGATTGTGCTTTGTTCACCTAAGAACTGCCTATAACTCATCTTAGGCTAGTCATGTCCAAGCTCAACCTGTCCCACTTAACTAATTACCAATAAAAGTATCACATCTATCCATGAACATAAAATGACTAAGAAAGATAGCTTACATGGGAAATATTTCACATGTATGTTCAGTTCATATAAAAATTAGAGCCTTAACTTAGAGTTTGCAAGAACCACAGGATGCACAAGACAGAAAAGATATATGCTGACACAATATGAGTTCCCAAAAACATATACACAATAATTTAAAATATGAAATTATATAGAATAATTTAAAACATGATAATGTGGCCAAGTTGTGCCACATCTGATATAGAAAAAATAGCTAAAGGTAAAACAATGTTGTGCCTACCACAAAGTGATATCTCTTTGTCTAAAACTGCTATGTTGACACCCTTATCAAAACCGTAAGATTTCTTGCTATTAATCATATTTTTAACTTTTCCTAACACAATTTTTCCTTGGCATGCTTGAATTCACTAACACTCCCTGCCACACACTCTTATTCATTCATTTCCATGCATTTTGACCTAATTCTCCCTCATGATTCCATGACACTCCCTAACACTCTTAAACATGCATTCACATTTTCAGGCATGTGTTAGCATGCCTTTTCATTCCTTCGCATGCCTTGGCGATCCCTAGATATAATTCCCTCACAAATATCCTTACTTAATTTGGTACTTGGGAACCCAACCAAGTCCTCACTTGACTACAAGAGTTTGAAAAAGTTATGGTTACTACAACTAGACTATGTTATTGAATTTTGTAGCTTGGGAGGTAATCCACAAGCCTAGTGAGATGGGTTTGTGTGAGTTTGGTCACAAAAAGATTTGTGGGAAAATAACCCAAGTGATGGGATTCTAGACCGATGATGTGTTTCAAAATCTAAAGGAAAATTAATATTTCCTCAGGTCTAAGTGGATAAACCTGTAACTTCTAGAGGGTTCATATGAGGTCTAGGAAAAAATATTTAAGGAGGAATTAGGATGAATGAAATAACATCAATTGAGAAGGATCTCATTTGATCAAGGGGTCCAAGAGAGATGCAGTCCTAAAGTAGGTTGAGTAAGAGGGTCGAGTAAAGGTTTCTAAAAGGAGGCCATGGTCACCCACCAAGGGAAAGATCATCATGTGAGGGTTCAAAAGAATGTTGCATACTTTAATGCGTTCGAGCTAGGAAGTAGGATGTCATATTGTTGCTTTTGTTATGGAACACTGAGCTTAAATGAGGTTACTCATGAGAATCTAGGCATGTGATTTCAATGGTGTGTTTGTGTGAAGGCCACATCAAGTTCTGAAATAACAGAGAGGGTTGTTACCATTTTATCTTATCGTGGTTAGTAGGCCTCAAGGTCTCTGATAAATACCAACATAAATGGCGGAGGGCCTGCACTGTAATTTAGGGTTGGAAAAGAGGTAGACATAGGCATAATATTTCCTGAGATAACCCTAGTTTGAGGTTCTAAGTATAGATCTTAAGTTTATGTCAAGATTGAGTCAAATAAATGCCCAAAATCTATGAATCCATATGACTATGTCAAGTCCCTTATGGAGGCAAGAGTTGTTGTTTTTTCTATGGGTGGATAGGGATTGTTCGAAAGTAATTAGAACATAAGCATATTTCCCTAGTTAGGGTGGTTTCCTAGCATGTTTAGTCCAAAATGTATGCCCTTAAGACTGTGAAAAAATTGCGGAGAAGAAGAGGGGTTGTGACCCTTAGAGTGAGGTTTATATCTACAACATAGACACACATCTAGAATACAGTTTGAAGAAGTATGTGTGGAGATAACGGGTTGAAAGGAGGGTGGAACTTGAATAGAAGACCGAGCATGCAAAAAAAATGTTCCATATGAAGAAAGGATTGACATGAAGAGGAGTTGATTTTGGTGGATTTTCTATTGAGTTTTAGACAAATATATGAAGCAACCTATAAAAATTATTCAATTCATTGTTAGGGATTTATTTGTGACCCTATTTCATTCATCTACTGCTTGTTAGAAGGAGGATAAAAGGAGTAGTTCATATTTTTTCATAGATTGGACAAAAAAGAAACTGATACATAAGAACAATGATTTTGATAGGACTCAAACCATTGTTAGGTCACATATTTGAATAGCCATAGATAAAGGAAATATTGTGGGCCATAGACTAGTAAAATAACTGACTGTGTTGAGGAATATTGATGGTAGTCCAAGTACACTTGGGGCATTATTAGATGAGTGTAAAAGAAGAGCCCCAAGTATTGCACTTGTGAAGAGAATAACAGTGGTAGAAGGGAAGGTGTATAAGGCCTAAGGATGTGCATACATTGAAGGACTAAATTAGTAATCAAGTGGACCAACCAACTAGGCCTATTTCATTATATTGTAGAGAATCGATTCAGTGAGAAGAAGGGAAACCTCCATAAGCCTAGACCTCTCATATTCGAGTCGTAGTATGGAAAAAGTGGGCATACCAAAGAATTGTTCGCAAACAGAGTTTTGAACAACTGATCAAAGACTGTAGGAATTATACACATTGAAGGACAAAGGAGGCAGATAGGGTGGAGTTTTTTTATGAGTTCAGTAACCTAAAGGAATTGAGCTCATTGGTAGAGGCAGATTGAGGAGTTATAGAATGGGAGGAAAGAGGACCTACTAGATGTGTTCATGACACATGGACTGAAAGGGTTTTTCGTGGCCACCATCAGTAAGTAGGTCAATTATTGCCTTGCTCAAGATATATTGGTTTTCAAAGGAGTAACACCAATTCCCTAGCTGTATTCCTTGTATCAGTTTGATTGGAAAGGGTCATGATCCCTAGTACATGAGATCTATCATGTTGTACTATAGTTTGTAATATAATGAATATGGGTTTGAAAAAGGTAAAATTATCATTTCAACTAGTTGTTTCCTTTATTTATGTACATTTAATTATGCATTAAAGTAGATGTGACGTGGAACCTATGTGTATTTGTATCAAATATTCTAAGACCAAACCCCGATTCTCATGTGTCGTGTAAATTAAAATATTCCTTGTTCACCTAAGAAATTGCCATAAGTCATCTTATGATACGCATGTCGAATCTCAACTCATACCGATTAAGAAGTTACAAAGATAAGGCTCACATACAAAAATGGAAGTAAAACAACTAAGCAAGACAATTTACATATTGACATTCCAAATCACTTGGAACATATTAGAATTCCTTGGAATTATGTGGCACATCTTAGCATCCCCTGCATTCGTTTTCATGCTTTGGCACTCCCTCACACACACTACAACTCCCTCACATGTCATGGAACTCTAGCATGCCTTAGCATTACCTAGCATATAATGTTGTCACTCCCTCCTTATCACACCTAAAAATCACTGAAAATCCCTATCATACACTCTTATTTGTTCATTTACATGAATTTTGAACTAGTTCTCCCTTGTGTTTTCATGGCACTCCCTTGCACGCATTTGCATACTTTGGCCCTTGGCACAAATTGGCATCTCTCCATGGCACTCTAGAATTCCTTGGCACTACCTGGTATACCTTGTCACTTCCTCCCTAGCACACCTAGAACACTCTAAAACTCCCTATCACACACTCTTATTCATTCATTTCCATGCACTTGGGACTATTTCTCCCTTGTTTTTCCCTAACACTCCCAAACTCTCCTTAGAATGTATTGGCACACCGTCGCAGTTGGAACATCTTGGAATATTTCCATGGCCTATAGCATGCCTTAACATTAACTAACATAACTTGTCACTCCCTCCTTATCACACCTAAAAATGACTGAAACTTCTTGTCACAAAATTTTATTCATTCACTTCCATGCATTAATTTGACCTACTTCTCCATTGTGTTTCCTTAGTGCTCCCTAACACTTCCTAATGCACGTTGGAACACCCTGGCCCCTGGCACATCTTGGACACATGCTACATTGCCACTATAGAATGCCTTAGCAGTGCTTAGGCTACTATGTCACTCCCTCCTTAGCACACTTGCGACTCGCTAAAAATTGCTACAAACTCTCTTATTCATTCATTTCCATGCATTTTGACCTAGTGCTCCCTTGAGTGTCCCTAGCACTCAATAATAGTCCTTATCACACATTTTCATGGCTTATCAGTTGGTACATCTTGGCATGCTTACCTAACACTCTATAATGCTTGATCACTACTTTGGAAACCTTTTCACTCCCTCGTCATCACATTAAAACTCACTTACACTCCTTGTCAAGAACTCTTATTTATTCATTTCCATGGAATTGAAACCAATGTTCCCTTATGTTTCCTTGGCACTCTATATCATGTGTTGGCACGAGACCCTAACATCTTGCACATATTGGCATCATTCCTTAGAAATTGGCATGCCTTGGCATGCCAAATATTATTTGGAATTGTCTAGCATGCATTATAACTTCTTGGCATTCCCTGGCACACCTTGACACTCCACACTTTTCATGCCCTTATATATAAACTTACCTTTTTTTACCACTTGGGAACCCAACCAAGTCATTGAAAAATAGTGTTGTTCCTATCACAGAGCCTCACTTTGTCTGAAATTGATTTATCCAACCCCTTATCACAATCACGGGCTTGCCTCCTCCAAGTCTTATTCCAAAATTCTACTAACACACTCTTATTCATTTATTTACATGCATTTTTACCTAATGCTCCATTTTGTTTCCTTAATGCTCCCTGACACTTCATAACACATGTTGGCACACCATGGTACATATTACACACATGAAACCATGTAGATCTAGCATGAATTAGTGTTTCCTAGCATAACATATCACTCCCTCCTTAGAACAAATGGAACTTTATGACACTCCCTGTCACAAACTCTTATTTATTAATTTCCATGAATTTTTACTTAGTGCTCCCTTATGTTTCCCTGCAAATCCCTACAAATCAACACACATTGGCACACCTTCACACTTGGCACATCTTGATATGCTCCCCTAACACTATAACATGGATTGGCACTACCTAGAATACCTTGTCACTTCCTCCTTAGAACACGTAAAACTCGCTATCACTTCATTTCCATGCATTTGAAACTAGTGATCCCTTTTGTTTCCCTCAAACTTGGCCCTCACATTCCCTAGCATGCGTTCGCGCCACAACCTAGCACCTAGCACATCTTTGCATGCCTTATCAATTGAATTTTTATGGCATGCCAGTCATACCTATCATGCCTTGGAGCTGTCTAGTATGTTTTAGTACTTCCTCACATTCCTTGGAACACCTTGGCAGTCCATAGTTGTCATTCCCTCATAGATAGACTTTACCAAATGCAAAATTTTAGCCATTTAAAAAAATAGTTAGTAAAAAATCTAATCTTATCATCTATATCTGAAATTATAAAAAATATAGTTGAGCCTTTAGGGCCCGAAATAAACTAAAACATACAAAATTAATGTATATGGAAATTCAAACTAACAAAAAAACCCATTAGGATGAGTGATTAAAGTTAGTGGCTTCTACTTCGATGGCCGTCTTATTGCTGCTAGGAGAGAAACCCAATAAAAGAGAGATGCTCATGTGTGTTTTAATATTTTAAAGGTTTTGATCCATATCTTGTAGTTGTCCTTGCATGTGATTCATGGGAGAGAATCAGATCCACTTTGGTTGAATTCATACTAATTAGAACTCTTCCATAGAGAAATTTTAGGTGACAATAGATGTGCACAATGTATATATATTGATTGTATCTTCCTTAGGTGTGACCGATAACGGTTACTCACTCTGCAACCTCATCCAACACCTTAAATTTAATCAAGGTTTGTTACTTGTCTACCAATTCGCTTCCCACATAAATTATTTTCCTTTTATATCAATCAGGGGATAAGCTCCTTAATTTTTGTCGCGAAGCTTTCTACTCTAAGATGGGTCCAAGTGTGCGAACCTTCCTAGTAGTAAGACACACCTTGCAGTACCTAGGAATGTTCGCATGGAATGCCTTGTTTCTTAAATAATTTTAGTGAGTCAAATAGAGTTTCAAGTGTTGTAGAATAGGGGTAAAAATTCTGAGAGAGTATTGGGACAGGAAGGTTGGGACCGAGGAGGGCTAGCCCTACCTTGGGAGGAGGGACAAATATCCCACCATTGAGAATGTCACTGATAAATGCAAGTGAGTGAACATTCCCACACCCTGGGGCAAGACCGTTGATATCCCCTTGACCTTAAGCCACAAGCCACATAAAAACATTGACAATGAAAAATACAAGAAATTGTCTAGAGGAACAGACCTAGACTTAAGAAATTGGATTATGTCACCTTCTGTAGTTAGCAAGTTGAGAAAATTTTTGACTGTCTGTGCCAACTTTCTGAGTTATTTCCTTTTCCTCCTTCGGTGAGTTTGTGGAGAGGTTGAAAAAAGACTAAGAGGTCATTGGGAAACCATTGACACATTTCATAATTTCCAACCTAACCTTTTGACCTTGATACTAATTTGTTAGTAGGCCCAAGATAACCACATTACACATGACAATAGAAAAATAACCTTGAACGCTCTCTTTGACTAATAAAAATGACATAGAAGCTAGATATGACGAGGAGGTGGGTTCCATGCATAACCACCTTGAGGCTTGAAATTCTTCCGGAGACCCCTTAAGCCAAAATACATAATAAAAACGTGGAGAGAAATACTTGAGTTGAGCTTCTTCATGTGTCATTGAATGAATGTAGAATTAATTAGATTGAATTAAAAGATAGAAATGTTAAGCGAGTTGAGATCCATACCATATACAAATTCAGACATGATGGTACTTCTCTGGATCTAGAAATGATTTTCATTACAAAGGGGGGACTCCACACATGCCATTACGCAGTGTCTTCTAAGAATCTCCTATGCATGGTGCATGTAACCTATCACACCACTACATAACCTTGCTACCATGCCTCATGGGCATTTGGCCTAATGAAGGAAACAACTAGCCCCACCCTCTCAAAATTTTAACACCCATATAAGATACATTTTCTTTTAATGTTATTAAACTATAAACTAAAAATCTAATATAAAAACTATTTATATAATTAGTAGATTAAAAATACTCATCTATAATCAAGCAATAGTAATTATTTTTCCATCCATGTCGACCATCCTTTAATTACCCTTAAACCCACAAAACATCGTGATTATTAATAAATCTTATAATAAGAGAATAAAACCTATCATGAACGAGAAAGTATCCCTACATGCTGGATTTGATTAATTCCATATCTTATTATGCGTGGAATAAAATATTTTCTCATAACTTTTCCACAAAAAGCCTCATGGTCCTTTCAATACCTCCCAAACGTGAAAAACCAAAAGTTCAATGAAATAACACCTTCCGTGTTCTTTAATTCTTCACCCAATATTTATACGGTCCTCCTGCTTCACTGAGATGATATACTTGATGTATATAAGATACTGTCACTGTATATATGAAAATAACCAATTTGTAGAGAAAATGCACTTAGCACATCCACATATTTATTCATCTCTTGTAAAGAAATAGTAATTCAACAACAAAAAATGTCGATATATGGATTCAACAAAGTTGGGGTAGATGACCTTGAAATAGGGTATGGCATATGCAGAGTCCTTTATCTTGGTCTCAACCCTGAATATAAATCAATATGCTGGGATTTCCTAAGGAAATTGGATTCAATCTTGACCATGTAATTATTTTTTACTATAATCTTCGCTTCAATTGTGGTTTTGTACTCACCCGTCGATCATTTTCCTCGTTAAAACTCCAGGCCTCTTATTGGGCATCTCCATCTTTCCTTTATTTTGTAAATTGAAATTTTCCCTAAGTTTTCTTCATGAAATCAATTCGATATAAATTAATTGAGATAAATTAATGCAAAGTCGTGTGTGCACAATTACATATAATTAAACAATTTTACTGAAACCATCAACCCTATTTCCAAATTTGATATTACTGGGAAAATATTTGCAGTTGATATCTTTTTTTTTTTTCCCTGGGAAAACATTGTGATATTCCCCTCTTTCCTAAGAGTATCTGGATGGAGGTTGGTTTCAACACAATAATGGTTTGCAATCATACTAACGGTCATAGATCATGGGGATTTCGACCATATTTGAATATGACACCTAAAGCCTGGGTTATGCTAAAACCCTCAAATAATAATTCAACCAATTAAGCTAATGCAATATATATGCATATATATATGTGTGTATTCTAAAATTATATATATGGGCTTTCTTTACGATATTTGTACAATTTTCTGGGGAAATTCTGTGGTCAGACACAATATCACGAGGAATTAATGAGATATGAATGTGTAACCTAATCATGGTGTCCCACTGAATCCTTAACATGATGATTTAACCACTTGACGAATGCAATACATATGTATGTGCATGTACACAATAACACGAGGAATTGATGAGATTTAAATTTGTAACCTAATATTTGTGTCCCGCAGTCCACTAAATCCTTAAACTGATGATTTAACCACTTAACTAATCCAATACATATGTATGTGCCTGCACACATTTTATTTATATGCATGGATTTTCCGATATTTCCCATCTTCTCTAAATAATTTCAATCGCTAGAGACAATAGTGTGTATTATTGTCACAAACGTCTCTATAACATCTCAATTTTATGTCGAAATCATGATTTTTTTTGGCTTAGCGAATGTTTGTTTACTTTTACCAATATTTTTATGGTATTTTAATTCTGCTAATTTTTATAATTTTTTGTTTTTCTCAACCCTTACCGATTTTATATCGATGTTGATATTCACAAAATTGGTGTGTAATGAAATATATATGTATATGCATCTACCCATAACATATATAAACTTACTTTGTGGTGTTTTCCTTCTTTTTTGGAGAAGCTTAGTGGTTAGAAATTGTTAATTCAACCTGTTGAAGTAATATGATATATATGTATGTGGATGTACTCATTATATATATGAATAGAATTTGACATTTCCCCTCTTTTCTAGGACAGCTCAATGATTAAATAAAATAGGGTGTAATTCAATATATATGTATGTGCCCATAAAATATATGGACTTACTTTGTGGTATTTTCCCTCTTTTTTGGAGCATCGACTCAGTGGTCAAAAACTCATAGTTTAAAAAATTGAACTAATGCACACACACATAGATATGTATGTGTGTGTTCTCATTATAGATATGAATGGAATTTGATAGTTTCCCTGTTTTCTATAGCACCTTAGTGGTCAAAGACTAGTTATTATGAGAGATTCAACCAAATTTAAACATGTAAATTAAACTTTGCATATTTGCTAATTCAACCAATTTTGATTATTACAATATTCATGCAATATTCATAGTACATACATATGAGCACATATTTATGTGCATGAAAACGTGCATATATATATATATATATATATATATATATATATATATATATATATATATATATATATATATATATATATATATATATGCAAGTGTGGGGCTGCACTGCAAATAGTTGTTCTTAGGCGAGTAGAATAAACTCCCACTTTTTTCTGATCGTGTAGATCTCAACATGTTATGACTATGGTTTTGTTATAACTGGAAATTTTCTTGGTGAAATTACATAATAAAAGCGCTTTTTTGGGTGGGGGGCAGGGGGAGGCAGAGGGAGGGAGAAGGAATTTCATGAATCAAAATTAATTGATGCTACTTTCATCATCTAATATCGGGGTGTGGGGGGAGGGAGAGGGAGAGGGAAGGTGTTTCATGAATCAAAATTAATTGATGCTACTTTCATCATCTAATATCGATTGTGGTATATTTTAGGCACAAAATGGCCCCTAGATTTTGGAAATCAAACATTGACTCATTATCATACTCCATCTCTAGGTGCCATTACCAGAAAGTTGGACACTTTGCCAAAATCACATAGAACTTGCACAAATGTGTCCATAGGACATACTGAATTAAAAAGAGAATGAAAACGGATTCCTTCCCACTTCATTGACCTTGTTTGTGAACCAAAGTTACATGGCAGATAAATATTGAATTCATTTCTAACGAATTTTACCTTACTTTTATTGCACATCTTAAAGGATTTATCCCCTATGAATTTACTCCAAAAAATCTTGGGAATTGTATGTCATTTATTTGTGTTGGATCTTCAAGACTACGGTTAATGCTTTGATGCCCGAATTTTCTTCATTGAAAATTATGATATTATCTAGTAGATGATCAATCCTATTCATTTTCTAGTGTGTATATGTAACACCCATTTAGCATTGAATTATGTGTCCTTTGTTACCAATCATCATGTGTACATTTCAACCATCATGTGCACATGTGAGGAATTACATTTAATGATTTACTGCCCATTCACAGTTTATCTAATGTTTGGTTTGAATGATTAAACCATCAAAATATTTTTTGATGGCTATGTTATTTCTTTTATAATTAGATCAAATTCATTTGTTGAATTGAGATTGGATCAATTTGAATAATTATGCTATAAATCCTTCTCATAGATTTGATAAGGATAATATTAACTTGAATGTCATTTTGGAATTGACATCACCTATAATCATTATTAAAATAAGATCTTTATCAAACATTCATTATTATTTCTTCTTTTAAAACAAGAGAAAGATTCAACATTGTAGCTGCATCTACTTAAGAATCGGCCAATGCACTCAAAAGAAGTAGACTCAACAGTATAGTTGTATCTACTTAAGAATTGGATAATGCACTCTTGTTCAAATTACTCAAGTCACATTCAACTAGATGAGAGAAAGATGAATACAATTAATGTTCAAAAATAGTATTTTGATAAATCCATTGTAAATTTTGATCCTTACTAGTACTTCATATCTCTATAAAACCTATTTTAAAATTTAATTTAATTTATACAATTCAAATATTTTTCCAAAGGAAACAATATATTTATTAAAAAAATCAATTTAAATAATAAAAATTTATAATTAAAAAACAAATACAAAACAATGAAGTTAGACTATAATAAAATATTATTGAAAATTGTTAATATTTAAAATTGGAAAAAAATAATGGCTGTGTATATTAAATTTGTGATTCTTTTAATCAATTTTACTAGAATAAGAACCAAAATCAAACATTCTAGTTGTAACACCAAGATTATATATAATAATCCTCAAATCAAATATAAAACTAAACCTTTGTAACACATACTAAGGAAAGATACTAAATTGAAACTCATATATTATTAAAGTGGGGACACACAAATACAATCAAAACTTGAAAATAGATAAAACATAATTTATAGAGTAATCACAATTTATCTAATATTAGATTTAAAAGATTAAAGCATTATCGTAGCAGTTAACGGTTATGCTATTTTTTCTATACTTGGACCAATTCCATTTGTTAAAATTGGAAAGGAACAATTTGAATAATCTTGTTATAAATTTTATTCATTGATTTTATAAAGATAATATTATGTTCAATGTTATTCATTATTTTACTGATATGTGGATAGTGAATAACCATATCCATGCAAATTCAAATAATATAGAGGTAAAACTTTGAAAGTTTATAAGTTGCTCTATAAGTTGTAATAATTAGTGAAAAGAAATTAGGAGGTTCCACTTGTAATACGTGGAGATTTCAATTCTATACCTAAAAGCAATATTCATTCACTTCCTACCCAAGACAATTTCAAACCTAAAGACTTCTAGGAATAGAATTGAAATACTGTCACGACTGTAATGCCACAATTTCATTTGACTAGTAATTGCAACTAGCACAAGTTATAAACCAACCATAACTTTACATCTTTATTATTTGAATGTATATAGATGCAAATATTTTCTTAAAAAAATTGAATATTACTATTATAAAAAAAATAATAACATTTAATGAAATATTACATTTATAAAATTTATTCTAAAAATTTATAAAAGAATTGTCCAAATTAATCCCTCTAATTTCAACCAATATAATTGACCTGATATATAAAATAACATCAACCATTACAATTTATCCAAAAATAATTTAGGCTTTTGTACATTCTATATATACTTAATTTGTAATTAGGTCGTAAATATGTTGTATATTAAAATTAGGCTTGAAAATATTCTTAATATAATACATCATCCAGTTAAGAGCGTTTTCAGTATCAAATCCAAAAATATCATATTTAATATAAAAATACCATATTTGATTCGTCGGATTTTCATGAAGCCCGCAGAGTCTTGGTTGTGCCACCTCTTTGAATTTTTATAATTTCACGCGAGTAGTCTCAGAGAAGTGGCCACACTCTTCCTGCGAACATTCAGGCGACCTCCTACTTGTTATGGCCAATAGAAATCAAGCTATCCTTTTATGATGACCGTGAGCACTGGCAAGGTCTCTATGACAGCTCGATTTCTGGTGGCTACAACAAGGAGCTCGGATGACGTTCACTGGAAGATTATGGCCGTTGCTTGAGACAACTGACATTAAATAATTGCTTTATAACTTGTTAAATACATTTGATGTAGGATTATTTTGTTGAAATCAGATTTTGTCTACTTATTTATTTAGAAAAAAAAAAAAAAATTATATATTTATTTAAAAACAAAAATTTCCCAAATATATCTCTCGCAATTTAAATATTTTCATAAACTAGCTTATCATTATTTCGAAAATATTGCTGGTGTACAATCAGTTTGAACGCAGCAAAATTAGATTTCATAGTTGAAATTGATCCATAATCAATTCTGTGAAGCACCTACATCGGAACCCTGCCAATTGAATTTTCAGATTTTCAACTCTTATTTATAGAATTTTTTTCAATATCTCTTTTAAATTCATTGTTATAGGAACGCGAGAGGCTTGGCAGATCTATGTTCTAACTCGAACGCCTCTTTAGTGGTGGTTTTTCATACTGAAAATATATATTCATCTCCCATATGAATGCTCCTCATTCACTAGTGGGATCCCATGTGCTTGACTAGACCTTGGGGAGGCCAAAGGACCAAGATTCATGAGATGAACGCTCGAACTAGTCTTGTACACCACCCTAGCACTGCTTAGCACAGTCCTTTCAAATTAATGCACCGTGGAAGTAGCTCAAGTCCACATTTTCAGGGGTCGCACGGATCTCGAAGGATCTTTCACACAACTTTTCGTTAGTGCCACGTTAGCCCCACGTTCCCACCTTAATACATTGAGCCATTTATGTTGTTTACTTACGAGCATATTGATTGAGCCATTTTTTCACCAGAAAGACAATATTGATTGATCATTGTAATACGTGGGTTTAAGTATAATTTGAAAGAATGCATCTGGATGGGTTTCCCGGTGTTTGAGTTTCTCAAGTTTTGTGAGGTATTCGATACCTTATCTCAGATTATGCAGGTTTTCCAAATAACAAACATCTTTATATTTTTTTTTTTCGTAACCATTTATTTATAAGCTTTTACAGAAAGGAGCTTGATCCTATATTTTGTTTCAAAGAACAAAATTTATAGAAGCCTTTTTTATGATGAGTAATATCATCAAAACTAGGGTTGGCTCTCCTTTTCCTCACCATCTTAACCATCTAATAAAAGAGTTACTAAACTTTGATATTTATAAATAATTTTATATTTAAAAAATGTTAAAACTAAAAACAAAATGTGAAGTGGGTAGGTATAAGAATTTAATTTAATTAATTTAATAGAAATAATAAAATTATAGATAAAAGAGTCCAATATGTTTTTAGTATTTATAAAAAAATAAATTTTTAGACATACAAGGTTTCTAATATTATTACCATTTTAATAAAATACAAAAGGAAACAAGTTTGATTTTGAGTAATCTAAATAATTTAAAATAACCATTTATAGAACTACTGAATCATATAATTGCTACTACCATGTTATTAAGTCTAAATGAGCTTCATCCTATTTAAATAATAAAGATAAATGGTAAGAACTAAAAAATTATTAATACTTAAGCCTAAAGAACTCCAAACAAACTGAATACTCTCAATAACTCAAAACCTATTTTTTTTGACAACCTAGTCACATCTTTTATATATTAGAGCTACATGTGTAGTAAATCCAATAGTTTAGTAAATACAAGATAACATTCATCAATACAATAATACATTTCAACTCCTTAATTCAAATGGATGAAAGTAAACCAGAGTAGCTATAGCTCAAGTTAGGCCTTAGCTATATGCTTGATATTATTCTTTATTTCCCTATCCTTCCGTACTCATCTATGCAAGGAAGCCTAGGGAAGCCTAGTCACATCTTTGATATATTAGAGATACACAAATAGTTAGTGTATAAAATATATAATAGTTTCTTAAACACTAGATAAGATTCATCAATACAATAATACATTTTAACTCTCTAATTCAAATGGATGAAATTAAAAAAGAGTACTTATAGCTCAGATTATGCCTTAGCTATATGCTTGATATTAGTCTTTATTTATTTATCTTTTTGCACTCATCTATGCAACCTAGATTCTTAACTCCAGATCTACCAGAGGCACCAAGTGCAAAGATTTGATGTCTCTAGTAGATGGAGAGTTAAGATGGATCTATGCTCTTTTAATTCCCCCTTTAAATAGTCTACATTCTACCACAATACCATGGGTCAATACCATGGGATTTCACAAACCTGTAGCTTAAAAACTACCCTCAAAACATTAACTACCCAACAAAAATTAATAAAAATAAAAATAATAAAAATTTTTTATTTTATTTTAGTAGTCTTTTTTTTCTTTTATTTATCTCCTTACTTCTTTATTCGTGTATAATTTTTTTTTCTCAAAAATTCCACATGCTTCTTTCAATCTCGTTTCTTAACATGACATCCACCTCATGAAACCCCTTATCTCCTCAAACCCCATTCCCTCCAAATTTGATTTCTCAAGAAACCATATATATGTGTCTGAATTAATTATTATTCTCTTTTCTCAACTTTACTATGACCATGTAAACATATTTTGGTAATAAATATTTATTTATACAAATAATTTATTTTATAAAATGATTATGCATTTACTATATCATATAAATATATATCTTAGTCTAATAATAAAAAAATTACCCTTTTTGAGGATATTTTTTCTCGTCAATTTTGTTCAAAATTTGATAGAGATTTTTAAAAATCATCACTTTAAGTTTTTTAATTTGCAAGAATATAAAGAATTGCTTAGGATATTGAATCCATTTATGAATTAAAAATGTCTTTAAAAAAATAAAAAATCATAATTACTAAACATTTTGTTATCATTTTCCATCCAAAAAACTATTTTCTTTATTAATTAGACTCCATTTAGATATACTTACAATTATTTATACTAACAAAACCTCTATTTGAAGTAAGTAATATCCCTCTCTCTCACACACACACACATATATATATATATTATTCTGGCATTAAATATTTATTTATATAATTAATAATTTACTTTATTAAATGTTGATGTATTTAATATTTTCTTTTGTTGAACTATATTTTTTTTTATATAAATGGACGTGTAGTCTAATTAATAGACAAAATGAGTTTTTACAAGTTTTTTTTTTATGATTAATTTTTGAACTATTGTTAATGCTATTTTTTTGAAAGTTTTTCAAGTGAAATTTTCATGTTTAATTTCTCTAAAATCTCTAAGGAATTCATTGAAATCACAAGGTTTTCATTGAAATCACAAGCTTGATGCGTAACCCTGGACAATCGAAGTGCCCTAGGGATTTTTTAGGGTGTTTAATTTTGGTAGAAATGTGACATTTTTATTAAAAATTCAGTTTAAATTGTTTAATCTGTATAATTAATATGCCGCAGGTTTTTAGGGTACTAAATCTATTTATTCATTCTGAAATGTATTTTAAACAATAAACAAAATACAATCTTGCTAAAAAAGATATTTGGACCTTTAAGCCCTTAGTAGGAGTAAAAATAAATTTAAAATGATTTTATATATTATTAGTATTAAATAATTAAAGATATTATATAAAATTTAATTTGATATTAAATGTTTTTTTTCAAATCACTTTATTTATTTATTTTAAAATAATAATATAATAAATTTAAAATGATTTCATATATTATTAGTATTAAATAATTGAAGATATTATATAAAATTTAATTTTATATTAAATATTTTATTTCAAATCAATTTATTTATTTATTTTAAAATATTTAAAATAATAATATATTTTAATTTGAAGAAATTTATTATAAAAAATAAATATTTATTTTTAATTAAAAAATATAAAACTTATTTTTATACACAAAAAATTTAAATATAAATATATGACTTTTTATTTCTTCATTGTAATTAGTTTTGAGAATTCATTAATATATCCAAAAATAAACACACTAAATTTCAAGAATCATCATATTATGCAAATATATGTTGAAATGTAGAATATAACCAAATTTGAAGATGAGTTAATATTTACGACCATGGAATGTCTGATATTGCATTTTTTTTACTATGAAAATACATGTTGAAATGTAGAATATAACCAAATTCGAATAGGAGTCAATACATACAACCATGGAATGTTTGATATTGCAATTTTAGGGTTAAGATAATTGAGCACTCTAAGAATCTATAAATGGAGGACACACAAATTATTATCGATATACAAGGATTTCCATGTTTCAAGTACTTGATCGGCTATAGGCGACATGATAGAGGTTTACTAGATGAAAATTCTCTGAGGTTCAATTAGTGAATGGAAATTCATAATTAAGATAGATTTATATTGATTGTATATCAAATAAAAAAAAAATATATAGTGCTATGCATTAGGTCATAATTCTTAATTGATGCAAATCGCATGACAAAAATTGAACAATTCACCATGCACTGATGGACTAACATTAACGATCCACTAATGCACTAATAAGAGACCAACCCTCGAATGTTTGATATTGCAATTTTAGGGTTAAGATAATTGAGCACTCTAAGAATCTATAAATTGAGGAACAGACACAAATTATTATCAATATACGAGGATTTCCATGTTTCAAGTACTTGATTGGCGATAGGTGACATGATAGAGGTTTACTGGATGAAAATTCTCTAAGGTTGAATTAGTGGATGGACATTCATATTTAAGATAGATTTATACTGATATTATATCAAATAAAAAAATAATATAGTGCTATGCATTGGTGATAGTTCTTAATTGATGCAAATCCCACGACCAAAATTGAACCATTCACCATGCACTGATGCACTAACATTAACGATGCACTGATGCACTAGGAAGAGACTGATGCAAAGTCTTGTTATGAAATTAGACAAACATATAATGGAATAAAATTTCACACAATTACTTTGATTACAAAGAACAAGCCCATCACAAAAATTACCACATTTAATGAAACCCTGGAAATTAAATTGGCTAAGGAAAAATGAATATAGTGGCGATATAGGCATATAGTTAAGTGGAAAAATCTAATCTACTTTCAGCTTTGTTTTGAATATCCTTATAATAAAAAAACTGAAATATATCATAAAGAAAATGGAATGTAAATTCATAAAGTAAAATTAACATAAACAACATGATATGATGTAGCTTTAGCTCTTGTTTTCATTGTTCTATTATGAACACTATCTCAAAGAAAATTGATTTCCATTTCACTATGTAAAATCCAAAACTTTGATTTCCATTTCAATGTATAAATTCCAAAACTACATATTTCAAACTGGGTTGAATTTGACGGTGTCATCATTGTTGGAGCCGGTGTATGAGGTTGAAGTGAAAAAAGATGCACTCACTTCACCTAATTTTCCCTTTCATCGCATTGTACTTGTGACCAAAGTATTGTTATTTCTCTTCTTCAAAACCATAAAAAGAAAATAAGCTTTGTACTGCTAATGGGAAATTACAATAAAAAAAAATTGTATGAAATTGAAAAATGTTTTACCGTGAAATGGCATTGGCACAATGTGGTTTTCCTGGCTTGATCATCCATGTAAAGATCTCTGCTTATATTTTAATGCATAACCATAACATTGATGGAAATTCCAGGATTCCATTATATATATATATATGTGTGTGTGTGTGTGTGTGTGTGTGTGTCAAAAGCAGTGGTTATATTTGGCTCACATGGAAATAGGGAAATAAATGAATAAATAGTTCTCGATAAATTTCCCAAAATTGAAATAAAACAACATGATACATAATGTAAATAATTTAAAATATATAAATAATCCGCCTCATGGGTTGGCAGAGGACTGCATGTTTTCATAGTAATATTGGAGATGGTTAAGGGTTTGAGCCTTCTTGCACAGTGAGACCTAGCTTCTAATAATATTAGAGAAATCTATGGAATGCCATAGTTTTCGTAAGAGGCAACTTCTACAAATTTTCAAAGTTGAGGCAAGGGAAGATGACATTAAGCTGTGTGTTTTCATTTTAGTTTATTAGCTATAATATCGTTGTTGTTAAAAAGAATATTTTCATACAATGTTTTTACATTTCCCGCTTATCCCCACACCAAGCTTACTTTCTTACATTACCAATGTGGCCCCCATACTAGGCTGATTTTTGGAGAATTAAGGATTCTACATCCTTATCATACAACTCCCTAACCTTAGTCAACAATATGGACTTTGCCTCCTTGTGTTCGACCAATATCTTGTTTTGTTTCTAAAAAAAATCCATGTCTTAATCAAAGTTTGTAAAGAGAGGAGCATGAGTTCATATCTATATGTGATAAGATGGAAAGGCTTCATTAGGAGCTTTAACATAGGATAAAATTGCACTATTACTTAGATACATGTAAATTAAGCATTAATTTGATAGTCATTCCCTTCCACAAGTCATATTTGTAAGCATTGGTTCAACATGTATTCCATTCCACAGGCCATTCTTTTCATAATCACCTACTTTCTCTATAAAAATCCACTATTAGGAACATTAATAGTACATATAATATAGTTAAAAAATGTTCATGATCACATTTAATAAAATCATTGATCAGAAGTACCACACCATTAAACCCAATAAAAGATTATTTACCACATACAAAGTTGAATAGTATATACACTCATGCAAATTATAAATAGTAACATTTCCCAAAACAATATATAACATTCCCTTAAGTGATGCCTATATTAGCTTACACCTAGTAGAAAAAAAAGATACATTATTCAAATACAAAATAAGTTTAGATACTACAAGAGTTTTATGCACTTCCCCACTTCATACAAAAAATCAATCTAAAGTATCCTAAGTGAAAAAAAGGGTATTCATCGGAGATAGCACTTGCATCTTCCCTTGTGTCTAAATTATTTAAATATCTCAGTGGACCTTTACTTGGTTCACTAGGTGACACTTCACTTAGAAAGAGTGATGGTCCAATATACATATGGATTTTTCCATTAGTGACCCTTTTTTGGTAACCTTCCAATTGTTCAATTGTTTGTAATCAAGAACATATGTGGGATACAATGCCTTGGAACAGATTCATGGAAAAATATGCATATTGGGTAGTGTTATTACTCCGTAACTTTGCTAGGATGATCAAGAAATTGTATAGGTAACCACAAAACCACTTATAAATAAGGGATCTAGCCCTTCTAGCTTCACAGAAGGATCTCTCAATGTGATTTATATATTTGTCTTAAGATATTAGACTAGCTATGAGTATCAGATGTAGGTTTTTTCAAATATTTGGTTGAAGTTATAAGAAAATCCCACTGGGAAATGGAGTCATGAACCTTATGGTGATCAAACATGAAAATGACAAAATGGACGTAATAGGGAAAGGTAAGAATGCTTTGGGATTTTTTTAGCATTTGTTGGGTGAATAGGATGAAGAGGATTATGAATCAATCAAATATAGAGCATGATAGGATGAGTTATATACTTAATATAACAAGGAAAACATTAATATTTCTTATAAACTAGAGTAGAGTGTATTTAAACAAATTAAGAACTTTATCTTCTATAAACAATAGAGACAGGAAAACATATGGAAAAGTCGAAAAATACCAATTATACATGAGAAGAAACATCACTAATTGATTGACATAGGAATCATGGAACATAATTTATGTATTAATGATATTGATCACTTTAGTACAATGCACAACTTTTAAATCGAAATGTAGACCCTTTATTGATATAAATTCCAACAATCCAATATATTCCAACCCATAATAAGTGTTATTACAACATATTTACAGAATTCCTATTGAATGAAATTCAGATTCCAAAAAATTAACTAATTTCAAAATATTCACTAACAATTTCTGATAAAAATCTGAATCATAAATTAAAGATAACATCAATCACTAGAAATATGCAGTAAATGTAGAACTCTTGGAAAATATTCAGCTTTCATATCTAGAAATTGGTCAACTAATGTTGATACTTTGCCTTGTAATCTGGAGAGGTTTAATTTTTCTTCACAAGCCTGCTAGATTCCCTTTCAACCTGATTATTTCTACCACCTATATCAACTACCTGTCCCTTTTGTTTCTATTTCTATCCCTTTTTACCTTTCATCATATTTTGAATACTTCATTATTATCACAACATATTTTGGGAAAAAATATATATTTTTAATAATATTTCCAAATATTTTGGTTAAACGTGTAAATGAATCTCATAATTAAAATTTCAACATGTTTATTTGAATGATTTTATAAACCATATTGTTTTGAAATCCATGTGTTGTTTTTAAATCAATGCCTTATTTTCTAAATCCATGTCCTGTTTTGGATTCCTATGGATTTTAAAAATCATTTCCTATTTTTCTTTCCCATGGATTTTGAAAACCAGGTGTTGTTTTTCCATATTTGATAAAGTATTTTTACTTTCCCCTTTTACTCCCGTAAAATCCTTTGGATAAATATTTATCCAAATTTCATTTCTCATGCATTTCTCCTCTTATATCATAGTAGAAACATTTATTTATTCTCTGTCAAAATATCATTTTTACTCACCCTCCTTTTATTTTCAATTGTAACCTCATTTACTTGCATGTGTAAATTCATTTCACCTCCACATGTAACTTCATTTTACATCTTAGCCTCATTTACCTCAACTTCCCATCCATAAACACATTTCGTAAATGTATGAAATATTTATTTTATAGCTTTACTGCCACAATTTAAATGAATAGGAATAATTGTGTTTCGAGGGATAGGTAGGAAGCTGTTTAGGGAGGGGAGGGTCTGAAATGAAAATGAAAACGACATTTTTAAAACATGGTAAAAGTGAAAACAATTTCTCATAGGGGGGTAGGTTAAAATTCGAATATGAAATCCCCTTTGAAATACATTAATAATCATTTAGTAACGTTCTACACATCTTGAGGCATACAAGTTTAAGGTATGAAATGCGGGGTGATGTCAAAACTTTAGTTTTACTTTTGATTTGGAGTTCAGAATTTATTATTGGTTGACACATTAAATTAAATGTCATTCTAATGGTTTAGAGATTGGGCTGCTAAATTATTTTTGAATTAATTTTCATAATTCAAGTAAATAATTTCACACTTACACATTTTTCTTTGTTTTGTGGTTTTGAAGGGCAGACTTGAACTTGCTCCATCTTTCAATCCAGAAGACGATTTCAAGCACCAGATATACTGTTGGAAACATTCTTCTGGGATATTTACCATGAGAACACTTATTTGTATGAATCTTAATCGCAAGCATACGAAAAAGGCTCACTTTATCGGTGCATAACAAACAACCCTAACAACAAATATGGTTGGAAATATCTTTAGATATGCAATTATTTTACCAGGATAAATGCTACAAAATCTAGATCTATGCATTAAAACACATTAAGCAGTGAATAGAAGCAATATTTTCTCCATGCATCCAATAGACAAGACAATATTGTTTTAAAGAATTTTTTATTTTTTGACACTTGGGAAGGGAACATAGAAAGATGTTACCAGTCCCCTTCAATGGGATGGGTTCTTGTAATTCCTCAGCACTTTTGATCTAAAATCCCTCTCTCTTGATGGTGTAGAAAATATAGGCAAAAATCGAACTCAAAGGGAGCTCCTAAGAAAAGTGGTAGAAAAATATGAAAATGATGGTGGATCAAAGTCAGACCAAAAGTATAGATCTAGAGTGATATTTAGGCGCCAAAAGGTAGTGAGTGAATGAAAAAACCCTTCTATTTATAACAAAATATTGAGTTAGTCTAGATATTGGTGCATAGTTAAAATATTATTAACCAAATCAAGATCCAACTTTTATGGAATATTTTATTATATTTGTTGGAGGGAAAAATAATTTGACCTTGGTCAAATCCCTTTATTTGTGAATAATAAATAAATAATGATTTATTTTATATTGAGTAAGAATTAAATAAATACTAATTTATTTAATTATTTATAAATAATTTAGTCAAATTTAACAAGGAATATTATTTAAATAAGATTTAAACAATTATTCCTAGAAAATAATAATATAAATAATGATTTATCTAATTAATTTTCCTGTTTTGGGTTAAATATGACCAGGAATATTAATTAAACTACTTTTTAACTAATTATTACCTGAGGAAAATCAAACAAATGTGTATTTATTTAATATTTCCTCATGGGGTTTCCTGTTTAAACCATAAAAAACTTAATAAATGTGGTTTACTAAGTTATTTTTGATAGTGAAAGCAATTTTACTTAGGGAAAAATTGGTATTACATTGTGTACATTGGTCCATATAATAGTAGCAAGTTAGATGACCAAAAAAATGGTGTAGCAGATTGCCCCCCAGCGTGCGACCATTAGGAGCTAATCGTATGACCGAAGTACATTGTAAGAACTCAATCACTAGACATCAAAGGGGAAGTCAGAGAGAGAGAAATATAAGGTAGACCAAAGTGATAGAGGACTAGACCCCGAGGAGGCGAGACTTATAGGTGTGATGAGTCTCTTTTATGAGTGAGTACATGTGCTATTGGCGGCAGGGGAGACATACTTATGCCCGCCAAGACAATGTACAAATAATAATGTGTCCAGTGAATAAATATTGAACTGCATAGTACATGCTAGCATAAAACATGAGCTAGATAAAAAAATGATAATGAATCCCACATACATATTGTGCATGGGATAGAAGCGAAGAATTATACAATAATATCTGAGTACATGAGATATATGTACAACCAAAGTGCCCCCGTAAACAGGAAAGGGCTCTTAAAATCTGATTGATATATGCAAACGAAAATGCGCTACAAGCGGCTAAGGCTGACATCATCAAATATATGGATCTACATCAAAGGCTGTAATGAAGAGGTCATCTGAGCATGTGGGGGGATACTTGAAGGGAGACCCCCTCATGAGGTCTAAAAACATCTCACACACACTTGGGAATCACTGATATCAATTGTTGCATAACTGAACCATCAAGTATACAGATCTCGATCATGCTGTAAGGAGTTGAAGCTGAGAAAAAATTAATTCAAAGGGCAATAAGGAGTCCCTTTACCTGATCTGAGGTACCGAACAAGAGTGGAAGCTGGAATCAAGGTACACTGCCCTCTAGACCTGTCTTCTGGAATGAATTATCTGATTTTGATAGAAGGAGGTTCACCACAGGTGAGGTAATAAGGGATCCTAAACTAAGGCATGAGAGAAAATAGTAGAGTGTCTGACAGACTGACACAAGGGATGATGATGAAAATGGGGGGTACTAAGTAGCGAACAGACGAATTCCCTTGTTAGAGCATAAAGGGCATGGATTACCTCATAACAACTCACACAATATCAAAGGGGACAGGGGACAGTAGGAATGAAGGTCATAATGTACGAAATGAGAAAGGAACCAAGCAATAAAGGATGGAGGAATATGGCAGGATACAAAGGGACTCGAGATAAAATCCATGGATACAATGATGAATCAACTCAGATGATCTAAATAAGGGTGAATCGATGATGATTCCACACAGAAAAGGTCTAATGGGGACCGTAAAGACATGAGTACATGATGGTTACTCATGATGAAAATCAACATGAGCATGGACAAGTATGGAGGCAAAGTGGTGCCCCAAGTACAAGTGTTGCAAGTAAAGAAATTCGATTTGGAGGAGTGGTGAAGTGATTTTTCTTGGACAAAATGTGTCGTGGTAAAGTATCAAATCAGAAAAAAAAATAATAGCTACCCATTTGAGAGCTCAGTGAAAAATTTCCACCGGTATAGACTATTTTTCAATCTAAGCTACAGTTTGGCCATAGCTGGTGAAAGAAAAATTTGAGGTTTCTCTTTTAATAAGGCATTTTCCCTCCAAATTCACTAATTTTCAAGTGTAGCTGTGGTGAATGTAGAGAGAAGAGAAGGCCCTAAATCTTGCAATGACCGTAGCGGACAAACCAACCATTGGAGTTGACATCCATTAGTTGCTGGTAAGGGGCCTAACCCTTCTCTTTCAATTAAGGGGATCAAAATTTCAGTTTAGGAACCTAGAGCTCATGAATAGGCTAGGTGACACTTTTTGGGGTCTGCTCCATGACCTAGGTAGTAGGTACTAGGCAGAAAAGTGCGACCTGTCCTGAGAAATTACCTAAAAAGTGGGACCTGTCAGAGAAAGGGGGTTTCAATGATGTTTTTGGCTAAGATCTGGAATTTTTATGGTTGAGGGGCATAGGTGCCCCTAATCATGTTGTGTTCATGCCAAAATGTCTTTAGAAAAAGGGGCATCTAAACACATTTTTATGATGTGGTGGGCCATTTGTTTTCGTTATGGTTATGCAGTTCAAGGAAGGGAATGGAGGATTACCACTCTCTTTTGGTACTACATATATGAAGCAAATGGACTAGGTTTCTGAGTTGGCATACATGGTGTTACTATTCCAAAGAGAGGATTCAGAGAAAATGAACCGGTGCTCTCCTAGAAAACCCACAGTTTGGTCAACAACAATGTCTAGGGGACTGTGTTTCTGATGTAAAATGAAGGAATGATGAGGGGTATCATCCCTAGAGTGATCTCATGTGATATGGGAATCTAGAGGTTCTTCTAAATGGGGAAGAATAAGGGTACTAGATTCAACACGACTAGATACACTAGGAGAGTTGTGGAGAATTTCTTCTCCTGGTCTCTCAAATATTGGTTCCCCCTTACCCAAACATTGGGTGTCAATGTAATGGCCACAAGGTGTATGTGGTTAAAATTCATGGGTTCGATGTAAGGGGGGATAGATAAAGTCATGGGTGATCACTACTTCCATAATGTCATTATCATAATCGAATATGGAGTGACTGGTGGAAGAAAGGCCACCTGACGCAACAAAGCTACCTAACTCATTATCATGAGAAGGGAGGTTCACATGGACATCATCAGAAAGGGTGATAGAAGAACAAGTAGATGAAGGGTCCACTGATGTTGAGCCCAAGGTGATCGCTGAAGGGAGGTCAAGCGAAACAAAAGGGGACGTCCCATGGGGGTCTTCCACCGTGGATCTCATAGATGATGAAAGGTAGTGGACAGTGGCCAAAGACTCTGTCATTTTGACATTTGAAGGGGGAATGTATATGTGAGTAGGTAAATCCTCAAGCTAGCCCGAAGCATACTACCCAAGGACAGGAGAGGTGGATTGGTTTTGTTCAATATCGTACTCCTAAACTACCTCTAAAGAGGTGCAGTAATGCGTGACGGGGGGAAAATGGTGGGAATAAGGGCTATGGAAATCACACAAAACACAAGTTTGGTTGGTGTAAATAGTCTTAGGTTTCTTAGTTGCAGTCGAGGAAGAGATAGAGGCTTCATGGACCGTAGACTCAGGGAACACAACATTAACCATGGTTTTGATTCGAGACAATTATGGGTGACATGACCAACAACATCATACAAAGCATATGGCTTAGGAGGTAGAGGAGGGGCAGGGTCAATCGGGGAGACCTTGTCTTTTGATGCCTTCTTGCGAGCTTTTCCCTTTTTACCCGAAGCTATCACTATAGGAGAAGGTTCTTGTTAATGTGGCTGAGGCACGATAGTAGCAGGAGGGGTCATGGGGACGGGTTGAAATGGGTTCAAAGAAAGATAAGGTTTGGGTTGACCAGGTGGGGTAGTGGCTGAGGGATCGATGTCCCAGATGGGAATCCCCATGGCTAGGTTATGAAGGGATATGGTAGCCATGACAGGTACCGAGAACACTCTAGGAGGGGGAGCTAGGAATGGTATTTAAATGGAGGGGTAATGACTAGGCGGGACGAATTTGAGAAGGTTAAGGCCTCAAGGAACTATTCCAGGAGAGTAGAGAAGCTCATGGATACTAGATAAAGGTGAAGGGCTAGGAGGAGGGGGTCTAGAAGGCTGAGTTGAAGTTCTAGGAGTAGGTTGCGGGGGGCGGGGATGCTGAATACTCAAAGAGGGCCACTTGAGGGAATCCAGAGACAATTGCATCATGCAAACATTCGATGATCTGGGATCAGAGATAGGAGGAGAAATACAAGTGAATGAACCAAGAAAATAGGAGTATTTTTAGACTTTGGGTGAGACACTGGTCAAGGGATCAACGATTTGCTTATTGGCCACCAAAGATATGATGGACTCAGGGGAGGTTTGAGATTTTGGTTCATAATATGTCAACTGGTCAATGGTGACTATCTTTCCATCATGGGGAAATTACATCTTGTGGTGAACCACAGATGGTATATAAGACATTGCATAGCTGTAGCTATGACCCAATAGAATGTTGTAATCTAAGGGGGCATCAATGACTTCTACGTCAACACAAACAATATTTCCTGCAAGAGTAATAGGACAATTGAGGAACATGCCAATGGGCTTGGAGGAGTGGTCGTCCCATGCTCGGAGGGTGATAGTGGAAGGGTCCAGACTCCGACTCCAACTCGGGTGATCCGAGTTGCTTCCAAACTAAAGTAGACATCACACAGGTGGATGCCCCCTCATTAATGATATAACAAGAAACGTTGGTGTCCCATATCCTGACAGGGATTTGGAATGCGACGGAAGTAGGAAGAGGAGGATGTTTTTACCAGTCAACATCGAAGATGATCAATTGATCATCTGAAGGATCTACAGTTCCCATGGCCGATAATAGAGATTTTTGTTGTGAAGGGCACAACTAGAGGAGTTCTAGCATTGAGATGGAAGCAGCAGATTGTGTCAAATAATCTACTATACTATACGAATGTGAAAATTTTCCAGAAACATCGTTTCAGTGTAATGGTCCTTTAGGGATATTGGTATGAGCCTTTTCCTTAGGCTTAGGGATCTACAAAGGACCATTGGTTGTTGAAAGAGGCTTTGTAGAACCTAAAGAAGGGGGCTCGGGGGTAGACTTAGCGGGAGGCCTGTTGTACTGACGAGACTGATTCTGAAGGTTGAGGTTAACGGTAATAGGTTGGTCAGAGTTCATCATGATAATTTGGTAATCGGAGGTACCAAATGGATGAGGTTGTGTGGCCACCTAACCTTCAGGTGGTTGGGTAGCCACAAATCCTTGCTGAGGGAATGGATTAGTAAACATAGCTAATTGACTAGGCGCAACATGGGGAGGGATGGAAGGGGAGGCTTGTTGTCCTCGCGATGCTGCTTGAGTCTCCCACATCTACTGCATCTGTGGTAAAAGTGGACAATCGTGTGTGTAATGGCCATAAACACCACAACAACAAGAAGGCTTATTCATGCAAGTAGACCTTTCCTACTTGGGCTGAGTGCATTGTTGCTAGTTAGTAGTGTAAGGCGCATTACCTTGAGGATTAGGTCCAGGATTATCAAGGGTGGATTGGTTTTGAGTGCCTTTCATCTTCTTTATGGAAATAGGAGGATTAGTTATGCCTTGCTATGCATACACCTGTCCTTGAGGGGGCGGTGGCTGCTGTTGCGGGGGTTGAGAAGGAAAGGGAGGCGGGGGTGCTAATGCTTGAGGAGCTAGAGCACTAAGCTGCAGATACAGATAATAAGTAGGTTGTGTAACATTTTGGTAAATAGGTTGGGCAAAAGGAGGAGGCATGCCGTATATTGGATACATGCTACTAGGAGGGGGAAAAGTGTTGGAGGTGCTGGCCCCACCCTTTAGGAAATGATATCCCATGGGAGGCTAAGCGTATGGATGAGAAAGAGCTCCAATGATACCATTGGAGGCATGAGATGCCCCTGGTGTGTTGGTACCACTGGGTCTAGGAAGATCAGGTAAGACGATATAAACGTAACCTGACTGAGCATAGATTAGGTTATATTTTAAAGAAATCTAGAGAGCAGCTTCTTCGGTTTGAGGGAAATTCGATGCGAAATCTTTGAATATAGCAGGAAAAAGGGATCTAAGGAACCAGTCCATGTAGACACGGTCTTTGACGGTAGGGGATCGACATAGGCTTTTCCTTCTCCAAAGTTCCTGGACATGATCAGATAGGCCTGTCGCAGACGATTGATGGAAAGAAGTCAAAAGTTTAGTACCACTGTCATAATGAAGGGGAAGCTAGAAATAAGATAGAAAATCCTGAGCAAGAGTCGCAAAGGTGGTATGAGAGGAAGAGGCCTAATCAACATACCACTTATAAGCTTCGCCAGTAAGCGTATGTTGGAACAACCGAAGACGAACAGAGTCATCGATAATGGAGTTAGATGAACATGACATGTGGAAATATCAAACCTGATTTATAGTATCCTCTCCAGCAAGACCTTCAAACTTGGGGATGTTGGAAGAGAGATTGTTTGGCATAGCAAGCCAACCAGTGTCATGGCATAAAGGGTCATTGATCAAATGGTTAAAATTGGGAAGACTAAGGCCTACCATATAGCAAAGCAAGGGAGCAGTCAGTATAGTTCCTGTTGCAGTCCCATTAGTAGTATTCCCAACATTAGGGTCGGGGTTACCACTAGCGTTAGGTCTTGAAATAGAGATGTTGAAGGTGATAGGGGGAGAGCCGGGGGCAGAACCAGAAGGCAAACCCAATGAACCAGAAGAGGAGTTATAGTGTGAACTCAGTTGAGGACTTACTGGAATTCTATGTGGAGGAGTAAGTATTCCTACTAGAAACTGAGTATGAAGGCTAGGAAGTCTCTGGGATAAACGCCTTGGGGGCCCAATGATGAAGGCACAAACACGGTACAAAGGGAAGAGAGATAAAAAATGGCAAGGAGGTGCAAGATCAACTGATTACAATGTCTAAACAAAGGCAGAGAGGTGTAGGATCAATTGATTACAATGTTTAAGTCTTTGCTTGGCAGAGTTAACCAAGCTCTTCTTCACTTAGGGTGTGTGTGTTAAGTGTGTAAATTTTAATTTTTAAACCCAAAAGTTTGTAGAGAAAAATAAGAAGAGTGTTGTATAACTGTAAATAAACCTGCAAATAAGAGTATATGAAACTGCAATAACAGAAAATGAATAATAATTATGCATTAATCTAAACCCAAGGAGGCGGGCCTCTCAACAACTAGTCTGTAGGTGGGCAAAAATCTCTTAAAATCACACCAAAATAGCCAATGGATCTAAGGTCAGGAGGGACAAATATCTAAAGGTCAGATCTGCTGGAAATAGGTGCAGAAAAACAACAAAAGAATAGAGGGAAAATTGTTGTAAATGAGGTGGCGAAAGGTTATAGCCTGGAGGGAAATGGAGGGTTCCCTAGAGGAAAACCTAAAAAAAAAAAAGAGGTGTTTTGGATGGATAAATAACTAATCTAAAGTGGATCTGAAGGTAAGGGATTAGATCTAAAAAATGGCTGAACACTCTAAAATTTCAGACGACTTGCGGCAGCTAAAAACTCTTCCACAAAAGGTGGAGGGTACTTAAGCCCTAGGGGGCTTGGTTCCCGCTATGATGAGTAAAAAAGAACAAGTACAGGTCCAAAATGGGCGGATATAGAGGTCAAAAAACCTTGAATAGAGGCCCAGAAAAACCCATAAAAATCTCAGAAAAATTCCCGCAAAACGTTCGAGTCACAGTTTCTGACCTATTTTCTATAGAGGTCATAGGTTCTGGCCTGTTTTCTACACCTTCGAGGTTTAGGTCACAATTTTTAGCCCAAAAATTGGGACTTGCACTTCCGGCACTCTTGGGAGCAAGTTTCAGAAAAAAATTTCGTCTCAACTACGGCTGATGCCTGTCACCTACGCAATAGGTCCGAAAACACACAGAAGTTAGAATTTTCAATGTTTTAGAGTTTTATAGGTTAAAAAAAACATCAAGAAGTGAAAAACAAGAAGTAGAAGAGAAATCCTAGGGTTTGAAGCAGCTAGATATGCTGGGATCTAAAAACGACAGAGGTCGTAATCGTAAACCCTTGTGCAGTCGCCAGTTATTAGTATGAATCTTAATCGCAAATGTATGAAAAAGGCTCACTTTCACCATGCATAACAAACAACCCTAACAAAAAATATGGTTGCTGATATCTTTAGATCTGCAATTATTTGACAAAGATAAATGTTGCAAAATCTAGATCTATGCATTAAAGGACATTAGGCAGTGAATAAAAGCAAGAGTTACTCCATGCATCCAATAGACAATACAAGATTATTTTAAAGATTTTTTTATATTTTTTGACATATTGGAAGGGGACATAGAAATATGTTACCAGTCCCCCTCAATGTCTTGGGTTCTTATAAGTCCTCAGCACTTCGGATTTAAAACCCCTCTCTCTTGATGGTGTAGAAAACCCAGACAAAAATGGAACTCAAAGGGAGCTCCTAAGAAAAGTGGTAGCAAAATATGACAATGATGGTGGATGAAAGTCAGACCAAAAGTATAGATCCAGAGTGATATTTAGGCAAAAAAAGGTTGTGAGTGAATGGAAAACCCCTTCTATTTATAACAAAATATTGAGTTAGTCTAGATATTGGTGCATAGTTAAAATATTATTAACCAAATCAAGATCCAACTTTTATGGAATATTTTATCATATTTGTTGGAGGGAAAAAGGATTTGACCTTGGTCAAATCACTTTATTTGTATATATTAAAAAAATAAATGATTTATTTATTATTTTATGGATGTGGTTGAGTAATAATTAAATAAATAAGTGTTTATTTAATTATTTATAAATGATTTAGTCAAAGTTAACAAGGAATATTATTTAAATAAGGTTTAAACAATTATTCCTAGAAAATAATAAGATAAATAATAATTTATCTAAATAATTTTCCTATTTTGGGTTAAATATGACCAGGAATATTAATTAAACTATTGTTTAACTAATTATTCTTTGAGGAAAATCAAACAAATGTGGATTTATTTAATATTTCCTCATGGGGTTTTCTGTTTAGACCATAAGCAACTTAATAAATGTGGTTTACTAAGTTATTTTTCATAGTGAAAGCAATTTTAATTAGGGTAAAATTGGTCTTACATGGTGTAATTTGTTCCATATAATAGTAACAAGTTAGATGACTAAAAAAAACGGTGTAACAACACCTGCAACATTTTTTGACCCATATTTTATATTCCAAAAACCTTTGAAACATTTAACTTGTCCTGATCACATGACTTCAAGAACTAAATGGATCCTTGGATAATAAAATGTTTAACCTATGACTCCCAGTGATTCATAGGCTAAAATTTACCATCACATTCTGAGAATAGAAAAATGGATAGAAATATTACCTATATTATAGGACCCTAATAGTGGCTCTAATGGGGACGGAAGCACCCCTGTGAGATATCAAGAACATCGTAGATTAATAGCCTTACCCATTGGGATGATTCAAAACGTTCTACATTCTCTCTCATGAAACTACTCCATTGAAACCTAACTAGTAATCTGTTATAATCATCAAACTAAACCAAATCTATCATTCAAACTCGAATGTACACAGAAAACTGAAAAATTCTACTACAAACTGAAGTTTGAAAAATATAGTTGAAAAATAATGCCCAAAATGTTTACCTATGAAATTTAATTAATAGAAAATTTCCAAAATAACCAATCAAGTAGCTGCATACTTGATGTGATTCCTATATTTTGTTTCATCAAAATGGAAACTAGAAAGTGTAAGTGCAATGATGGCTAATTGTAAACTTTTCTTTCACAATAAAAACATAATTGGAACTTTTTAATGAAGAATTCCTCCATATAGAAAACTATGGGATCAAATAAAACATATTTCATTTGTTCATCATCAAGAAGTTCAGTAATTTTTTTGTCAAAAAGATATTGATCATATGTGTTTCTTAAATCAGACCCTGGTTTCAACTCTAATAGCTCCTCTAAAAACTGATTTTGATCTTGAAAATTGTAAGAATGAACTTTAACATTTAAGATTTGAATTTCCTTCTCAAGTTTGTCAACAAATTCTTCTAAAATGTTGGATTTAGCTTCAGAGCTACATTTGCGTGTCCTCAAATAAAGAAGTAGTAAATTGTAGAAATCTTCCTCCATTTCATCATAATCAGAAATATCCCAGTATTATTTGAAATATTCAATATAAATAATGTTTATCACATTCCTTGTCAATTAGATTAGTCAATTCATCCTATGAATTCTTTGGATAGTGGAATCGCCATGAGTGTTTCTGCAATATGGATTCTTTGACAATGGAATTGCCAAGTGAAGTTTAGCCTTTATATGTGTATGAATATTTTCCACCATCAACAATCAAATCTAAAACCTGATAATATTTTCTTGGGGGAAGTGAAACCTTTCTTCCCACGTATGGTTGCCAAAATGTTATCACTTCATAATTTTCCTAGTTTTGGGAGGAAATTGCAAAGGTAACCATGAAACCACTTGCAAATCTGAGATCTAACCCTCCCATATTCATGGATGTATCTCTCTATTTGATTTAAATTTTTGTCTTAAGATAGTAGGCTATCTGTGAGTTCCAGAGGTTTTTTTTTTAATATTTGGTTGAAACTACAAGTAAATTCAATTCGGCAATGCAGTCATGAAGCTTAGGGTGACGAAACACAAAAATAACAAAATAGATGTAATAGGGAAAGATAGAAAATATTTTTTATCTTTTGAGCATTTTTGGGGTGAATAAGATCAAGAGGATTACGAATAACTTAAATATAGAGTATTATGGTATGAATTCTATACTTAATATCATAGTGAAAACATAAATATTGTTTATAAGCCAATGTGGAGTGTATTTAAGAAAATCCAACTCTTTATCTTCTTTAAACAGTAGAGACGGGAAAACATATCTAAAACTCGGAAAAGAAAAATTGTATATCACAAGAAACATCACCATTTTCTTGACATAGGAATCCTCAAACAAACTTTTTATATTAATGATATTGATCACTTCAATACAATGTACAACTTTACATCAAAATGAAGACCCTTTCTTCATATAGATTCCAACAATCCAACATATTCCAACCCTTAGTCAATATTATTACAACATATTTATAGACTTCGTATTGAACTATCTTCAAATTCCAGAAAGGAAATGATTACAAAATAATCTCTAACAATTTATAGCAAAAACATGAATAATAAATAAAGAAAACATCAATCACTGGAAATATCTAGGAAATATGGAACTGATGGAAAATATTCACCCTTCATATCTGGAAATTGGTCAGCTAATATTGATACTGCCTTGGAATCTCAAGAGGTTGAAGTTGTCTTCAGAAATGTGTTAGCTTCCCTTTCAACCTAATTAATTCTTCCACCTAGATCAACTAGTTTACCCTTTCAGTTCTATTTCTGTCATTTTTTTTCCTTTCATCATATTTTGAATACTTCATTAATTTCAAAAAATATCCGGGGAAAAATATATATTTTGAATAATATTTCAAAATATTTTCATTAAACATGTAAATGAATTTCATAATTAAAAATTCAACATATTTATTTGAATGATCTAATAAACCATATTGCTTTGAAATCCTTGTGTTTTTTTTAAAATCCATGTCTTATTTTCTAAATACATGCGTTGTTTTCTAAATCCATGTTTTGTTTTCCCTTCCCATAGATTTTGAAAACCATGTCCTATTTTTCCTTCCCATGAATTTTGAAACCCATGTTTTTTTTCCATGGTTGGTAAAGTATTTTTACTTTCCCCTTTTACTCCTATAAAGTTCATTGGATAAGTATTTATCGAAATTCCATTTCACGTGAATTTCTCCTCTTTATATCATAGTAGAAACATTTCTTTCTTCTATGTCAAAATTTCATTTTACTCACCCTCCTTTTATTTTCACCTATAACCTCATTTAATTGCATGTGTAAATTCATTTCACTAGCACCTGTAAATTCATTTCACCTGTACCTGTATATTAATTTTACCTATACCTGTAAATTAATTTTGCCTCTAAAATAATTTTACAACATAGCATCTTTTACCTAATCCGCCCATCCGTAAACTCATTTCATAAATGTATGCAATATTTATTATATCTCTCCCACCACGATTTAAATGAATAGGCATAATGGTATTTCGAGAGGTAGGAAGTAAGTAGCTTAGGGAAGGCAGGGTTATGAAATGAATATTAATACGACAACTGTAAATCATGGTAAAGGTGAAAACAACTATTCGATGTTGGGTGGGGGGTAGGTTAAAGGTAGAATAGACAAGCCCCCCCGAAATCCATTAATAATTATTGATTAAATTGATTCACACACATGTCAAGCCATACAAGTTTAAGGTATGAAGTGCAGGGTGTGGTCACAACTTTAATTTGACTTCATAATTTATTATTGGTTGATGCATGAAAGTAAATGTGGTCCTAATGGTTTCAAGTTTAGGTTGATAATTTATTTTTGAATTAGTTTTGATAATTCGAATAAATAATTTCACACTTAGGAATTTTTTTTCGTTTCATCATATTTTGAATACTTCATTAATTTCAAAAAATATCAGGGGAAAAATATATATTTTGAATAATATTTCAAAATATTTTCATTAAACATGTAAATGAATTTCATAATTAAAAATTCAACATATTTATTTGAATGATCTAATAAACCATATTGCTTTGAAATCCTTGCGTTTTTTTTAAATCCATGTCTTATTTTCTAAATACATGTGTTGTTTTCTAAATCCATGGTTTTTTTTCCCTTCCCATGGATTTTGAAAACAATGTCCTATTTTTCCTTCCCATGAATTTTGAAACCCATGGTTTTTTTCCATGGTTGGTAAAGTATTTTTACTTTCCCCTTTTACCCCTATACAGTTCATTGGATACGTATTTATCGAAATTCCATTTCGCGTGAATTTCTCCTCTTTATATCATAGTAGAAACATTTCTTTCTTCTATGTCAAAATTTCATTTTACTCACCCTCCTTTTATTTTCACCTATAACCTCATTTAATTGCACGTGTAAATTCATTTCACCTGTGCCTGTATATTAATTTTACCTATACTTGTAAATTAATTTTACGCCTTAGCCTCCTGTAAATTAATTTCACCTATACCTGTAAATTCATTTTACCTCTAAAATCATTTTACAACATAGCCTCTTTTACCTAATCCTCCCATCCGTAAACTCATTTCATAAATGTATGCAATATTTATTTTATATCTCTCCTGCCACGATTTAAATGAATAGGCATAATGGTATTTCGAGAGGTAGGTAGTAAGTAGCTTAGGGAAGGTAGGGTTATGAAATCAATATGAATACGACAACTGTAAATCACGGTAAAGGTGAAAAAAACTATTCGATGTTGGGTGGGGGATAGGTTAAAGGTAGAATAGACAAGCCCCCCCGAAATCCATTAATAATTATTGATTAAATTTATTCAAACACATGTCAAGCCATACAAGTTTAAGGTATGAAGTACAGGGTGTGGTCACAACTTTAATTTGACTTCATAATTTATTATTGGTTGATGCATGAAAGTAAATGTTGTCCTAATGGTTTCAAGTTTGGGTTGATAATTTATTTTTGAATTATTTTTGATAATTCAAATAAATAATTTCACACTTGGGAATTTTTTTTTCTTTTTTCTTTTGAGGATTAGAGTTCAACTTGCTCTATCTTTTTATTTGGAAGTCAGTTTGAAGCACCAGATATATACTACTGGAAATTTTCTTCTAAGAACTTTACCATGAAAACACCTGTGATATGTTATGACCCAGATTTCATATGCAAAAATTATCCCAAACATGAGATTTCTCTTGACCATACGACCTCAAGAAATAAATAATTCCTTGGATAAGAAAAGTTTTAGGCTATGAAACCTAGTGATTCATAGGCTAAAATTTACCATCAAATTCCCAAAATAGATAACTCAATGGACATATTATCTATATTATAGGACCCTAACAGGTACTATGGTGGGCCAAAGATAATGATGGTCTCTCATCACACATTTAGTGCCAATGAAAACTTGGAAACACAACAACTAGTACTTTTGTAATAAATTTGAAGATCATGTAAAAAGAGGAAATGTAGGAAACTAAATAATATTTTCAAATGTATAATTTCTATTTATAGAAAGTATGTTTAACCCTCAGAATTTTAAGTTTTTCTAACATTAGTATGTTATTTTGTGTAGAAATTTGCTGAATAAATCACTTATTCAATGGAGATTAACCTGATCACACGTTAATTTCGAATTGCATGCATAACACATAATCTCTTCTACAATTAATTGTCACATGCGGAAAGAATAGAAGCGATAGCACATCAAATCATCACACACATTAACACAGTATGTATGGGGAAAGCTTAAATAGTTGAAAACCCCTAGCTATAGTATATTATAAATGGAGAGAACATGTAGAAAATACATAGTACAAACTCCTCACAAGTACTCAGTACTATCTCCCAAAGCTACACAAAAACTAGCTTGGTTTTGAACAAGTCACAGGTTCAAAACACACCCACTACTTTCCCTGCCTCTATTGCATAATCAAGGCTGGTATAAATAGATTTCCAAGTTCGAATCTCACTGGCTCCAACTGCGCAATTGTCATTGGTAATTTCCTCCAAGTGTGGTGCAAATATCATGCACAACTGATGTCGCAACTGATAGCTAACTCAACCCTTTCATCTACCTCTTTCACTTGTCTCCACTGAACTGTCCATGCACTGAGTTAAACTGATGTGTTCTTTAGTTGAATAATGAGTTAATAATTTGTGAATTAAATAATATTTAATTCACACAACTCATCTCTAATGTATTAGCCAGTTAAACTAAATACAACTAGTTCAATTAGTTAACCAGAACACCACCTCCATTAACTGTCGCATCAACTCCACCGAACTCCGCCACTTGAGCTCTAACTGAAGTCAACCATGCATTAGCTCACCTAACCTATAGGAAAAGCGTAAATCCTTCTGGAAGTTGCATGCCCCACCTCCGGGGGTCAAACTGAAGTGCTCTAAGAGAGTAAACTGAAGTTTAGAGTCCAAATATTATTAAGGGTAAATAATATTTGACTTCCCTATTTTAAAGAGAGGCAGTCTAAAAATAGACTTCGACCTATAGGTCCAAAAAATAGATGTCCATCTATTTTTACCAACATGACCAATACTCCAAGAATAACATACTGCAATCCCCGGACCATGTTCCATATGTCTAAAAATAGACATAGTCTAAAAATATATTTTTCAACAAAAATCACATGTGTGGTCCCCACCTAGTTTAGGTGATCACTTTCCAACTAGGATCAAGAAAGATGTTTCAGGAGGCCTCCTTCATTGTTTCTTGTTGCCATTTTCAACACTCCCTCTCAACAAGAAAGGACTATCTTTGCATGCGACATGCAACTCCATACATTCGCCCTGCAACCTTCACAAGCGCCATGCAACTCCATGCATTTGCTCTGCAACTCCTCTGAAACTGAATAGGCTCCAAACAACTCAATCAGTCTTGATGCATCTAGCATCTATCATCAAAGTCTTCGACTTCTGCTGGTACCAACTGCACATGTCATCAGGAACTACTGCGCTGTTGAACTCTTGCACAGCCACACTCTTGCACTTGTTTCACTACGATCACGCTCCGGTATCGACCTTTTCACTTTGATCGCACCATCACTCCAGTGATCTTTATCTGCCTTGTCTGAGCCTCATAGCCCGGGTTCAATCCACCTGAGATCCCCATCTCATGAATCTGCCCAGAAATCCTCGCTGGGATTAATCACTGTGTCACCCACTCATACTGGTGGTATAGGCGCACATACTCCCCTCTGCAGTCTGGCATAAGGCCCTACTCACAGGTGGTCTCCTTCCACTGCTGATCCTCTTGTGGCTGCTCCCTATAAAGTTCCTTCACTCTGTTTCTCTTTTCCTCTCTCAAGCATCAAATTATGTCTTCTCACCTGCCATGCCTTACCTCCTCATAAGCTTAGTTGCATGTCTTCCTTCCATAATGGCGATGCTTCAAGTGAAGTATCTACTTGATGCCGTAGAGATTCTTTGCTGAATCAGCAGCTGTACGACTTGTCCTAGTTTTATGAGGAAAACTTTTCCTTCTCTGAAGACAACCTCATATCCTTTATCCTCTAACATTGCGACTGAGATCAAATTCTTTGTTAGACCTGGTACATGTAATACATCTTGTAAAAGAATGAGTTTACCTAACTCCCTCTGAAAGGTTATGGTACCAATTCCGGTCACATTATATCGTCCACCGTCGCCCAACTCAACATGCATCTGGAGACCTTTCTCCACCAAGTCACTGAAAAGATTTGCATCTCCCGTCATGTGAAAGGAAGCGCCACTATCAATATACCACCCAGATCCCAATGCACTAGACAACATGCATGCGATCAATGAGAAGTCCAGCTCAAATTGCGAGGCAAGAGCCTCACCAGCTGCAGATCCAGCAGCCTGCTTGTTCTTCTTCTTCTTTGGGCAATTCGTGGCATAATGTCCATGATCGTGACAGTGAAAACACTTCACTTTGGACATGTCACGCTCTTTACCATCCGCACCGGATTGAGAAGCCTTCTCCTTGCCCTTCCCCTTCCTTGATTTGGCAGCCAAAGCGCAGTCTTCTTCATCAGATACCTTTGATGAAGATCCGTCCCTGGTAGTCCTCCTGATCTCCTCTTGCATGAGATCCGACCACAGTCGCTCCCATCCCGGCAACTTCTCCCGACCATTGACACTATCTTGATATGAATGCCAAGCCTTCGGAAGACCAAGGAGAGCCAGGTCCACTATATCCTCATCTTCGACAGTCACCCCCACACTTCCCAGCTCATCTTTGCACTGAGTGAACTTCGTGAGGTATTTTGCGGTGTTGTCGCCTTTCTCCATCTTGATGTTCCTGAGTCTATCTTTGAGCGCCAGCTTCCTTTGGTCACTCTTGCTTTGGTATAGATCCGTCAAATCTTTCCACATCAAATATGGAGAAGCCTTTCCATGCAGGCTGGATACAATATGATCCTTGATGCCCTCCAACAGGATCCTTCGACACTTTGCTTGTTTCTTTCGCCATGCTTCGACTTCAGCAGGATCATTAGAAGTAGGCTTTGGAATCTCTTTCTCCACAAATTCCAACAGCCCATTATCATCTAATACAGCCTCCATGCGGTCCTTCCATGCAACATAATTCGAACTTCCTTCCAAGGCATATTCGAGTCGCAAACCGATGAAAGACATTTTCGCCGCGGCACCAAGAACACAAATCTGCAAATTTGAATTTCACCACCAGCTGATAACTCAATCGCTTCCGATCTATACTTGAGAACAAATTATTTTCAAATCAGAGATTGACTGCATGGGCTTTTACCAGACCTTTCACTTTCCAAAGAAAGATGAATCCGGAGGCTATCTGGCCCGTATGCAGGCTCTGTCCGAGGAAATAAGTTTGCAATCACCGTAATAGATCTCGACAATTAATATCGCTCTGATACCATGTAGAAATTTGCTGAATAAATCACTTATTCAATGGATATTAACCTGATCACACATCAATTTCGAATTTCATGCATAACACATAATCTCTTCTACAATTAATTGTCACATGCGGAAAGAATAGAAGCGATAGCACATCAAATCATCACACACATTAACACAGTATGTATGGGGAAAGCTTATAGCTGAAAAACCCCAGCTATAGTATATTATAAATGGAGAGAACATGCAGCAAATACATAGTACAAACTCCTCACAAGTACTCAGTACTATCTCCCAAAGCTACACAAAAACTAGCTTGGTTTTGAACAAGTCACAGGTTCAAAACACACCCACTACTTTCCATGCCTCTATTGCACAATCAAGGCTGGTCTAAATAGAGATCCAAGCTCGAATCTCACTGGCTCCAACTGCGCAATTGTCAATGGTAATTTCCTCCAAGTGTGGTGCAAATCTCATGCACAACTGATGTCGCAACTGATAGCTAACTCAACCCTTTCATCTACCTCTTTCACTTGTCGCCACTGAACTGTCCATGCACTGAGTTAAACTGATGTGTTCTTTAGTTGAATAATGATTTAATAATTTGTGAATTAAATAATATTTAATTCACACAACTCATCTCTAGTGTATTAGCCAGTTAAACTAAATACAACTAGTTCAACTAGTTAACCAGAACACCATCTCCATTAACTGTCGCATCAACTCCACCGAACTCCGCCACTTGAGCTCTAACTGAAGTCAACCATGCATTAGCTCACCTAACCCATAGGAAAAGTGTATTTCCTTCTGGCAGCTGCATGCCCCACCTCCGGGGGTCAAACTGAAGTGCTCCAAGAGAGTAAACTGAAGTTTAGAGTCAAAATATTATTAAGGGTAAATAATATTTGACTTCCCTATTTTAAGGAGAGGCAGTCTAAAAATAGACTTCGACCTATAGGTCCAAAAAATAGATGTCCATATATTTTTACCAACATGACCAATACTCCAAGAATAACATACTGCAATCCTCGGACCATGCTCCATATGTCTAAAAATAGACATAGTCTAAAAATAGATTTTTCGACAAAAATAACATGTGTGGTCCCCACCTAGTTTAGGTGATCACTTTCCAACTAGGATCAGGAAAGATGTTTCAGGAGGCCTCCTTCACTGTTTCTTGTTTCCATTTTCAACATTTTGCATGCAAAATATAATGCTTATGTTTCTCTTAGTACAACCTTTGAGTGTCTAAATAAAATATAGAGTTTTAGGGAATAGATTGTTCATGCAAAACTCTTTTTTCCCATTATTACAACCTAAAGTGTTTGAAGATCTTGAAATTCTATGCGTGTATGTGTTCACTCTAAAAAATTGGTTTTCGTCAATTTGCAGTCCAAAAAAAATGTTTTTGATCCCAAACATGTATCTAAAGAAACTAACTCATCATGCACATAATCTTTCCAATAAGAAAAATAAATTAAAAATAAAAAAATCTACATGTTTGTTCATAGTGTTGAAATGCACATATGTATAGGGTTAAGGGCATGTTTCATCTCCTTCTTGAAAGGAATGTGGATTTGTTATTTCCATTGAAAATTCACAAAAACTATTTCAACAAGGAAATAATTGAGGTGGGATAGGAGAAAGAGGTGGTGATAAATACGTGAAGTGAGATAAAGAGTGAAAAAGAGAGAGATATGGGGGCAGGGGGCAAGAGATAGAGAGTGAATGAAAGGTTAAAAAGGAGAGAGAATAAAAAAAGGGTGAGGGAGGAAGATAAAGAGTTTTGGGAGACATGGGGAGGAAAATGGCGGTAATTATAATGTGGAAATATTAGCAGAGTGATGGGGAGAAATATAGAGGAAGGAGAGAGAAATAAATGGATATCTATGAGAGAGAGTGTGCTAGTGAGTGAAAATTAAGAGAGAGAGAGAGAGAGAGAGTATGGGGAGAAGAGAAGAAGAGTTATAGATAGAGAGATGATGGCACTAGAAAATTTGGTGGAAATTCCGATGGCCAATTCGTCTCTATTCCGACACATAGTCGTCGCAAGAGCGACAGTTCGAGGGCGGGAAAAATGTGGTTTACCATACTGTCGCAGTTCCGACGCAATTAAAAAGTGCCGCACTATCGACACCTTTTCCGTTGCTTCAAAAAAAGCGTCACTCTTCCGATGTTTCCCAATCTGTCGCACTTCTGACCTTTGTAAACTGTCGCACTTCCGACAAAATGTGGTTCGACGTTTTGAACGTCGCTCTTCCGACGTCTGTAAACTCTCACAATTAGGATGAAATGTGGTCCAACATTTTAATTTATCAGCTCTTAGAGCGCTTGTAAGTATGCTTAATTCCAGCGAGTGTGGTGGAGCATTTTGGACGTTGCTCTTCACGGCCCAGGTTGTAAGCTTTGCCACCAATTGATGAAATGTGGTCAGGCGTTTGGGCGTTTCTCTTGAGCGTTTGTAAACTATCGCCCAATTGCGACAAAGTAACAGTCGGCGTTTGAGACATTCGCTAGTCAGATGTTTTATCTTGTGCCTTAGGATGTTTCTAATGTTTGTCAGCGATGCCGTAGCTTACAGGTGTGGGGCTATGCTTGTGGAAGGATAATTTTTTTTAAATGAAACTTTAAAAGAGGAAAAACGTTGTTTTGAATATATTATATGAAGTAAAACAGTCCATGAAGTCATTACATTTTCACATCTGAAGATTGGAACCCAAATATCCATCGAGAAAAGTGGAAGTCCCACCCCAGACAATGATAGAAAAATACCCCATGTCACATACAGCGACTTGATATAAAACCCAGTAACGGTCCACATGGAGATTATCGACAATCTGAGAAAGCATCCAAATATGCCCAAGGCGTCTATAAGAAAGTGAAATAGCAGTATGTAGAATAGTAAAGCAACAGATAGAGTACGTACCGACGTCCATTGTTCCAAATACAAATTAAAGTACCCAAAATCCTTGAACAGAGAAAAACGCTAATCATGTGAGGAGTGTGATATATCCAAAATATAAAAATACCATCAGACCATATCAATAAACCAGCAACATAGACTAGCATAGCTAGTTTTGAAGGCAAAGTGATAAACATTAATCATTTTTTTTCACAAGAGAAAATACGTTGTTTTTAATATATTATATGAAGTAAAAAAATCCATGAAGTCATTACATTTTCACATTTGAAGATTGGAACCCAAATATCCATCTAGAAAAGTGGAAGTCCCACCCCAGATGGTGATAGAAAAATACCCCATGTCACATACAGGGACTTGATATAAAACCCAGTAACGGTCCACATGGAGATTATCGACAAATCTAAGAAAGCATCCAAATATGCCCGAGGCATCTATAAGAAAGTGAAATAGCAGTATGTAGAATATTAAAACAACAGATAGAGTATCGACGTCCATTGTTCCAAATACAAATTAAAGTACCCAAAATCCTTGAACCGATAAAAACGCTAATCATGTGAGGAGTGTGATATCTCCCAAATATAAAAAGACCATGAGACCATATCAATAAACCAGCAACATAGACCAGCATCGCTAGTTTTGAAGGTAGAGTAATAAACATTAATCATTCTTTTTTCAAAAGAGAAAAAACGTTGTTTTGAATATATTATATGAAGTAAAACAGTCCATGAAGTCATTACATTTTCACATCTGAAGATTGGAACCCAAATATCCATCCAGAAATGTGGAAGTCCCACCCCAGACAGTGATAGAAAAATGCCCCATGTCACATACAGGGACTTGATATAAAACCTAGTAACGGTCCACATGGAGATTATTGACAATCTGAGAAAGCATCCAAATATGCCTGAGGCATCTATAAGAAAGTGAAATAGCAGTATGTAGAATATTAAAGCAACAGATAGAGTACCGACGTCCATTGTTCCAAATACAAATTAAAGTACCCAAAATCCTTGAACAGAGAAAAACGCTAATCATGTGAGGAGTGTGATATGTCCAAAATATAAAAATACCATCAGACCATATCAATAAACTAGCAACATAGACCAGCATCGCTAGTTTTGAAGGCAGAGTAATAAACATTAATCATTTTTTTTCAGAAGAGAAAAAACGTTGTTTTTAATATATTATATGAAGTGAAACAGTCCATGAAAAGCATTGTTTTACAGACACATGAATCCTGTAAAAAGTCTCTAGCATCAATTCATCATCCAGCAATCCACAAAGAAATTTCTCCAACAACACTTTATTCCGAAAAAGTCAATGTTACTGCAAAGTATATGAATCCACACTTACTACTCCAATTGATGGAGTATTTATACAAAAATTCATACAAAATATCTCATAACAAATTGAGATATTATCTAGGATAACTAATAAGTATTTTACAACACTATAAAGACAGATGGTCTCGTAGATAAGAAAAATGATAACTGATGTTGTGCTGTTTCCTTCTTTTAAGAATGTGCTAGAGGCAGGCCCTATATCTTGGCTTGCTGCTATCCTCTTCAGTAATTCTATGTTGATTATTTCGTTTCACTGATACTCTTTAACTGCTCTGATACTCTTTGACCTTTTTTCATCCTTTTATCCTTTTTATCATGATATACTGTGGTAAATAGGCAAAAATTTATGTAAGGATAATTTTTTACAAAAGTTCCATCATTTATTCCCACCATTGAACTTCTGGCACTCTGGTCCTTTGCAACTTTCTTAGTGTTTCATCAGCCTCAGTATATCTGAAGAAATTAGGCTGATTTGGGAACAAATGATTTAATTCATGCTCAAGATAAAATAAATTCTCCAATCTGTCATGAAGGTTTTTCCCTGTAGGCAATGCTGCTGTTGATGAACTGGTTGAAGAACTAGCTTGATTATCAGCATATTTGTCCAATTTTCCAACATAACTATCAAGGTCCATTAGCTTATCTTCTGCAACTATAGGACTGGGCAATCCTCTATTTAACAAAATATTCAATCTTTCTCTAAAGGCAATGATTTCTTCTTGCATATCTGAGCACCTTCGTTCTAAATTCTGTACCAGAGTTCTTTTAGTAAAAACTCTCTTTATTTCCAGAATTGTTCAAGTCTTGTCCTGAATACCAATTTCTGCAAGTTGATTCTTAGTCTTAGTATTCAAAAAATGTATAAGTCTATTGGCCTCTTCTGGCATATTTCCCAACTCTTGTCTTGATCTCTCAATCTCATCCAGAGCCAATTTAACTAAGTTATTCTATTCATCCATTATTTGAATTGAGGACCAAACATCCTTTATTGATTGAATGATATTATCCCAAAGAATATCATTTATTTCTTTTAAAGGGTTCTCCAATGTGAGATCCTTTTGCAATGCTTTGACTGTTTTTTCTAATTTGTTCACTTCTCTTGTTTTATCAGCAACACTCATTTTTGAAAGATCATATTTATGTTCTAGAGTGGCCAATTGTTCCTTTGTTTTAAGAAGCTCTATGGCCTAAAGTTTCATATCTTCCATTGACTTTGTTAATTCATCAGTGTTCAAATTTGCAATGTTGCTCTGTGACAATTCTACTGGCTGACCTGTTGTTGTTGTACCTGTCACTACTCCTGTTGTAGATACTGGAATATTTTCCTGCTTATCTTTTAATGCATTCTCAAGCTCTTTTTTAGTTTCAGTAAGTTGCTCATTCAATTTTAAGAGAAAATCCATTAGTTCTTCCTCATAATTTTGTTTGATGATTTCTGCAGTCTGTGGATGTCTTGAGGCCGGTAACTTTAATTGTTTTCTCAAAGCTGCAATATTATCATATTTTCTCTTGATCAAAGCTTCAATACCTTTCACATCTTTTGGATTATGACCCAAACCAATGATTATTTCCTCTAAAGTTTTGATTCTATTATCCTTAGCCTGGGAGGAGGATTTTTCAAGCTACAACTATGTATTAGTATTATCCAAAGAATCCTGCAACTTATGGGTCATCATTGATTTATTCTTCAAAGTAGAATAAATAATCTCACCTGTTTGCTTGTGTAGCTCAATTTGATCTAAAGGATGGATATCCTTTGCTAAGAATTGAAAATTAGTCCTAATTTAATCTGTAGCTGTCTGAGGCTACTATACCTTGGGCTTGAAATGGCTCATTAACATCTTACCCTGTTGGATGTCATTAGATGACATCAATATTTCTTGATTTTTTGGAGCCATCTTCAAAAATTGGTTGTACACTTGAAGTCCAAGTGGATCGTTCCTGGCCTTTATATTGATGAATGTTCTTTTGATGTCCCATGTAGTTTTTACTGGAGGTTTGAAAGAAGATATTTCTACACTTTGTTGCCTCTATATCTCCTATTTTTGAAAATTAGTGGATGTCCCACTACCTATACCTGTTTGCTGACTATATTTTCTTCCCTGGTGGTCAAGGATTTCCTGAAATGATTCATCTTCTGGAAGGGGAGTTAATTTTTTCCTTTTAACATCTTGTTGTTCATAAGAGCCACCAATAGGAGTAGTTGTTTCAGCCTCTCTCTTTTTGCCCTTTTCTATATTCAGAGGATTTTGTAAAATAGAAATTTCTGGCTCACTGAGCTGAGTAGGAGGAATTTTTCCTTGACCTTGTTCTTTAGAAGTCTCTGGTTGCTCTGTCATTAAGAAATTTTCAATTATTTGTATATCAGGCTCGTTTATTTTCCTTTAGATTCTACTGCTACTGTACTAATCTCCTGAAAATTTTGTTGTAAATTCCTGGCTGAAGAAGATCCCTGCACCTGTCGAAAAGATTCTAGGTCAAGTATCTTTTCAAGATATTTCATTACGTTTTCAACATTGACCTGCTCACTATCTTTTTCAACCAATGTCCCTTATGTCCATTCATCCATATTAGCATATTGTTCTATTTCTGGAATTCTTTGATGGATGTATGGTGACAGTTTATTTTTCATTCTTCTATCACAGATAAAGTTGTTTGGATCATAAGGCACCCAGTAGAAACTCTTTTGTAGTCTGAGATAGTCTTCTAAAATCCTTTCGGCATCCTTTCCAGCTTCCCTAGAGTTACAAATGAAGGGACCTAATTGGCTCTTGATCCTGAGTTGAGCCTTTTTCTTTGCATTGCAAAAATGAATTATATTTGAATTATTCATCTACCTAAAATATTCTAATGCAAAGAGTCTCATTGGGACATACTTGGGCAGTTTCAATGGGCATAATTCACATCCATATATCCTGATCTCTGTCTAGTTTTGATATAGGTACCAGTCACCTATCTTGTACTACTTTGAGAGCTGAAGGATTTTCTTGATTTTATTTTTAATTCTAAGAGGAGAGACTCTTATCAACAAGGTAGACAAACTCATTATAGGAATAAGGAGAATTAGAGGAATTGTGAGTAATGGAAGACCAAAATATGACTGACCTAGGATTCCCTTTGGCATCAAGTTTGTTAACATAAAAAGGGAAATTTTCTGACTGAAAGTAAATCATGAGATGATATATGACAGAAGAATAATTAAATACTTTCTCATTCTCAAATCTCATGAACTGATCATGGATTTTTTCAGCAATATAAGATACAAAATTGTACTTGACAGCAGGAGGTTGTCCAGGGGTAAAAATGGATAACAATACTAGGGTTAACTGATCAACATACTCACTAGTATTGAGGCCCATTATGGAAGATATCATGTTTAAAATAAGTCTACCCTCATCAGTAAAGAAAGTATAACCATAAGGGGGAGGTTTTTTAGGCTGATGCTCTGGTAACATGAAGGTTTGGCATAGGCGGTTTAACTCTTCATGGGATAACTTAGTAGATTTCTCAAGTAATTCAACCATGGATAGGGGAGTGAGAGCTTGACCAGGTTGGAATTGTAGCATTTCATTTATGGACTGAGTAGTTATTGGGAAAAGGACATTTTGACTTGGGGATAAAACTGCTCGTTGGTTGGGATCATAATTTGTGTAGCAATAATGGATTAACTCGGGAAAAATATGGACTGAGGGGAGAAGGTACATAGGAAGATTTGATTCCCAAAGTCCAAAGATGTCAGAACCATTCAAATAATTGTCTCTGCAGCGGCAAAATATTCGACGAGGATTCTCACTGAGACGCAAGTCCTTAATTTGAAAATCCATATCGGCTAAAGGCAAATAATCCAAGTCCTTGTGAGGGGCATTGATGGGCACGACATTCAGAGCTATAGGAACTTCCATTTATGGTTCTTGTGGATTTAGAAATGGAATTTTGGGGTTTTTGTGGAAAAGGGGCACAATTACCAGTTTTGGGAATATAATTGCAGTTCTGGGAACGAAAAAGACCAAACTGAACTTCTTTTCAGACCATAGTGTAGAGTTAAAACTAAAACCATGATTTTTTACAGAGTTTAGCGGGGAATTGGAATAAATACATGTTTACGGGAAATGAAACATGTTTAAACAGGTGCTGGTTATTGCAGAAGAACCTTGAAATACTCAGCTTCAATTATCTTCAGCAAGGTAATGGTCAACAAGCGTTAATAGTTGGTTTTTGAATTTTGTTGCATGGAATACTGGCTAGCGCACAGAACAATGAAAATGACGCAGACGCAATTTTTTTTATTTACAAAGTCAAAAGGGTGTCGGGTTTTGATTGATGACGTCAGCATGTACGATGGTTTCGTCACAGAGGGATAGGAGCGGATCTTTGTTTGGGCCGCTCGCGCAGTGGAAATCCGGACCCAAAAAATATTAGGGAAAATTTGATAAGAAATTCACATCACAACTCTCCCTCCGTACGCCAGCCCAAATTTGGACCCGAAAAAGATTAGGGCAGAATTCATTTGGTTTTCGCGTCACAAAATTGGCCGACGTCAGCAGGCTATTTTGGAACGCGAATTTGGTTTGAATTATGGTTTATCGTCATTTGAAGTCCGGCGGGCTCGACTTAAGAACAATTTTGTTTGATCCCATCTTATAAAATTTGTGTTGGTTTTCTTTGATAATACACATATTTATAATAAATCATGGGAATACCACACTAGTAAACATGTGGAAAAAGTTATATAAATTATTGAGAACAATCATTTTTATGTAAAAATATCCAAATGTGCTTTTGGGAAATAAGAATTCGAGTATTTGGTTCATATTTTTTTAAAGGAAGGAGTGAAGTTGGAGCCTCAAAAGATGCAAGCTATTACAAAATGACCTATTCCTAAGAAAATCAAGGTTCTTAGAAGATTTTTAGACTTACATGATATTATTGATAATTTGTTAAGAATTATGCATGCATTTCAAGTCCACTCACATATCTCTTGAAGAAAATATCATTTATATGGAATGATGAGGCTACTTTGGCATTCTCTCTTTTAATGGATGCCATGTCTTCTACACCAACATCGGTTGCACCTACTTTGGTAAAACATTCATAGTAGAGTGTGAGGCACTAGGACAAGGAATTTACGTAACATTAACACAATAAGGGATATCATTGGCTTTTAAAAGCAAGGAATTCAAAGAAAATATTTGGTGAAATCTACGTATCAAAAATAAATGGAAGCAATATTACATGTAATAAAAAATGGGGATAGTATATCATTGGGAGGTACTTTAAAGTCAAGATATACCATGATAGCATAAAGTATTTTTTGAAGCTATGGATTTCATTGGAAGATTAACAAAAATGAGGAGAAAAAATGCAAAGTTTTAATTTTGAGATAATATGCAAAAAGGGTAAGGAAAATTTAGTACATGATGCTCTTTCTAAAATAGAAGAGGCCTCAAATTTATATCCAATTACATTTTCTATTCCTGGGTGGCTAGAAGAAGCTTGCCATAATGGAAAAATGACAATAGTACTAAACAAAAACTAAAATTTATAAAGGATGGGATGAACTCTATGGAGCATTGGGAATGAAAGAGAGATATACTTTGGTGCAAATGTAGAATATTTTTATGCACACAAGCATATTTGAATAAAAAAATATTAAGGGAGTCCCATGTCTCTCTGATGGTAGGACGCAGGGTTCCTTAAAACATCTCAAAGGATCAAAAAATATATTTTTGGAAGGAATGAAGAAAGATATTCAAAATTTTGTAAGAGAAGGTCAAGTTTGCATAATAAATAAAAGAGAGATAGTAAAATCTCTACGGTTACTTCAACCATTCCACTTACATATTCAAAGACTAGAAGATATATCAATAGACTTTATTACAGGGTTACTGAAATATAAAGGTAAGTATTACATTTTTGTGGTAATTTATATAAACAAATTTTGTAGATTTTTTTTGTAGAGCCCAAAGTACATAAACAACAAGCCAAGTGGCAGAAGTGTCCATGAAAGAAATTCATAGTCTTCGTGGTTTTCCTAAAGTAATAGTAACAAGAAACTTTTGGAAATGATTATTTAATATGAGTGGAGAAACACTAGCTACCATGAGTTCTACATATCAAACACAATCAAATGGTCAAACAAAAATAGTTAACAAATGTTTTTAAGGTTATCTACAATGTTACTCTTTAGAAAAGAAATCTTAATGGATGAAGTGGGTTCTTCAAGGAAGAATGGTAATATGATACTACCTATCACACATCTACTAAAATTTCCCCATTTAAGGCCCTTTATGGATATCCAACTCCTAGTATCTCATACTTTTTGTAAGATAAGTCCAAAGTATAGGAAACAGAGTCACATATGGAAAATACTAAAAAAACTTTGAAAATTATTATGGAAAACCATCAAATGACATGAAACATGATAAAACAACAAGGGAACAACATTGAAGTGAAAGATAATTTGAGGAGGGTAATTGGGTATTTTTTAGATTATAGCATTATAAGCAATCTTCATTCAAGAAAAAGAAGAATAAAGAATTAGCTCATAAATGCAATGTGGAAAAAGTCAAAGTTGGGATTAAATCGGCAAGGGTCCAAAAGTTGAAATACTTGATAAAGTCGGGAGTTTTTTGAAAAAGTCAGTAAAAATTCGGCAAAACTAAAAAAATACAAAAATATTCATTTTTGGAAAAAATCCTCATTTTTTCAAAAAAAACTAAAAAATTATTAAAGAAACTACCTCACTCAAGATTTTTTCGAAGAAGTCGGCAAAAAGTTGGGACTTCGAGGATAAAATCGCGACTTTTTCAGGGATGAAAAAGTTGGCAAAAATTCGGCCAATAAAGTCGGCTCCGGGAAAAATTCGGGATATTTTCAAAAATTCGGGACTTTTTGCTGACTTTTTCCACACTGCAAAACTATTATGGCCCTAAATAATTATTCATAGGATTGCACAAGTGGTATAGAAGTTATATTTTCCTTCTTCTTGCATTCATAAGGTTTTTCATGTATCTTGCCTAAAAAAGGTTTTGGGAAAAAATATGCCAATGTAAATAGAATTTCCAAAATTAGATGAAGAATGAAAGTTGATTCTTGAACCACAAAAAGTTATAGATAAACATTATGTATCTCTTTGACATATAACCATTATGAAGTACCTAATCAAGTGGAAGAATATTCCTCTAGAAGAAGGTACATGGTAAAATGATCAATTCGTGATGAAATACCCACGGCTAAAGGGTTCGTTTGAAGTTTTGACAAAGGTTTTGTTATATATTTCATATAACGCGTGGCGGAATAGTTTTATTGTTTGTTAAGGTCCCACACAGTGATAAATTTTGAAGAGCAGGTCCGAATTTCAATTAGAAGGGCATATATCTATGTCGGCCTTCCACAATGAAAAGCTTTAAAAAAAAAACTTTTCAATTGAGCACAATAAATTATTTTTACATTTCATTTTCAAAAATACAAAACCATCAATCTTTATATTAATAAAATAATGTTACATATACAACAATGAAGAAGGCTCCATATTTCATTGCTTAAATATCTCATTGGCAATGTCAACATAATTCTTGAAGACACTATTATAAGAGTTTGGATACATACCACCGGGATATAGGAGATTCTTATGTGTCAGATTGTGTAATGCAATTTTGACTGTGTCTCACAAGGAGCAGCAGCTTGGAGGTCTGGATTTTTCTTATAGAAATTTTTTATCATTATTTGAAACGTTGTTTATAGATATGAATACAACAATTAAATTATGAGCATGGTGGACAATTAGTCAAGCTCATGATGCCAAACCATGATGATGTAAGTGTTTGTGCTCAACCTAGTCTCCTAAATTGAGTTCATTTAATTGTCAACCAAGGTTGGTAAACTGCTGAAGTGAAGTGCACTGTATGTGCCTAGGTGTTTGTCTCTTAATGCATTGTGTTTAGTGGTTTATGATGTTTTTGGTCTTTTATGATGATTTATGATGTTTTTGGTCTTTTGATGGTTTTTATGTTCACAAGGAAAATGACTAGAAATCTAGTGGAAAGAAGCTACTGATTAAAAATAGAGTGAAGCCTAATTGGTTGATGACAAATGACAAATGCAAATGAAAATACTGAAACAGAATCAAACCTAAACTATGACTAAGCAGAATACAAAGCTTGATAATGACTTTAAGGAAATGAATCAAAACATAAACTTAACTTGTCCACTTCTTTCATCAAAGGTATTTTGGGAGAGCTTGAGAAATGGTCAGCTAAGTATACAAATTCTCCTAACTAAACAATTAAACAACCAGCTTATAATGATGCAACATTTTATCCATGATTAAAGATTTGTTGAAACATATTTGGAGGAAAACATTGGTACCATCATAAGATTTCTACTCTAAGACTAGTTCCTAACTCTATTCTGCAACTTAGTTTAACATCACTAAACCTTACTCAAGAGTTATAGATTTCTTTTTAAAGTAGTCTTTTGAGGAAAGGCTTTGTTTATAAAGTAGTAAAGAAGTTGCAAGAGTACTTCAGGCCTTGAAATGGTACTGTCTTCTGTTCATATGGTCATGAATCAATTATAGATTTGGAACAAGAAGAGGTTTTGTAAATAATGAAGGTCGTTTTGTTAAGTTTAACAACTGATGTAATCTAATATGCAGTGGATGACAACTAATTGTGGAATGTAAATACAATGAGCTAAGCTAAAACTGAACTAAAATGTCACTAGTCTACAAGAAACAGTGTTGAACTAACAAGCCATTATCAAAATTAAAACAAAATAACAGAGCATGAATTGAATGCAATTTGACTCCGGAGTACCCTAACTAAGTTATCATGCATTAATCTATGGGATTCTACAGCCTGTTTTGTCCATCATGAATGGTGTTTTGGAAGAGCTTCTTAGAACAATCCTGGCTGTACAATTCAGTGCAAATGCAAACATAAAGATTGAAAGCAATTTAAAAACTAAGACATCACAGCTATCTCCTACCCATCATTATGATATTTTGGAAGAGCGTTTTAAGAGCAAGATCAACTATGTTACTTAGTGTAAACAAACAACTGAAACATTCAGTATCACAGTCATGCCTTAGACATCATAAGGATTTTTTGGAAGAGTTTTCTTAGTATAAGTTCAACTGTGATAGTGAATGAAAGAAATTACAATTAAATCCTACAACACTATTTCCATTTCCCATTCATTATCATGATCTTTTGGAAGAGTTTCTTCTTTTGGAAGAGCTCTTAGAACAAGTATAACTATAGTGGCTAATGAAATTAACTATGAACTCAAACTTCAAAAAGACGTAAAAACAACTAAGATACTTATCTAAATTACGAAAGTAAAGCCGTGCAGGAGGCAAGGGCCCTCTACCACCAGACGGAATCTAACTCCAAATCAACTCAACGTGTTCAAAGCAATGTTGTCTTCTTCATTAAAGGAAACATAACTTGCAACAGAGTAGTCTCGGTCTTCAGAAATATAGCATGAAATCTAAGAAAAATCTAGCCTATCTCTCAATTTCCCAAGTGTTTTTATAACAAATTTACATAACAGAACTTGCAACAATACAGGGATCCTTGTCTTTCCTTATCAAAATCACATTAGGAATCTGAGGATGGAAACGTAAAGAGAAAAAGGACATCTGGACTAAGACAGTCCTATTAGAAGTCTACCTCCTTAAATGAGTTCCCACGTACCAAAACCACGTCCAGAATTCAGTTCTTCCTTCATGGTGAGCAACGAACGATGTGGACATGACGTGGAATATACCCATGTGTGGTTTTTCTTGAGAGGACACCTGGAACATGCCTGAACATGAAGACAGCTGCAGAATTGCCAGTTAGCTATGGAATGTCTGCATTCTGCAGCTAGTTTCGGTCAAAATGCATTACAATGACAAAATCACAAAACTTAGCAAGTTAGCCATGTTAATCATTCTAAAAGTAATTTTAACTAATTTCATTGATCATTTGGGTCTGGGATAACAATGGGAAAAGGAAAATGAGGTAAAGTAAGATGAAAGAAAGCACAATCTTGGGGCTCAACAGTAAGTTTGGAATTTAACATTTTTACATGTTAAAGAAAAATAGTCAAAATCACTGAAAACTTAGTATGCCATATTTAATAATCATTCCCTATTCACTTTTGTTAATAGGTTTATGTCACACGATGATGCAGGGGCATTAGGCACTAGCCAACAATGTAGGAGGTTTTTTCCACATGTTGTGGCTAGGAGGGTTCGAAAAGATTTGAGTTGTAACATCTAGGTGTCAATACCTCAGCTGACTGTATTACTTAGACTAGTTAGAGTTGTAGGAGTCGAATAGTTTTAGTTAGTTGAATTATTATAATTAGACCTTTTGATTTCTAGAACGGTCCTCTCAGAGGAACCGAAGAGCCATATTTTATGTATATAAATTGTAATTCCTCGGATGAATAAAAGTAGAGAGGGAAGAGGAGAGTAGAGAGGGGATTTCTGCAATAAACCTCTGTGTGTGAACAATTGTTTCTAGTTAAATGATTTCCAAGCTTAGTTTCCATTGAATTATCTCGAACTGCTAATTGTGAAGAATTGTTTAACTGTGAGGCGATTGGGTACTGATAATTCCATTCTTCTGTCTTTGAATTCCCGTAAATTGTTGGATAACCTCGTGAACTCACCCCACTCGAAGGCGAGGTCTGTGTAGAGAACTAGGGTCATGAACACTGTTCAAATATAAAAATCCCGCTTAATAAAGAGACAATATTGTTGTGCTTTCGGAACTTGACTCGAGGATTGGACATGAGTTAACAAAAAAAAGGATAGTGGAACTAGACTTGCACTTGTGGTCAAGCCCTGTACCAAAACCATGAGCGGAATCACAAAAGCGGGTTGCCCATATCGCACCGCTTTTGCGGAGTAGGCGGTATTTCCTATTCGCGAGTGATTCCATAGGGAATGCGACACGTGGCGAAGTGACCCCCGGAAAACCACCGTTTAACCTACGCCATCGCACGTTAAAGCTCAACGTTGGAAGTCGAGCGAAATTGCCAAGAGTCATTGATTTGGAGAAGGGCCATCGGACGGTGGTCGAACATTGAACTTGCCCAGAGGTTAACTAAGGTGTTCAGAGGATAGCTAGGTATGATACGAGTGTTTGATTGGTTATTGATATAATAGGTGGGGCCGGAGTATAATGAAATTGTTTAATTAAATGCTTGGCGGATAATTAGCATAATTCTGGAACATGATTGTTGTAAGGCTGGGTGGTGAAATATAGAGCCGAAAGTTCATTACAAGTTATTTGTTTAAAAAGAAATGTGGAGTATAAATACAAAGCGTTGAAAGTTAAACATTGGTTATAAGGCAGGAGATAATATAAAGTCGAATATAAATTAAGGAGATCAACCATTGTGGATAGTATTTATTTATCAAATTCTCTGAGCGATAAATAAACCAGAAAGTCAGTGGAGCCTGAGGCTGGAGCAAAGAATGGGGTAAACTAAGGTCTAAGGGAAAATCTTGTGAACGGTGTAGACACACTGTACTCATGGGGTCAATTTTAGGTTTCTTCCGTCACCTGATGATCTCTCTTCTCAGCATTTACTTGTATTGAGATCACTGTTCTAGGAATAAGGAGTTATTTTCTCCAAAAATAACCTAGCTAAACATTGACAATGCATGAGGATATCTTTCTATGCTTCTAAGTACTATGTTCTACTTCTAAATCATGTCTTGGAAGTGGTTTTTTCTTTGAAATTATTCACCAGTTGGTTTCATAGCAAAGTCTTTTCCCTGTAAAATCATATGACGAAGTTGTTAAGAGGATTCGCCCATGCCCCTAAAGTTGAAGAAGAGGATGAAAGTCATTTGGAGACCCCTAGAGGGTTGCTAGCTCTAAGCACCCTGAGATCATCAGCTGAAAATATAGGAACCTCCCTAAGATCAAGGAGTTCATCCCGGAAAAGGGATTTTGTTTTCGGCCTCCCTCTGAAGTGTTTGGATGCAGACTTCATTTTATTCCTCACCGTAATATTGCAACCCGAAGCCGGCGAGATGACAATATCATGATTCCTAGGGATATTATCAAATACAGTGAGGGCAGCCAAGTCAAGGTTCGGGTTGTTTAATAGGGATTCAATGTCACATCCAACAGTATTTATAGGTGAGTCCGATAAGTCCACATTCTCAATATTATGTGGAGAGGGAGGAGAGGGGGGAGAGGATGCACATTCAAGGGGAGGCATGGATGGGGAGGTATATAATGGAGCAGGTGTAGGGAAAGTTTGATGGTGGTCAGCAAGAGCAGTGGAGACATTAGGTGAGTTCGATAAGTCCACATTCTCAATATTATGTGGAGAGGGAGGAGAGGGGGGAGGGAATGCGCATTCAAGGGGCGGCATGGATGGGGAGGTATATAATGGCGCAGAGATGGGACAGGTTTGATGGTGGTCAGCAAGAGCAGTAGAGACAGAAGGCATTTTATCCTTCATCTTGATAGTCGATCCAAGGTTTACCTCGGATTCTAAATGCATGGGCGAACTGGAATTCACCGGGGGAGTAAAAAAATTGATGTCTTTAGAATCAGTAGGAGCCTTTGGCTGTCAAGATTCATCAGGCGAGATAAACTCCTTGTATGGTGGAGATAACTCCCCACATTGTGCACTATCATTAGCAGATAATCAAAACCAGGTCATAAGGATTCAACACCTTAAAAAACCCCTAAAACACTTCGATTGAGTACCCATCAAACTTGTAATTTAAATAAATTATCTCGAAAGTGATAGACTTAAAAGCCCATACCTCTCAATTCATCCTTTCACACCCCCCTGTCATAGATTTTAAAATAAAAATTAAATATAATTTGTTTATAAAATATAATTTAATTTAAAAAAACATTAAATAATATTATAACAACTTTTAAAATTTAAATTTTTAATTAAAAATCAAATTTACATTTACTAATTTTTATGTTTTGATATCAAAATAATGATAGCTAACTAAAACTTAGTATAACCCAACCCTACATTATATACTTAAACAACCCTTTTAAATTCACAAAACATCACAGATTTTAAAATAAAAATTAAATATAATTTGTTTATAAAATATAATTTAATTTTAAAAAACATTGAATAATATTATAACAACTTTTAAAATTACTTTTTTAATTAAAAAATCAAATTTACATTTACTAATTTTTATGTTTTAATATCAAAATAATGATAGCTAACTAAAACTTAGTATAACCCAACCCTACATTATATACTTAAACAACCCTTTTAAATTAACAAAACATTTTCATTATAAAACCTAAAAGAGTCCAAAACATACATTGAGTTTCCCTGAATTCTTATATAAAAATTACGACAAAAGAAGAGAAACTACCCATTAGAAAATAAATTTTTGGATGGTTGCTAGAGGGTCATTATCCTTGACATCTTGTTCAACTAACACATTCTTCTCCACTCTCAAAGCTTTTCTTCGGAAAGAGTATATGTCTTATAATTAAACTTACTATGAATATATTTAATTTTTTTTTGGGATTGATTTACAATGATGTAAATATTGCCACATTAACATTACTATTACCAAATAAATAACATTTAAAATATATATATATATTTATTTAATTTATAAAAAAATAATAATAAATTAATATTATTATTTTTATTATTTTTTCAATTTTATATAAAATTATAATGATTTGTTTTAGTTTTTTTTGGTTAATGTGAATGGTTTTTATTAATTAAAAAAAAGTTTACATGTGATGCAAGTGACTAAAATGGTATAATTTTGATTTTTCTTCCTAACACACACCTAAGTATCATTCAATTCAGATTGGTATTATACATTTGGAAAATAAATCCCAATGACAACAACTAATCAAATGTAGCTTTTACAATTTGACAATAAATTCCGTCAGTGAAGCATTTCGAGACAAACAATAAGACATAGTAAAACTATAATTGCCAAACAACAAGTTACGTTGAAGACAAACGATGAACATATAAAGTTCCACGAACCATGAACATTGTGGAAGACTATCAGATCCCACCATGAAGAAAGCATAAAAAATGATTGAGAAAACTGAAGATAGGAATCCATATAACCCAAAAAAACTTCAAATTGCAAATATGAGCTCCTAGTCTAAAGAAAACATAATGAAATCCGTAGTGTTATGTTGTGAAGGACCAATAAGCCCTCCATATTTAGAGTCAGAAACAATTTAGCTTTCCACATGGTGTAAACACGAATCAATATCTTCCAAACAAAAAAAGACATTTTTTTAGCATGCGCTTGATATCCTCTTGACCAGCGAACAACTCGCAATTATCAACTTGTCTATCTCTCAACACCATATGAAAGAGGATATCCATTAACTAATGCGTAAAGAGCGAATGCAAGAAATGTAATATTCTTTTTCTTAAATTTTCAGGATCTTCGCTTGCCGAAAGCCATTGCCTTCCACTTTTTTGAATCGTAGAAATAAAAAACGACTTAAAATCTTTCTTCTAATTATCTACTTTTCCCGACAAATTTCAAGAAAAACATAATCATAATATGATGCAACAGACTCCAAACAAACCTTTTATTCCAAAATTGTGTGAAAGAATCAAATTACATAAAATTTTACTTTATTACTAACACTAAACCCAACTTTATACTTAACAAAAATTATGTGATTTTTTAAAAATAATACCATTATTTTAAAAAAACATAATTTCTGCTCCACATTCATTTAGAAAACTCTTAATACTCCATCCAAAAATTCTAAAATATAAATTAGTCTTTAATACTTAATAATAAAGATAAAATTAAAACGTTCTATTTTTATTACGACTATCTCATTTTAAGTTAAACTCCTACATGCTCCATCAAAATATTTAAAATATAAATTAATCATTAATACTTAATAAATAAAAAATATAAATTAATCTTTAATACTTAATAATAAAGAAAAGACAAAATTTTCTAGTTTTATTACAGCTATCTCATATTATATATATATGAAAAATAAAATATTATTAATTTAATAAGTAAATAAAGTATTTTGGCATTTCATATATATATTAAAAACTAAATTTGTTATTATTCTTCGATGATGTCTAATAATCAGTCTTCACAAACGATTAAAAGATAAATAAACTTGACATAACATGCCATAAATGTCACGTCAATCGTCCTTTTCTTAGTGAGGAATGTCATTTATAGACTACCCTACATCCATAGGAGATTGCGCAGAAATACAAATTGTCGCTACTGTCAACTTGCTTTCATATTATGTCACGTCATGGATTCATTTCCCTTACCTATCAAGGCTCTTTGTTTCGAAATATGTTATTATTTTTATATAGACTTTCCATTATAACAATTATAATATTGGATATATTATAATTTTTATAATATGTTTCATTTTCATCTTTACATCATTTTATTATATAATTATATTTAATCTAAAATAAATATATAACTAATAATATATTTATTATTTAACAAAAATAAAAACAAAATATTTTTTAAAATATAAATATGATTAAATATTTAATCTATATGAACAATAAATAAATATGATTATAATATTAATAAATAAGATTTTAGTATACTTTTAAATTGTATTGATATATGAAATAGATATACATTAATAAAAAAAAATAAAAAAAATAAAAAAATAAAAAAGTTATTTCATTATAGATTTTTCATGTTCATTAACTAATGCAAAATGAATAACAAAACATTATATATATATATTATGATTTGTTTACAAAATTAGTTGTTAGGGAGCAATTTACAATCTATTAATGGGAATGGGATGTGAAATCTATCTGAAGTTGAGGTATGAAATAACTCATATGAAGAAAGATTTATGTGGATCTAATCACATGCATTGAAAACTAGATGCTCGTGAATAATTGCAAAAACCAAACACCCACTAACATTTCTTTGGAAAAACTCCTCCATGGAATTCACCCACCCAATCATTATCTATAATTATCTTCATAGGAAGAATCTTAGCAATTAGCACATAAAACAACACAATCAAATTTGATGACTAATTAGGAATTTTTATTTTATTTTTGAGTCTATAGACTTCTTATTTCATTTATATATGTCTAGTTATTGGGCCTAACCCTTTTATCTTGAGACTTGATATTTTTTCAAATGCAAAGTAGAGCTCACATCCATTTTGATTATGTTACTCTTTCATTCCTCTATATTTACCAAGCCTCTACCCTTAACTTTATCTTGAGGAATTAACTATTTATACAAACACATAGTGTGACACCCCCTTTCCCTTTGCGTCACTCTTGAACTTCGCTCTCCTTCTTTTCCATATTCTTCTCTCCCTTTCTTTCATTCAATGCAAATATCCCTATCCATTTTTTAGTCTCCCCATACACCACCCAGACCCACATCCTCTTCCTCCTACATTCCACTATATATGCATCCACTACTCTACACTCACATCATCCTCTAACCTCCACATTTGTATCCAATATCCACTTCACTCCATCCTTTCCCTTTGTATTTACATCATCCTTCTCCCCCCTTCCTTTGCATCTTTTTCCCAAAGGAAAAAATATATTTTATAATCGAGATAAAACAAAGTAAAATCTAAAGGTGCTTACAACACAATCATATGATTCAAATCCTTCATCATTTCATATTTTTAATTTGAAAGAGAGAAACTATCATAAGTCATCAAAGAAAAAAAATCTTCCCAAACTTCTTCATAGCCACAAAGTCAAGTTGAAAAAATGTGCTCCATGATACATTGAAGTGTGTACACTCCACCATTTTCATGAAATGATACCAAGTAAGTTAATGTTGGCACCAACCCCTCCTTGGACAAACCATCAACAGTTCCACTATTCCCCCTAAAAACATGATAGAAATGAAAAAGATCAAAGAGAGTGGAAACATCCTTTACTATTTGAATGATTGGCATAAGATTCAAGTTTAGAATCTTGTTATCACCCCTAATTCTACTAATTACAAGTGTTAAATCACCCATAATTAGAGACAATGAAATTTTATTTATTCTAGCCAATCTCAAAAGATAAAACAAAGCTAGAAACTTGGCTCTAATGATTTGTACCCTCCCCTTCATTGGCTTTGAAAAAATTAAAAACGTTTTAAGTTGTATATATAGAAATCCGAATCTGTAGGTACCTTATTGGAATGCCCCATCAAAAAAGTTTAAAGAACCATGGCTAACTTTTATCAAATACCAAAGGCTCCACCCAACGAGGAACAAGATCTTTAAGAGGCTTAGAAAATTCTTTAAATATAAACATAATTTTCATTGCCACAACATTTGGAGGAAGAAATCCACCTTTGAAATAGCCAGTTTTTGGGCATGCCAAATGCCCTAAATGGCCATCAAAGGAAGATCTCAAAAGCGCTTCAAATACTAAATAAATAAATAAAATACTTAAGTGAAGAGTTGCAAAACCTTATCCCACATCCTCCGAATATGAAGAGAATTTGACACGAGCCCATGCTATCTTCAAAAATTTTCAATAGATGAAAAGATGTGAAATATCCTCGTGGCACTCCTCACATAAAGTACATACACCAAGCCCTTGAAAAAATATCTTTTGGAGAACACCCCAGACCATCAACTTGCCACTGAGCACCAGCTACATCAACATCAAACATTGAGGGGGATCCTTAAGCTTCTAGATCACCTGCCACCACCACTATAGATCAAGGATCCTATCCTTTACTATAGAAAAGTAACTATTCTTTATAAAGTTAAAACCACATGATGTGGTAAAAATACACACCAACCCATCTTGCTGATCACATATATGGATATGGGCATGTTTAAGGGAGCTAATCAACATACCCCAAATATGCCACTAGACTTTATGTAAACACCGCCTATTTTTCAAAAGTCGCCCCTAGTTCGAAATGGATGAGGACTCTGGATCAACGAACTTAGAGAATGTTTCTATGTCTTTCAACTGAAGAAACAAAACCAACTCATTTAGGATAAAAACCTCCTTGTTCCATCCCATTATGGCATCAAACCCAATTCTTAGTGATGATCTCATACCTACCCTCCATGCTATATTTTTACCAATACCAAGAAAGGAGAGGGTGAGAACCTTCCATTGGTTGGACACTCGTGAGATCATCTTATTCCTTTTTCATATCCAATCCTTAATAGTGTTAGAGACCAATTGAGGAATTTTGAGGTCTAAAATGGGTCTCATAAGGAAAGTAATAAAGAAATTAAAAAAAAATGTGAGTTATGGTTTTTAAGGGAAAAGAAAGAAAACTACCTTTTTATTGTATTTTTTACTTATCTCATTATAGTTTTTCTCAAATTTGATGTTTGGGCACTCTTTGGGTGCATAATTAGATTCCACATCCAATAAGTACTCGCTTTACATACTTTTGGTAGGCCCACACTGAGAATACATTAAAAAAACATTGTTTCATGTATTTTCATTTTTTCTCAGTGTGGGTCTACTCAAAAGTATTCAAAGTGGGTACTCATTTAATGAAAAATCTAAATCTACACCCAACAAGTTCCCACACTCGCAATTTGAGTAAATCTATAGGGAGATAAGTTGAAAATATTTACCCCTAGGGATGACATCATCATCTTGAATCCTATCGATTGTTTTAAAGTTAATTTTTTTTAGTACATTTTTACATTTTGAGACCCATTTTTTTTACCTCTAAACTTACCTAATGAAAATATACATCCACCAAAATGTCCTTCCATAAGTTGGTCTTTGTCATGAAACTCCAAAGGGACCTTGCAACAAGAGATTTCCCAATGATATGAACATCCTTTAACCCCTGATCTACTTTGTTTTTTTCGGTAAAGAGAGCATTTTCGAATTTGCCCGCTAAATACCCTTATATTATATATTTCCCTGCATAGATAGTTGAATCATAGCTTACAAATTATTTATAAGGAACCTTTCATATTGTGAGCTAAGAAAAGCCAATAAATTGGAATGTCCTCCAATACGGACTTAAAAAAATATCAACCTACCTACCCTCCATAACCATTTGTTGAACTAGAATGACACCCACCTATTTACTCTTGAAATTAACCTATTTAAGTCAACCTTATGGTAATTATTTGTCTTGATTATTGTTGAGTATGTTGTCATTGATGTCAAAGCCGAACAGTGCGGGATGTAAATCAATTGCGATGAGGTGTAGGAGGTTGGCATTAATTTCCCTCAGTATTTTGGTTGCCTTGCATGAGATGTTTCATTATTAAAACCCTAACTCTAGGTGTTGGTTTCCCCTGGATGATGGGTACACCCCCCCCGAGTTGATGAGGATTTTTAAAGCAACGAGATCATCTATTGTGTCTTGGATATCATCGCAAATGGATTCTACTCGTCATGTTAATTCCGGTGGTATATGGAGCATCTCGTGGGTTGTCGGATTTTGTGAGATATGTCCAATTGAAGTTAGTAACCCTTGCCGGTGGTCCAAAACCTAAATGGTTGTTGAGGTGGCACCATATTGAATACAATATCAATTATGTGGTGATGTTGTAGTTGATTTCATGTGGAGGATAATTTCTACCAAGGTGAAAATTTAATTTGGCTCAAATCTTGAAGGGATTAAATTCATTTTAGTCCAAAGTTTAAATTTAATGGTTTTGGATTCGTTAATTAAAATCCAAGGTTTAAATTAAATATTAATATTACAAGAAGAGTTCTAGCTTCATTTTCGAGAAGGGTTTTGGTTCCATTTTTAAAATTTTTGAAATGTAATTTTCTCCTACAAAAAAGTCGGTTTTCAATTTGGGTCCAAAAGATGAATTTCAAAATTCCCTCCAAAATGAATCAACCCTCTCTCAAATAATGTCCTTCCATCATTATAAAAAGGGTCCCACTCTCTTCAACAAATGTATCGACTTGTGTTGATTGTTCTCCGTGAAATTTCCTTTGTGACTAGCGTGAAGATCGAAGGACTCGAAAGGGTCATGGTCTTTCTTTTTTATTTTCTTGGATCGAGATTTCAATTGAATGTTTCTTGTAGGTGTTTACGAGGCATGTAGCAGAGCCAACAAAGGAATTTTAAGCAATTTGTGATATGTTTGAATTTTGAAAAGGAGGAATTGTTGCACCATGAGTCTCTAATAAATTTAGAGCACGTTGAAACAATTTATTGGATTCTTATGGGTTTTATCTACTTGTGATATTCTTGAGGAAACATCTATAGTATTGAAGGATTACTCTTTGTGTCCTTTGTGTTATCCCCAAGGAGCTATAGAAAATTAGATTGGTCTATTGGCACAGTGTGTAATATTTGGTGTATACACACCTCATTTCATCCGTGGAAGGAATACAAACTATTCTTATATCCATAGTTCAGTCTCATCCCAAAGATTAAGGTTCTATAATGATATCATCAATTCATTATTATTTCATCCAGTGCATCAATGACTAGTAGACATAAAATCTTTGAAGTCCGTATGCAAGTTTTTGAGGCTTGGTTCAAGTCTTTCTATGGTGGATATAAGATGTGTCCTTGTTTCATGTTGACCTGGCTATACGACCAAAATCATGTAATCTCTATACAAATCTGGAGTAACAAATTCATTAACTTATTTTATGCCACCTAGAGTAGTTATATTTGGGTTCTAGACAATGAAGACGTTAGGCCATTGACCTAGCTACTTGCATCTCATCTCTTGATTATGAAATTACGAGTGGTACAATTGTGTTGTTTTAAAAAATCGGAACTTACGTTCCTTTTAACTATCGTTTTCTCTATAATTCGCATGGATTTGTGAAGGATTGACTTAGGTTCACAATCTAGCTCATGACTGAATCTTGAATGAGGCAAGAATGCCAGATTTTCTAAAAGGGTGTTAGCATGGAGTCACTATATTGCATGATGATATGAAGCACATTTGACTAATGTGAGGCTTAACTTATGTGACTAGCTTATTTAGCTCTACGAGTTGAGTTTTTGTGGAAGGATGTCATTATATTTTGATTAAACCCCGAACTTGTTTACATTTTTAATTTTGAAGCTTATGATCCGAAGCTCGCAAAAAAAATCTAGAGCATTCCTCCTTTTGTTTATTTACGAAGTTTCATTAAATAAACCATTTCTAAATCACTTAGATTACACATTATGTTGTCTTAAAGCTTTTTTTGAATAAACTTTTGTGATAGAATATATGATAGGATTTCTCACTAAAGCATAGGAACTGAAATTGAAGGCATGATACTTGTCTTGTGTTTGGCATTCTCTTGGCTAAAATTAACATCAAATTTGTGTAGCCTTACATCCGATCAAAACACTGTGAAGTATTCAAAAGAAACAAATACATATATGCTAGTGAAAGAGAAGTTAAGTTGACCTTATTGAACAACAACTCAAATCCATATTATGTTTTGTAACCTTGTAACATTAGTGCAAATTTTGAGATGAAGTACTACATATGAAATGTGCACATTGACACATCAAGTGATAGTAACCCTTGAAGTACTCCTATCTAAGGTGTCACGGAGATTAGGTTTTGATTTGGAAAATGGATTTCTACTAAAATCACTTTCCAAATAATTGAAGTGTGCTAATATCTTCCCCGTTTGTAGCACGCGCGCGCACACACGCACACACAAAGATATATATATATACACACACACACACACACACACACACCCTCATCGAATCAAACTTTTGTATTTACCGGTCTTGTGACCTCGTGGTTGTAGGCATGAAACAGTAATGTCCAATTATGAACATTGGGATTCTAAGGGAGTGGCACTCTTGACCTTACACCTTGAAGATCAATCTCATAACTCGTTTCAACTATTGTATCATCCTTGATGCTTTTGGTAAAGTTATATGTAGTGAATTTGATACAACATTGATATAAAGAAAAAAATGGTTGATGCATTGAATAATTGAGTTGGTGCCCTCACATATTTGGAATTGTCTTGCATCAAGAATATGCTATGGTTGAGAGCTACTTGGGTGCCTTTTGATATGTTGAAGTTGGAAATATTGACAATTGGATATAGTTGAGCAGAACTTGTGAATATGATGGTAGAGATTGTGGGCTCAAAATATATACTCGTATTTTATCTACATGAGGATTGATATAAATGCAATGATCTTATTGGGATGATATTATTGTAAACCTTGTAGCAAAATATGATAGTGACCTTATTATTCTAGTAATACAGATTATGTGCAACAATATATTACAATACACAGTGATCTTAAATAGTACAATTTATGAGTTATTGTAAATGACCTATGATGGAATGACATTGAGATGTAGTTCACGAAACATCATCATTGAGTACCGATGTACAGGTAAGTTGGAAGTGGTTGTAGCAACAATAAAGAGTGGACAAAAATAGTAGCGAGTTGTGGGAGTAGAAACAATGATGGTAGCAATAGCGATGAGCAGAGAATGAACAACGACAATAGTAGTTGTGGCAATAACAACAATCGACGGAAACGAGAGGGTAGAAAATGCAACGATGGTGGTAGCAGTGGACAACAATAGTAGTGGGTGAATTGGTTGTTTGTAAAGGAGGTTGAAGGCTCTTGTAGACCTTGTTTGCAAACATCTCTAGACATTAGGGACTTTTGTACTTCCTTCCATCTCACCTAGTAAATTGTTTTATGTAACCCATACATAATACAAAGCTTGTTGGATGACATATTTTGTGTATTGTTCGATTGATGTGATGTTCATAATTTTGTCTTGATTAATGCTTTGAATGTTTAATTTAATAAACTAACAAATTGTATAAAAACAAGAAATACTAATTCACCCCCCCTCTCAATATTTCCAACAATTGGTATCGAGACGGAGTCCTTCATTTGAAGCTTAACCGCTTGGAGGAAGATTCATGGCATTCAAATAAGTTTTCAATTGAAGATTAGAAGGTTTTTGATTCAGAATAAGATGTTAATTCCCTCAAAGATAAGCTTCAATCGGTGACACTAGACATGGATAGAACCACTAGAATGTACAATATCCTTTATAGAGAACATGAAGACTTGAAGGAAAAAAAAGATGAAGTATTACGATAGTTGGAGACTTGCCTTAACTAATATCATGTTGCTTGAAACTCAAATTAAAAAATCTATAAAGATCATAAAAGACTCGGGAACTTGATGAAGCAAAGAAGAAAACAGATCATCTCAAAAGAATTTTAGAAGAGGAAAAACAAGAAAGAAATCACATTGAAAAGCCATCCCAAGGAAAAGGAAAAAATAAAAGTCAAATAAATGGAACACACAAGATAAAAAGGAAGCATATCACCTCTCTAAAAAGGGAACATGAACGGACCAAAAGGATTGAGGAAGTTGTGAGGACTCATATGAAGTAGAAGGAAGAATATTGCATGAACCATGAGCGAGGAAATTGTCACATTAAGAGAAAAAGTGGACAATCTAAACTAAAAATTGAGGAGTTCATGGGTCTTGGATGACATTATCAATTGCCATAGATCGCCACTTATTAAGACAGGTCTTGGTTATGTTGTTGAATCCTCATGCTCCAAAAAATGAATAAAATACACATGTCAAAAAAATAGAAGTCTCATCCCAATGATGAAGAGTAGTCACATGAAGAATAAACTCATCCCAAAGATGAGGAGAAACCACATATCAAGGAATAAAATAATCCTCATGCCAAAAAATGGAGAGAATCCCAAAGTCAAATTCCTATACAAATCAACCAACACCGAAATCTGGAAGACCAATATCGTGAGAAATAAAGATGACGCTTTCACAATTCCAAATAATTGAAGATTGTTTAGAAATGGAGAACAACAAAGCCTTTGACGAGATACCTTCGGTAAATATTCACCGATACTACCAAGTATGCGGGTACATTTCATGGTTATTGTTACATGTCTTCTAACTATGGACATAGAGCTCGATATTGTAGGGGGACATAGTAGGAGTATTGATAGAAGGTTCATCAAAGCACTAGAAGCATATTTTTCTAGAATACAAGATATAATACAATATGCCTATGCTAGTATAAGCTATAACACCTTTGATCCATTATTCAAACCGGATGTAGAGTGCTACTTATGTCACAATATTGGCCATTTTTCACGTGATTGTAAAAGATGCTTGACATGGACCTCGTAGAACTAGGACGAAAGGACATTCCCCGAGTAGGAAGACAAGACCACTAAGGTCTGCAGCAGAGAAAACATGTTTCACAATGAATTCTCATAGAATTGGTAGATGCACAAAGACAGGGGGGAGCGTATAAGAAATAATATTATCGGGGGAGACTATGTATGCAACAATAAATCATTTTTTTTAGGTGATCCTATGTAATAAAAAAATATGATGTAGAGAGATGGTGAGAGCTTGTTGTCAGGGGGAGCCATATCACTTAGATGTGTTAGCCACCCCCTTGCAATTCATGTCAAAGGGGGAGAGAAACTTGGAAGGAACAAGGGAGAGAGAAAGAAGCATTATGCACCATGCCTTGTTATTCTAGGTGTGTTGACATCAATGACATAGGGGGAGATTTTTTGAGTATGTTGTTATTGATGTCAAAGCGAGAACAGGGTGCGAGGATGTTACGCCGGTGTGGGATGTCGAACGGTTGCGATAGGGTGCAAGAGGTTGGAATTAATTTATTGCCTTGGATGAGACGACTGCATTAGTAAATGTTAGATGATCCAAATATATTAATGTAAAGTTGGGATAAAAAATATTTATTGAATTAGAATATTTAATAAATATTAGAGACAATTAGAAATAGAATATTGTTGGCAAAGATAGGACTCTAGAATAGAGTCGTATCTTAGGCTCTAAAATAGGAATAAAGTTAGTAGATTGGATAGAAGATCATTTATTGTAAATGGACACTTGTTATTTTTTTCAAGTGATCCATAACTAAATCAAGTTAGGACTAGAACTTATAAATAGGTTAGTCTCCTAATTGAAAATTTAGTAGAAGTTTACGTTTGTAAACTCTTGCAACTTTTTATGTAATTTCTTTTCCAATATCAATAAAGATACGTGTATCGAGGACACTGCGATTAGTAAAAACCTAACTTTGGGGTTTGGTTTCCCCGTACGATGGGTACAACCCGCACTTAATGAGGATTTTACAGAAATGGATCATTGATTGCGTCTTGGAGATCCTCGTCAATGGATTCTACTTGTCATGTTGATTTCGGTGGTATACAAAGCATCTTGTGGGACATCACGGTTTGTGAGATATGTCAAGTTAAAGTTAGTAACCCCTACCAATGGTCCCAAACCCTAAGGGTCGTTGAGGTGGTGCCATATTGAATAGAGCATCAATTATGTGATGATGTGTTAATTAATTTCGAGTGGATAATGATTTCTACCAAGATGAAAATTTAATTTGGCTCAAATCTTGGAGGGACTAAATTCATTTTAATCCGAAAGTTTAAATCTAATGGTTTTGGATTCATTCATTAAAGTCCAAAGTTTAAATTAAATATTAATATTTCGAGAAGGGTTATAGCTTCATTTTTTCGAGAAGGGTTTTGGTTCCATTTTCAAATTTTAAAATGTAATTTTCTCCTCCAAAAAATTTGGTTTCAATTTGGGCCCAAAAGATGAATTTCAAAATTCCCTCCAAAAATGAATCAACCCTCTCTCAAATAATGTCCTTCCATCATTATAAAAAGGGTCCTCGTTGGGTGTGGAGCTTGATTATCTTGTTTATTTACCCCCTGTACCTTAATGGGGCGGCAATGTCGCTTGGGGGGTCCCAGGGGCGAGCTGTAACTTTATGGATCCCCCCTCTGGCGGGGGTTTCGGGACGAGTGCCCTCGAAGCTAAAAAAAAATGTAAAATTGCCTTGTAAAAGTATAGTAATTTCTAGTCAATCTAGGCCGTTCATTAGGCGAGATGATCCGCACGGTAGAAGTTATGTTTTGTTTAGGGTTTTTTTGCCCTAAAAGGCAACCTCTCGCATGTATAAGGGTATTATATTGCGGTTGTGTATTGTATGTGTATTCTTAGAGCGAGAAACGAGATAGGGATACCGTGAGAGAGAATAGAGGATATTACGGCGGATCTGTTGTAGGTTGTGTCTCTTTATTTTGCTAGATAATAGAAAGGAAGGATCAGGGTCGTTCGGTGTGAGGTAGCCCAAACTAGGTGAACCATGTATATCCGTGTCTCTCTCGGTTTTATGTGTTTTTTGTGCTTATGTTTTTCCACATATTTTATGTGTTGCATTGCTCTCGTAATATATAATTTTCTAACGGTCCCCACTCTCTTCATCAAATATATCGATGTCTTGAGTGTTCTCCATAAAATTTCCTCTTGTGACTAGCGTAAATATCAAAGGATTGAAAGGGTCATGGCCTTTATTTTTTTATATTTTTAGATCGAGGTTTGATTTAATGTTTCTTGCGATTGTTTCTAAGGCATGTTGCAAGCCAAATAAGGAATTGTAAGAAACTTGTGATATGTTTGAATTCTAAAAAGGATAATTTTTTGCACCATGAGTCTCTAATAAATGGAAAGCACGTTGAAGTAATTTAATGGATTATTTTGGGTTGTATATACTATGGGGTATTTAGGAAACATCTATAATATTGAAGGATTACTCTTTGCGGCCTTTTTGTTATCCCAAGGACCTGTAACAAATTATATTTCTCTGTTGTAACAAAGTGCAATATTTGGTGTATATGCACCTCATTTCATCTGTGGAAGGAATACACACTATTCACATAGCCCTAGTTTAGTCTCATCCCAAATATCAATGTTCTAGAATGATAACATCAATTGATTATTATTACGTACAGAGTGCATCGATGATCGGTAGACATAAAATATGTGAAGTATGTATGCAAGTTTCTAAGGCTTGGTTCAAGTCTTCCCATGGTGCATAGAAGATGTGGCCCTATTTCATGTCGACCTCGCTATAAGACCAACATTATATATCTTATCTATATATGTGTGTGTGTGTGTGGAGTAACACATTCATTGAATTATTTTCCCGACACCTGGAGTAGTTATGTTTGGGTTCCGGATAGCGAAGAAGTTAGGTGATTGACCTAAATACCCGCACCTCATCTCTAGATTATGAATTAAAATGGTATAGATGTAGGCGTTTTAAAACTCATAACTTGTATTCCTTGTAACTTGCTTTTTCTTTGTAATTCACATGGTTTCCTAAGGATTGAATCATGATTGCGAGTCTAGCTCGCATTGAATCTTAAATGAGGCAAGAATGTCATATTTTGTAAAATGGTTTTGGCATGGAGTCACTGTATTGCATGATGATCTGGAGAATATTTGATTGTTGTGAGGTTTGACTTATGTGACTAGTTTTAAGACTTCTCGGGTTTTGATTAGATGTAAGGCTACAGAGATTTAATGTTAATGTTATACAAGAGAATTCCAAACATAAGAGAAGTATCATGCCTTCAATTTCAATTCTTGTGCTTCAAATGGCTAGTCCTCTCATACATAGATTCTATCACAATAATTTAGTCAATAGATCTTTAAGACAACATAATCCGCAATCAAGTTACTTAGAAATGGTTTATTCAAGGAAACTTCATAAATAAAAAAAAGGAGGAATGATCTATATTTTGTTTTTGCAAGTTATAGATCATAAGCTTGAAAAATTTCAAATGTAAACAAGTTCGGGGTTTAATTAAAATATAATGAAAGCCTTCCACAACAACTCAACCACAACAAATCTGAAATAGTTTATTCAGATTTGTTGTGGTTGAGTTGTTGTGGAAAGCTTTCATTATATTTTGATTAAACCCTCGAACTTGTTTACATTTGAATTTTGAAACTTATGATCTATATCTTGAAAAAACAAAATATATATCATTCCTCCTTTTTGTTTATTTATGAAGTTTCCTTGAATAAACCATTTCTAAGTAACTTGATTATAGATTATGTTGTCTTAAAACTCTATTGACTAAATTATTGTGATAAAATCTATATATGAGAGGACCGCTCATTGAAGCATAAGAATTGAAATTGAAAGGCATGATACTTCTCTTATGTTTGGAATTCTCTTGTATAACATTAACATCAATCTTTGTAGCCTTACATCTAATCAAAACCCGAAAGTCTTAAAAAAAACAAATATGCATATGCTTGTGGAAGAGAAATTAAGTTGACCTTATTGAATAGCAACTCGAATACATACTTTGTTTTGTAACCTTGTAGCATCAATAGAAATTTTGAGATGAAGTGCTACATACGAAATATGTACATCGACACATCAAGTGATAGTAACCCTTGAAGTATTCCTATATGAAGTGTTTGGAGCTTAGGTTTGATCTAGAAAAAGGATTTTTATAGAAAACACCTTCAAAATAATTGAAGTGCGCTAAGATCTTCCCTACTTGTATCACACACACACATTCATACCTACAACTATCCAAGTCGACTTTTGTATCTACTAGACTTTGTGGCCTGTGGTTGGAGGCATGAAATAGTAATGTCCAATTCTGAACATTGCAATTCTAAGGGAGTGGCACTCTTGACCTTACACCTTGAATATCAATCTCAAAACTTGTTTCAATTGTTGTATCATCCTTGATGTTTTTGGTACAATGATATGTAGTGACTTTGATAAAATAGTGATATAAAGAAAAAATGGTTGATGCATTAAATAATTGAGATGGTACCCTCACATATTTGGAATTTTCTTGCACTAACATTTTGTTATGGCTAAGATTTGTTTGGGTGTCTTTTGATATGTCGAAGTTTGCAATATTAATAGTTGGGATGATTCACCATTTTTTTGGGTAAAAAAGGTAAAAATAATATAAAATAATAAAACTATTTTTTTCAACTTGTATTTTCAACTTATTTCCCTTAGGTTTTACTCAAATTTCGAGTGGGAGTACTTTTTGGATGAAAAATTTAATTCATCATCCAAGGAGTACCCATGTTGCATACTTTCGATGGACCACGCTACATAGAAATGATAAATACATGAAAAAAATGTGGTTGCAATCACATTTTCATGTATTTATCATTTTTTTCGTGTAGTAGGGTCCATCGAAAGTATGCAACATGGGTACTATTTGGATGAGGAATCAAATTTTGCATCTAATGAGCATTCTCGCTCGAAATTTGAGTAAACGCGTAGGGAGATAAGTTGAAAATACAAGTTGAAAAAGTAGTTTTTTTCTTTTTCCCTCTAAAATTTGATGATGTAATCTAATCTTATTTTGTTATTTCCACTATTATTTTATAATTTCCTCGGGAGGCACATTTTATACCTCAAAATTCTCCCAATGGGTGGTAGCGATGGACAACGGTGAGTAGTGGGTGAATTGTTTGTTTGTAAAGGAGGTTGAAGACTCCTATAGACCTTATCTTCAAACATATTTAGACATTGGGGTGTTATGTACTTCCTTCCAGCTGCGCACTGTGAAATTGTTGTATGTATCCCATACATAATACAAATATTATTGGACGACATATTATGTGTATTTTTTCGATCGATGTGATGTTCATAATTATGTCTTGATTAATGCTCTAAATGTTTAATTTAATAAACTAACCAATTGTGTAAGAATAAGAAACATTGATTCACCACAAGTATTTCTTACAAATGATAAATCCTAGATATGTAATACATTCATCAAAGGACCCTCTTTCAAAGGGTATGATTGGGTTTAAATAAGCTTGTGGGGTTCATCTAGAGACAAGTAATAGACAATCGATTTAGATATATTAACTTTCACTTTAATACCCATTATAGTATAGATTGATAATGATCAAAAAAAATTCCTTAATCCCTAATCAATGGCATAGAAAAAGAGTAAGGTATCATCCACAAATAAAATATGGGTAGTATAAATGTGCCTACAAACCTAGAACCCTTAAATAACTCCTTAGGATTTGGCATCCAATAGCTATCTACTTAATCCTTTCGCCACCAATAGGAATAGGTAAGGAAATAAAGTACATCTTTACCTTAAACCACATGAAGTCTTGAAAAAGGGGAAATCCAAACCATTGATTATATTTTCCATTTTCACAAAAGGAAAAAAAACTCATCATTCATTTGACAATTCTTAAAGACAAGTTAATATGTGTAGAAAGTTCCAAGACACTAGGTCATACAATGAAGAGGTCAAGCTTCATAATAAAATATGGGGAGGGATACACTTTAATGCTATGTAGATCCTCTTAATTAGCTCCAATAGCTTCATGAATATTCCTTCCCTCCAAGAAAAAAAAATATTTAGCCGAAATGTCCCTTGAATGGAAGGGCTTGATTTGAGAAGCTATGACTTTTGAAATTATTTTATATACCATGTTGTGTAAAGCGACATGAGTCTAAAATCATTATAATTGTAAGGATTATCCGTCTTTGGGATCAAGGATACCAATGTGGAATTGATATTCCCCAAAACTTTAACGTTTCCATGAACTTCCCCTACCACCTTATTGAAGATCAATCACTAATATATCAAATAAACCGGTGGAAGAAATTTTCGTTCCATGCATTAGGCCATGTTGATGGCAAAAAAATGACCTCCTCAACACTTGGGAAGATTGCACTGATCATAGTCCCAAATCATACTCTTATCCATTTGTAATGATGGCTACAGGTCGGCTCTATTGGGTCCAATTACCCCTTCACTTTTCATGTTGACTTGTGATATCTCTAGTTTACAATCAACAAGAATAGGAAATCAAACTTACCCTCTTGTTGCATGCCTACAAGAAACTAGTTTTTTAAGTCTGAATTAAGGGATCAACTATCCCACGCTCTAAAGTTGCTCCTTCATAAGGAGACTTCTAAAATTCTTTTTAAAATTAAAATGAAAATTAATCTAGAATGCAAGCAAAAAAAGGAAATATAACATGCCCCTATCTTAATTAGAATTAGATATAGATATGATCCAAATAAAGATCAAAGTGATTTAAAATAATAATGGGTATTTAACATGTTTTTTTATGTGATGAATATCGAGACGATTGAAGAAGTTCGACGTGATCGATATAGTTATTGCAATACATGCTTTGTTTGGATATATAAAACCAAAAAAAATGTCTCATCAAAAAGTAGAAATAGTTCATACAATTTAATGTGGATTTTTTTTTGAGTAAATAGTTACTCAGATTTTTTTTTAAAATGCAAGAGAAAATGGGAAAATCAATAACAGATCAATGTCATTACAAGATCGGATAATTGATCCGATAAACAATCATTTTCATATCTAACAAAAGTGCACAATATGAAACAATTTACATAGATTTGTCATTGAAAATAATTATATTTGCATTAGCAAATAAAAGTACTTGCAAATACAATCAATAAGCATGATTTTATTTCTCTGTTTTCAATGAATATCTAGTACATTATTTCCAAAATCATGGCTTTGCTATTGGAGAAAAGAGTTGTAGATAGTGTAAGCTTGATCTCATATACAAGCATTGGTTTTTTAAAAGAAAACCACCAAATAACTCGGATCCGAGTTTTCCTCTTCATCTACGACTAAATTTCCCTTTACAAAAGTGCAAAGAGCTTCAAAGTTGTAGAAAAGAGGAACCCTTTCCTCATTCTCAAAACAAAAAGTTATAATTTACAAAAAATCGCAAAAAATGGAGAGCATGTTGCAAATAGTTTGATCCATCAAATTTAGAGTTTCAAATCCTCATTTTCTCTTTTTGTTGGTTCAATCCTATTGCTCCAAATCTCTTTGCCTCATCCTCTTCAACAAATCTCCTAAAAAAAATAATAAAAAATGAAATTGAAACCAATTAAAATTGTTCATCAAAATAAAAATACCAAAATTGGGAAAATAAACTCTACCAACTAAAATCTAATTAAATCAATAAAATAAAATGAAATGTGTGCTTCCCCATGATCTTTGTCTAAAAACCTCTTTGACCTGGGAAGGTTGTATTCAAACTAATTTGCAACCACAAGAGATTTTTGGCAAAGAAAATGCTCCAAAATAGATTTTTTGTTACAATTTTACCGTAGCCTCAACTTTTGCTAGATTTTAGGCATAGCAAATGTTCATATTTGGTTGATTTAATGCCTTGAGATTTTTTTTCATGATTTTAGTTTTCCAATCTTAAGCCTCATTTTCGTTTGAATAAATCTTAAGTTAGAGCTTTCTAAAATCAAGGTATTAATCTTGACAAAGTGCTAAAAAAAATGCACTAATTAGCAAAATTTCTAGACAATTTATTAATATTATATAAAAAGTGTGATTTTAATAAGAAATTTTTATTACGTAGGTACAAAAAGTTTCATTTTATATAATTAAGATTTAAGATAATAAAATAAAATTAACTAGCATTTTTCCCCCTTAAGGGTTCCAAAGGTACACCGAAGGAGTGTTCTTTGTGTCAACTCTTGTGCATATTAAAGGGTTCGGTCTCTTTTGATTTTAGATCAACGAAGACCCGCAGGCACAAACAAGCTCGATGTTTAAACCAAAAAGATGCCCTTCTAGTTGACCTCGTCGTGCGTGTTTTGACCGAGATCAACGATTGACATTTTCTGCGGGGGCAGAAGGTCGATGAACAAACCGTACCCCAAGGTCCCTTTGCAGTGACGCAAGCGAAACAGTCCCAGTGCGACGTGTTAAATTCAAATTGGGTAAAGGAACGACGAAATTCAAGTTCACTGATTAGCTGCAGTGAACAGTGCAAAGGTACACCGAAAAAATACAAGATTTGGGAAAATCATTTATTTATTTGTTGTACACCTAAAAAGAAAAAATAATTTTATTTTAATATTAAAATTTTGAAAAATATTTAATATTTTTTAATAAAAGTAAAATTAAAAAAAAAAAAATCTTAATAAAAGAAAAAAAATTCAATTAATGGAGAGATTAATGCAGTGTTGCAATGCTAGATATTGGAGATACTGTAATTCAGAGAAAGAATTGGCAGTCGGGTCAGATTCGTGCAGGTAGATAGATGTAAATGTCTTCAACTTTTGAGTTCCTGATGAAGAGAAAAACCCACTACAAGCAGTTTCGCCTTTCATTTTCCCGAAATGAATCTGCAAACTCAATCTGTATCAAATTGCAGACTCAATGCATTTTGATCAAGGATTAGAAGCCTTGTGGAATATGAAAGTCGACTTTTTTAAAACAATGCTTTAAAACCCTTGTAACGATATTACAAACCCCTTGAATTAGGAAATCGCCCTTGGATTCATGTCAATGCCTTTCGATCTTCAACATATAATGCATAATATGCCTGTTAATAGTTCAACTCTTGGATTTTTTTATATCCGACTTTCAGAACCATACACAATGTTTAAAATGCAATGTTTGTAAGTGTGTTCAATTAACAACTAAAACTTCGCTCGTCCCACAAACATTAACACTTTTATTGGTACTAACTCATCATAAAAACCTCACAATTCTCAATAAATAAATAAATAATTTATAACAATCACCCATCTTAAATAACATAAAAAGCATATCATTCGGAATTAAAATTTAATTTAAATAATATAATTTTAACGTAAATGCAATTTAATAAAATTAATTATTTGAAAATTAATTCTAACCTACATTCCAAAGTCTTGAAGTGATAGCAATATTCTCCGTTAAACATAGTTATCTACCTTTTGAATTATATATGTATATATATACATTTCAATGACACAATATATATATATATATATTTTGGATTATATACATTTTGGATATATATGTACATCTTAATCACACAACTTGCATATATATCCTAAGTTTGCAATTTTAATTTCTTGATTTTCCATTTACGGTTTAAAAACACTCTTTTTCATGACATAAGCCAACAATGCCTTTACATTAATGTTCATATTTTACTTCATAGCAATTGACATGTATATTTTTAATTTTAGACTTGCTTCCATAGTGGGCGAACGCAATCGCTTTTATACTGGGCCAACTCAACATCAATATGATAGAGTACTATCTTGTCAATATGATAGAGTACTATCTTGTTTGTTAGATACATTCATGTCTCTCATTTTTAAATTGAACTCAAAGATTTAAGGTATTTGTATATATTTTACATTCGTTTAAATAAATATTTTGTTGACCTACTTTATTAAACCTACGTAAAGTTATAATTAAATATTTTTACAAAATTTAAAACTAAAATTCTGAAAATTTAAAATAAATTAAATTGTATTTCATTAATAAAATTTACACAATGACAAAGATATCTCATTCTCCAACTATATTATTAAAGAGTATTCAAGAAGTTCAACCATACTATTGAAGAGCATATTCAAAAAGTTCAAAAGGTATGTTTAAGAGATTCAAATATAATGGTTATCTAAAGATTACGTTATCTTTCACGCAACTCCTTAGCACGGATACCGTCGATTTCCCAAGAGCTCAACCAGATGGGCCTTGCGTAATTTCTCTCACCGGATTTTAACACATATGGGCTACGCGAAATAAGCAATATCATCTCCGGGATGTGGCAAGATGTTATTGGATCGCGCTCATAAAAGGCAAGCCGCCTTTATGCCAAACGTCGCGCGACTCTGGTGGTTTAGTCCTGCAAAACCACTCAACTTAAAACGTGGTTTCAGAATGCCCAATTCAAATCTGTGAACTCTGATTATATTGAATTGGACTCTATCAAACAGAGATCTGTTGCGCAATCGCAGTTCTCAATTCTACATAAAGGAATGATCCATCGAGGGGTACGTGAGATTGGCAAAAGGGTCAATTGGAAGGCCTCTCCCGTTCATTCAAAATTTCTTCATCAAACTTGCTGCCATATATCAATTGCTTGTCGTCTAAGTCAATATCTTCTCTCGACCTTCCTGGGTTCACATCGCAACCATATCACGGGGGAAAAAAAAGATATCCGGTGGATCCCAAAAGCCATACCAGGGCAAGTCGACTTCATGGATTTTGAAATGCCTCCTTCGGCTCCAAGCTTTGGGGAGCTAGTCATATCATGTAACTAGATTTTACCTTTTTTATTGGGACAGAAAAATTGTTGGCCAGGCAGGTGGTGCAGGTGGTGCTGCAGGTGAAAAGCCTGGTGGTGGAAGGAAATTACAAAGCGGTCCGGGGAAAGAAATGAAAGGCCAGAGTCTCATCGATTCTCCCTACACAGTTAAACGCGTTCAATGGTTAATAGTCAACGAATTAGGCATTGTGGCTTCCACATGAGATTCAATATCGATTCACACTAAATGTATACACTGAGAGATCATATGTTCAACGATGCCACCATCGTTCCCTTAAAATTCAACTCTGTTAAAATGGAAATTGACAGTGACAGTGAGGGCATGAGCATACTACACCAGAACCTCACTTCTGCTAGCAATGCACTGCAGGGTCTTCTTAGAAAATTGGGCGCAGGTCTCAGTGATCTCTTGCCCTCATCTGTGTCATCTTCGCACCAGAGCAGCTGATTGAAGAGAATTCTGTCAAGGCTTCGGGCCGATGGGGAAGAAGGCCGGCAAACCGGATTGAGGCTTGTTGTGTTCGGGTATTTTGGGCATTTCCTGCAAGCAATTTTCTAAAAAACCAACGATCTCAGGCAGCCATGGATTCCCTTTACTGGCAAGGCAGGGGGCTTTGAGCGCACAACCGAAGTCATGAGCTCCTGCAATGATCTACTTCTTGGCGTCGATGGTTACAAAGCGTACAACAAATCATGACGTAGCACGACATTGTTCAAATTCTGTCAAAACGATGAATCTGTACAGTGGCGCTACGAAAAGCTCCACAATAGATAACAACCTTCTAATTAATATTTAAACTAAAAAACATATATATATATATATACAAAGTAAACAAAACATATTTTAAATTAAATAAAATTAAAAATAAATAAAATTTAATAAAACAAATCATAATCGTACAAAAATTCATTAGTTCACGGGAGGACAAAGAGGAATACTTTCTGGAGGTATAAGTGGGAAAATGAAAAGTAAAGGAGGAGAAGTAGAGGTGTGAGGGAGTGGAGGTGGGGACCATCGTGGGACCCTCTCTTCATTTTTTTCAATCTACTTATCACAAATGCCTTTCTACTATGTTATATTCTATGGCTCTTCCCACTCGCCACTCCTCTTACGTCATGTAGGGGATGGGCTTAGAGGTAATGAAATGTTTATAACTGAATCTCCTAGGATGAACACAATGAGATGATATCATATTGTTTATAATGCACCCGAAATCTCACAATACTTAAATACAATGAGATGATATCATACATTTTGTTATTATTATTATTTAATTACGTATGTTATATTGTAGGGTTTATGTTTGTGGCATGGTTCAGACTGCTGTTTCTACGTAATTTAAAGTCATTAGAACGCCCGATTCTATACGTGTTTTTAGTAATGGAATTTTAAAACCAAGGAAAGGGGGTAAAGGCAATCTCTTAATGTTCCCATAATGCAACAATAGGAATATGCGAGACGACCACATCCACTCCGCATCGGATATATCACAACACATCTTCGTTATTTGAAGAATATTTATCAACCCGAACAAGTTTATCAGACTTCACCAAGCCAGTAAAACTTTTACAAGATAAAGTTACGAATAAGTCACCCAGAGAAAAGCTTCAAAAATCTATCTCTTTCTTCAGATCCAGTAATATTTCATGAGAATCGCCTTTACTTTCTTTCTTTTTAATAGCACTCCCGAAAGTAATCAGACGAATGAGAACAATAATAATGGGCTAAAAATGACTAAGTCTAAATTCCCCGACCTCGGCCAACCGACTAGGCTGGGGTACCGTAACCAACATAGAGTATGTGGTGTGGGCCCAATAACATTTGGGAAATAGTGTGGGATCCACATACATTATATTTGTGTGGAATGCCCTGTGAATAAGTAAAGTGTAAATGGGAGTAGATGGCCACGCTGTTTATTAAGTGTTGTTGTCACGTAGCCAAGACTATCGGTGGAGATAGTAGGGAAGTATTAGACTACTTCTACCATATGGTAAATGGTATATAATGGCACATAATTTTAAGTGGTGTAGAACCATCAAAGATTTAACCGTTAAAGAAGGGGCCTTAAAGGATTAGTCAAAGGTGGGTTGGCAGTGAGCACGTAGTCATCCACCAAAGTATCAATATAAACCACATCATTAACACCGAGGCCAAACATGGATTCCAACACTATATGGTGATCTAAATCATGAGTGTCGACGTATAATATATTGTGGTAGGAGAAATAATTCCACCTCATTCTCAGAAGTAAACCTTGAAGATTACGAACGTCGACATTATACTCTGACTTAGGTGATAGTAAATAAGGCACGTACTGAAGAAAGTAAACACCTTAAGGCCAAACTACTAACTGTAATTCAAAGAGCCTCGCTATAGAAACATCGTAAAAGGTATCACACACACAAACATAATACAAAGAAGCCGGTGGTGGAACAATTATATTAGCTACTCCGCTTCCTAACCATTTTAGGTGAAAAATCGGCACAAGTGCCTCTCCACAAGCTGGAACACCTACGAGAGGATTGTGGGCGATGAATAATATGCGTATCCTGTATAGAGAAGACGAACCTAACCCTAACCTATGTATTATCCCCTATAAATAAAGCCCACAGTGAAACACCACATACAATAACAAGTCCCAAGGACAAGCCACGTGGCAAACCAACAAATCAAGGGTAGGAAACTTAACCCCAAAAGGATCCAAGACCAAATGCCATTGAGAGTTACCTCCCAAGTGGTCCCCAGTGATAAACATTGTTTATATATGTTGAGCAAGGTCCCTTAGGACCATTATTTTGGGGAAAAATATTAGTATTTTGTTAGTTTTGAACATCCATGTTACACACAAAGAAGAGTTATGACTTTGTCAAAGTCCTTTCATGTGTTGTAATTGGTCATGGTAAAATTGGGTCAAACCATGACTTGAGGACCATATTATGAGCTGAAGAAAAGGTAAGCAAATGTTGGCATGTGTTTATTCTTTCCACGCACTAGCCCATGTGCCTACAGCAGGGGGGTGGGTGCAGCTCCCTCTTGTCTGTCCGCGCCATCGGCTAAAAATTCTTTTGGAAGTGCGTCCACCTATGCACACCCACCCATGTTTTGTGTGTGATTTTCTGTAAATGGAGATGCCTTATCTATATGAGGAAGGTCCCGGCACGTAAACAAGAATAGCAGCCAAGTAGACGAACGAGAGAGATCTAAATCGGAAAGTTTGTAAAGGTGTAATGAAATGGAAAGGAAGGGGCACTACAAAAGGAATGCATCTAAAGCTCCGAGAAAGGAAAGTGGATCCATGAAGCTCCTTCCGCAGTAGGCAAACCAATTCCTGATGAAGGTGGGGATGCGTATTTGGCTTCTTCTTCAAATACATGTGGATCATGAGTCATGGTTGATTGACTTAGGTGCACCTCACTTCACTCCCATAGGGAGTAGTTCTACAGTATGAGAAATATGATGGTGGTGAGGTTCTGTATTGATGTAGGGAAGGCCAGATCATTTGGACGTGGGAAAGGTCAAGTCGAAGTCATAAGGTGTGGGAGTGATTGGGAACACTTCTGCAGTTCTGACATCTACATTGGCCGTAACTGATTGGTTAAAGATGGATGATGCAGTGTAAAACAAAGACTGAAAGATTCCTGTGAAGATGTCTGGGAGCACTAGTATTAATGCTGGGAGTTTGGATTGGAACTCTCGTACGGGGCTACAAGGTAGCAATCGTAAGTATCGATGGGTGTACCTGGGCCCGTTGTTCCCCAAAGTGGCACGAAAAAAAGTCTAGTCGTCTCTCGGGAGAAACATCATGTTATGGCATCAAAGGCTTGGCATATTGGAGAGAAGGGGCCTGATACCGTATAGAGATGGTATGGTAGAGAAGTACATGGTCTAATTTTCTCTGATTTCACTTCAGAACATTGTGTATATGGGAAGGACCCGTGAGTTTTTCCTTCGGTGCTAAGAGGGCAAACAAGATATTAGAACTTGTGCACAAGTGATGTGTTTGGGCCTCGTAGTTTGGCCCATCACTGGGAAAGTCTCGTGGTACTATGTTTCATTCATGGTATTATCTTTAAGGAATACATGGATATATTTTGAGAATAAATCTGAAGTCTGACAAATTTAAATAATTTAAGGCTCGGTGGAAAACCGACAGAAGAAGATAAAGGCATTGAGGACAGATAATGGTGGGGGAGTTCTCGCAAGAAGGAATTTGAAGAGCAGGTAAGAAGCGTGGTATAGCATCAGCAGAAGACTACTCCATACACACTCAGCAAAATGGAGTTGCAGTAGAAGAATGTGACCAGAACACTGATGGAAAAGGGCAAGAAGCATGTTAGTGGAAATGTTAGACAAGAATTTCGGGGCGTGAGGCAGCTGGAGACCGCATACACTGGAGCACAGATCACCTTCATCAAGTGTTGCTGGAGGATAAGACCCCACAAGAGGTATGGAATGGTAAGAAACCTTCTATTTCACATCTAAGGGTATTTGGATATGCATATGTACATGTTCCAAAGGAGAAAAGGACCAAGTTGGATAATAACCAAAGGTGCATCTTCATTGGGTATAAGGATGGTTGCTGTTAAAAGATTTGGAACCTAAATGTATGAAGGTTGTGTACAGCCAAGATGTGGTGTTTAGAGAAGTGAAATATTTTGTTAAACATGAAGTCCTACCAAAGGAACTCCGAGAAGATAGAGTTTGAGCGAAGGAGGATGAATCATACTTACAACAGACAAGACTCGAAGATGAAGAGCCACAACCAGCCTTTGGTGAAGACTGGCTTTCAGAAAGAAGGAAACAAAGGTATAGTCCATCTGGTTTGCTCAAAGTTTTGACTAATGCCAAATCGATGATGAACCTGTAATGTCGGGAGGCAGAGATTCAGAGGAGGAAAACTCGAAGGAGGCCAGAAGGATGAAAATGGTATCCTTGCACAAAAACAATGCATGGATCCTGTGAGCTTCCTAATGAAGGAAGCCCATTTGGGAGAAAAGGTGTTTAATGAAGAAGATGACAGAAGGCAAGGTGGAGAAATACAAAGTTCTACAGAAGTGAAAGGTTATTCTGTGTGCCGGGAATTGATCGGGTGATATTTTTCTCCGTTACAAAGTTACTCTTATTAATTATTTTATCTCATGTCACGCATTTTATTTTGAGATAGAAACAGATGGATGTGAAGACGCATATTTCTCACGGGATCTGTGGAGAGGAGATCTACATGAAGCTAACCCAATGCTTTATGGTGAAGGGTGCATAACTGTATGCAGGTTGAAGAAGTCTTCAGATGGGTTAGCAAATAAATACCAAGACAAATGAAATTTACATTCTATATATCAGACTGGCTTCACAAGAAGCAAGAAGATCACTCGTTTATTTTAAATTAACTCGTGACCATGTTATTTATTTGGTCTGTATGGATGATATGTTGTTGATTGGAAATGACAAAAAGAAATTATCCAAGATTTGAAGACCCAATCGTTTCTCCAAATTCGACATGAAGGATTCGTACAAACTACATTTTGGGCATGGAAATTAAGAGGGATCAGAAAAGAGGATGCTCAAGTTAAATCCAGAGGAAGTATTGAGACTATAATGTTGTAGGTTCAATATGAGATAGTAAAACCATGAGTGTTTCTGTCTCAATAGGTGGAAATTGGTTCAGTCAATGTTGTCCCAAGACACAAGAAGAGGAGGATATGTCCCGTGTTCCATATGCAGCAGGTGGCAGCATGGATGTATGCAATGGTCTCAGATTTAGACCGTGACATTGTGACATGCAAAGGGGGAGTATTGGAGTGTGCTTATGTCAAACCTAGGGAAGGAGTATTGGACAACAGTGTTAGTTGGGTTTCTATTATTTACGTGGCACTAGTGATTATGGCTTGTGCTACCATGGAAGACTGTGGATTGTAAAGAATGCTGGGGCCTGTGGCTTGTGGATGACTGGTCAGAGATCCGACCAAAGAAGACTGCCACTGGGTATGTGTTTAGCCTATTTGAGGCCCGGCCATTGATGAGTAAAAGACAAACGTAGTGGCTCTTTCAACTACAGAGGCAGACACATAGCAACCACTCATGCAAGTAAGGAATCAGCTTTGGCTATGTAGATTGTGTTCAAATATGAAGGGTACAACAAGCTATAAGGGACAGATCAGGATAGCCAAAGTGCAATTTTTCAAGAACCTCGCTATCATTCAAAGACAAAGCATTGATGTTCAATACTGTTAGAGATATGGTTGAGGCCAAAAGGGTGTTGCCGGTAAAGGTGGACACTTTGAAGAATGTTGCAGATGCATTTCATGAAGTCCTGAGAACTCGTTCTTTGTGTAGAGAAACAATGGTGTTGAAGATTGGCTGCACGGACTAAATCCTCTGTGGTCTCCAGGAAAGAAAAACAACAAGTGGGAATGCTGGGTATGTGTTATATTCTTTTCCACGACTAGTCCACGCTGGCCAGACAAGCAGTGGGCCACGTATAGGGGTCGCAGGGGCTATGAAATTTGTTTGTGGTCCGAGGCGGGCCTCATAAATTTTTGGCAGTGGCCCTACCATATGGACCCACCGATGTTTTGTATGAGCGAGGCCACATGGTTTTGGTACGATGGTTTTCGACCCTCGGTATTTTGTAGATCCCACAAGGAACTACCAAGTATGTTCTAACTGTGGTTAATGGATTGTGGTTTATGCATGCTTCCTAAACATGTATATATGTGTTGTAACACTAAAATGAATATAATGAAAATCAAGTCACGCCCCAATTTGTATCCTTGTGGGAAAATCTTCTGTTTATCCTGCTTTATGTTTTATGCTCTCACATTGTTTATTTTCGTTATAAGATCTGTGTAGATAATTTGCTCAGTGTTAAAACCTATAATAAATAGAAGTATAGAATGAGCGATAAGTTTATCAGAAGTTAATATGGACCATTGATGATGTTATGGTCCTGGATTTGGTATTTGGGCAGACTGTAAACGATAGGGCAACATCAAACCAAATTTCTTTGGAGTCCTAGGACCTGGTCTCTCACAGACCTATATATTTCTTATACAAGGATGAACTTTGTTCACTTTGGATGATTGATTTTAGGTTGGTTGTTATGTGTAATTTGTTTGTTTGTTTTGGGTTGGGATAATATGATCAAGTAGGATAGGTGGAAATGAGAGATTATCAAATCAATAGGGCTATGGGGTCAAATGAAGTCAAGGGTGTCTAAATGATGAAATCGAGTGTATTGTAGGGCCAATTTAGCAACGTTAATGGATCCTTTGGGTGATGTATGAGGTGTAATGAACATCAAGTTTGGAAAAAAACTAAGAGGTCTTAAACATATATAGTATGAAGTAATAACTCATGAGGTAAGGCAAACCATTAATCTCTATGAACAATACTCAAACTGATAAACATGTAAGATGAACATTCTGGTGAAACATAGAAGCATTAGAACTCCTAACTTTAGAAATTCACCTTCAGCTTTTCGGAAAAACACATAAGATAAACAAACAACTCAATTTATGGAGAGGGAACTCCTCAACATCATGTACCAAGTTATTGGGAACTCTGAAATAAGTTGGTAAGCATGGGCAAAGGGCAAGATTGAAACGAGACCTCTTTGTCTTAACCTAATCAATCAATATTCCATAGAAAAGCTTCAAAATAGGTTTTGAAAACTTTAAATAAGCAGGGCATACCATGAAACATATTTATAAGCTAGCATACTAACCATTCATGAAACAAAAACAAGTTTTAGTGGGCCTAAGGAGCAGTCAAGAATTCCCTACGATGACTAAAAGAGGAAAACATCAAGGCTATAACAAACAGGAGGTTTGAGGTGCTTCCATGAACATGTCTCAACCTATATTTTTATGATCTATAGCAACCGGGAAGAATGAAAAAGAAATGAGAACAAGAAAACATCACCATTCACCAAGATATGGAATCTTCCAAAGATGCTTCTCCATCATCAAGCCAAACAAGCCATTCATTCACTTCATAAAACCAATATCTTCTCTAAGCTCATACAACCATCTATTTCTCTTAAACACATCAAGTCCCAACTGTTTACAATGAATCCTCATGCCTTATATAAAATCCAAGGAAGAGGAGAGCCATAGAGAGTAACTAGAAGCCTATTGGCCCAAAATAAATATCCTAAGTTGTCCTTAAGGCTTTGCAAAGCCCAAGGCACAAAAATATCTAGATAAATATCTTTTCCGACTATAAATGGAAATAAAATTGACTTTTAGGCCTGACATGACTAAGAAAACTTGCCAAAGGCACATTCTACCCAGTCACACATAGGAGCGCAGCACATTGTGTCAAAATTTTAAAACTTTCCAAATGCACATTTTTCCCAGTCACACATAGGAGCGCAGCACACTGTGTCAAAATTTGAAAATTTGCCAGGAGCGGAGCACAGAAATAGGCCTTTTTGCAACAATTTTTTGGAGGACTTCCCGATGTCCAAAAAGGCTCTGAGATGGCTCGTTTGAAAGCCCTTGAAGTATAATTTCTAGATATACCTTTATTTTTTCAATATGACCTCTAAACGTTTCCCAAAAGGTGGAAAAAACCAAGACTTCTAGGAGCGCAACACATGCTCAGAAAAGTGGGCAGAAAGGTGAAAAAATCAGTGTTTTGGACCCTTTTGAGGGGTCAAAACAACTCTAATTAAGATGAAATTTGGTGATAATACACTTCTAATGATGGGGAATGAAAAAATTTAAGCTTATCCTCCTCAATATGCCCTGAGAAAAAGTGCAACACAAGGTGTGCTACGCTCCTAGGCTCAAAATTTGCAAAAAACAAAAACTTGTTCAATTGTTGTCAAAATTGGTAGGTAGGTTCCTCATGGGTCCTTGGAGACCTATAGGGAAACTTGGGCCAAAATTCCAAACCTAGCCTACTATTTTTCATCATTTGGTGCCCGGCCCTCATTTTGGGAAGTTTTGAGCTTTTTCCTTGCAAAGTGATCTCTCTGTTTATACTACTCAGTAATTCTCCTTTGCAATCTCAAATATTTGTTGGCCTTCTCTAGTTTGGTATCCAAATGTATGTTGGCTCTCTCAAGGCATGATTCCCTGTTATGCTCAATTTCCATGGCAAGGATTTCGGTGAGGGGAAATTGTTGTGCTTGGGTTGATTCTTCCTCTCTCTGGTTTTCCAATGCTTTCCTAAGACCCATAGTCGTAGGTCTCTTTCTAGTCTAGCCTTTTTCACCTCTATCTTCCTCATAAGCACTGATGTATTCCTTCAACTACACTTGTGACCTTTGAGCCTCTTTATGATATTTGAGCACCCTTGTTTCATTGACGGCTAGTTGGCCACTCATTTTCTTGTTCTGCATCTATAAAAAGTGAATGAGATCCTTATAACTTTCTAAATCAAATTCCAAGTCTTTGATCTATGCATTCTGGTCTTGTAGAAGACAGTTTAATCTTCTTGTCTCATTTTCCTCATCACTGTCTATGTGAATGAACTCAAATTTTATTTCTTCTTCATGATTGTCCTCTTCCTCTTTCACTTTTTGTTTACCTTTGTCTTTTATTAGAGTTGAGGAGGAGTTCATGGCCCCTTGCCCTTTGGAGGCAGCAAACACATGCCTCTCTCCTCTTTGATAGGTAATGGTGAAAGGTGCAACAACTTTCACTTTCAAAGCTTTATCACTAGTGACCTTAGGACTGTTTTGATCTGCATGGATGATATCTGTGTGTGCATATTCCTTAACTTGCTCTTGGTTTCCCTTTTGATCAGCACCCTCACTATGTTTTATTCCATTATCACTGTCAAGATCATTAGGACTGTCCTCCTCTATTTTTGTAATGTTAGAGGTGCCTTGATATTTGTTTGGCACATCTTCATTTTCATGACTGTCCTCTTCATCATCTTTTAACCCACTGTATTCATTGTCAATTTGATCCTTTGTATTACTGTTTGCATCCTTTGTAGGGTCACTGTCTTGGGTACCTTCATTAGTTTTCCCATCACTATAAGGGTCCTTTCTTTCTTCACCAGATGGGTTCCTTTGGATGATTTTTCCTTCACGGCCCTGCTCATTATCTTCATTAGTTGGCCCTTTGTCATCATTTTCTTACCTATGGAAGACAACTTCAAACTTTTTTCCTTGGTTGTCTTTTCCATTCTTGTCACTGTCATTTTTGTTTTCTCTCCATTTCTTTCTGTTTCGCTTCCCACCAGCTCTCATGTATTTTTGTCATTGTTCTCCACTGCGTTAATCTAACTTTTGGCTCTTTTTCTCATTATGGGGGCTCACTAGTTTCAACTTTGTTTTATTATTTATCAACACACTCATATTTTTCATTGCCTTTATTAATTTCTTCTCACACTTCCCTCTTCATACCTTTCCTCTTTCACTTTTTCTTCATTTTTATCATCATTTTCCTCACTATTTTCTTCTATCATCGCTTTCGTGGCTATCATTTATTCATGTCATAACCATTTCTTGTTGGCCATAAATGCCATTTTGATTTCTTAGGAGAATGTGAATGAGGAAGGTTTATTTGAGGTGATGATTCATGTGAAGAAGATGAACCAAGGTTAGTGGAAGGTGATGGAGGTGTGTGAGGAGGATTTTGAGATGATGATGGCAGACTTTGCAAAGGAGTGGGCCGTGGAGTTGTGAAATCATCGTGGGCGATGAAAACCTCCCAGGGGATGCCTTATTGTTCTAGTTGGTGTGAGACAATCACTTTGATGAGGGAATGATGAAAAAGGCTTGAAATTTGTTGGGATGGAGGCCTTTTCTGCATGATGGAAGACATTTTCTCAATACTTTTGCAAAGATACTAGGGCATGTGTAGCAGCTTGGTTTTGGTGAAGTGCATGAGGAGCCTTATGTGGTATGAATAGACTCTCATGAACCTACCCTCATAAGTGAATTATTTCATGATGATCTTCATTAGGAGAGCATATCTCTCCAATAGATGAGAGAAGGGGAACATAGTTTTACAGTCAGCTTGACAACTCAGTTTCAAGAATGGGCGATAGTGGCTTAGGTCTAGATACTTTTGTTTGAACCACCTTTCTCCTATGCAAGGCATTCCAGTGGCCCTAGATATGGCATAGACGGTTAACTCAAATTTTACTCCGGCTAGGTGTACTTGATTCTTATGAAGGTTTAGGGAAAAGAGCTTGGTCAACTGAGGGTGAATCTGGAGCTTTTGTACCTTTTTACAAAATTCATAGTAGCCCAACTCTTGAAAATAGGCCAAAATAGCAGGGGAGGTTATCCACTCTTCAGTGTTTATAGGTTCAAACCTATTTGGAATCCCTCCCTTCCTTTTCTGCTTTTTAGGCCTTTGAGTCGCCTCATCTATGTCAACATTCTCTTCTTCAAACATTTTTTTCTTTCTTTACCCCTGCCTCAAGATCCTTAAAGAGAAATGGTACTGCTAGTGAAATGATGTGGAAAGGGAATAAAGGAGATGGTGATTTCTCTGACTAGGTCAAGGCATAGCAGTGTGTATGTCAAGTGTTATCTTTTAGGATTTCACTGTCTTCTCTAACACCAATTCTCAATTTTATTAGTGGCTTTATCTATAGAAAGCCATGCATATGCAAGAAAAGTTTAAAATACCTCTTGAAGCGCCTCCACAGTAGAAGAAAAAGCTTAAAAAAACCTTGTGGGTAGAGTCGGGTCACTCTTGAACGTGAATTTAAGATGCAAAACAAGGCAGGAGCAAGATACTTCTAGCAAAAACAAGTCACCCCTAATGTGCTTTTTGTGCTGAAGCGCGGGGTAGGAGTGCAGCACAAGACGGGCGCCTCTGTCATCCTTGTAACATCGTGTCATGCGTAGGTTTGAGAGTGGCAGAGCGTAACACGGTGTCGGTAGCTCAAGTCACACCTCAGACTGTTCTCATGGAGGTCCACTGTTGATTTAACAGTGTGAGTGCAAAAGACTAATATTTAGGCATGCAACACGCAATGTAAATTAACACAAGGAGACGCTATAGGCGCGCAACGCGACTCTACAAGAGCGTAGTGCCCAGAAAATTTTTCCCAAGGACTTTGGCAAAAAATTTGAAAACCCTCACTGTGTGTGTAAATGACCAAAGGAGCGGGGAGATGTTGCTTTATAGGGGTTTTATGCTTTTTTGGAAATTTAGAAATACAACCCACTTAAATAATGTTCATTTCTTTTCACTTTTTCTCACTGTGCCTTCGTTTTCTTCTGGTCTTGTAGGTGGGCAATTTTATTAAAACATTTTCTGTTTTTTTTTACTGTTGGGGGCCCCTTAAGGCTCTTTTTAATTTTGACAACCTTCCTAAAGACACCAAGCCTATGCCTCTCATCCCTTTTTGGAAAAATAACCTGTTTTTGACTTTAACACTTATACACAAAAAACTTATCATTTTTTCCATTTCTCCTTTTGACTGATATTATGTATTTGAAACATTCTTTCCTTTGACCTTGTCATTCTTTCTGCCTTTGGTGTCATGGAGTATTTGATCTTCATGTCTGCTCTTCTTGCTCTTCTTTTAAAAACTTTATTTTTTCCTTTTACTGAGGTGGAATTAGTTCTTGTCTGCCAAACCCTATAAGGTAGCTTGAAAATCCTTGAAACCATCTGTTGTGATGAAGGAGGTTTCTTTGTCACTATTTTGACCCTCTTTGTCTATCTTCCCAATCTTCTGAGTTTTTAGGGATACTTTAGAAAAACAAAGAGTGTCATCTCTTGAGTTGTTTAAAGAGACACTTATCAAACTCACTATTTATGTCTAAAAGCCTACACTGATCATTTGAAGGGTTTTTAGGTGTTCTTTGCCTTTGTAACCTTAGCATTGCTCTATTTGCTTGGTCAAAACAGTCACGAATCTTGATTCCCAGCAAACACATACCTTGATGCTTTCTTCTAGGTTGTGAATGGTCCTTTCATGATGATCCTCCTTTTTTACCTTACCTCATGGCTAATCTGATGGCTTTTTGGTCTTCTTTGCAGGAATGTAAGCAAATGGTAGCTGTCCCTCTACAAGATTCATGCTTGAAGCCAAACAAATTTTTAATGATCTTTTTTATTGATGTACAATGTTGCTTATGTGCCACTATCTTTTAGGACCTACATGGATCTTTTGATGGGAAAATTTTCATAACAATCTCTCATGAGATCATGATCTCCCTTGTAAGCTTAAGCCTATTGTATCTTACTACTAGCTGTGGATGCCTTTATGAGCATTTTAGGTCTCCTTCTTTGCCTCTGTTTCTGTTGTTGACCATTTGCAAAACATTCCTGCAAAAATGCTTGGACATGGTAAATTTCTCCTTTGCAGGCTTACTACTTGATCAAGAGGATATCTTTGGAGGTCTTTGATATTCTTTGGACAGTGATAAGCTTCATTCCTTTGTTATCTTGACTTCACCTCTGAATATCTATGGAAATAGTGGATTCAAAACCATGATAGTGCATAACCTAGGTGACCCTCTTTAAATTATTGTAATGCCCTTGGAATAGGTTTTTTGACTAAAAAATTCAAACAGGATTTGGATGAGGAGACAAGGTTTTTGACACTCTATTATGCACTATCATCCTAGACAACTAGAAAACCTTGTTTTACTTCAAAGGGATTTAGAGAGGGAGTTTTGACAACACTATTGCTTGAGGCACTTGGTGAGTAGGGGAAAAATTTTGGTTTACCTGGCAAAATAAGGTATGAAAATAGAGGGCTTAGGCAAACATAGACATAGTGTCATAGGTAGAGGTGGAAAAAATAGTGAGAGTGTGGGACACTAGTCCAGGATTTGGTCTTGTCTGGATGATAGATTGGCAATGCTTTGACAGGGAAGTAGGATAGTGAAAAATTTCTCTTTGAGGAGATTTCTAGAACTCACATGATTCTTGAATTTTTTTCTAGAAATCTAGGACAAAGCATTTAGTCATCTAAACAAGCACAAATTATTTATGACTAACAATGGCTCCACTTGGGGAGGGTAGCTCCTTTTCAGGAGGTGTCTAGAATTTCAGATCTCTTGGTTTATGAAGACCCGTGCATCATCCATTAGGCGGATTTTATTCTTTCTTTTGCTGCTGCTTTCCCTAAAATAGTGATTTTGAAGATCTAAAAGCATGATTAGCTCAACTTCACTTTTACCTACCCAACCTACTCACCTAAATTTTTTTCTTCCTTGGGTGCGCTTGAACTGGAAAACCCACTGACATTTTATTTTGAAAGTGAAAACAAACTATCTAGTTCTACACATATCTCTTCTGGGAGTTCAGAATAGGCTATTGAACTCCTTTGATTCTCTACCTATTCTATTCAACTATCAAGGTTAAACTGTTTGACAGGATTCATTCACTAAGCTAAAAACATGAAATTGAAAACATGACTAAATCAGGATTAGACAATCTAATTTATCATGGATTTGTGGCATAAAAACAAGCTGCACACAAATGTTATTTTTGTACAAAATAAGACTAGAAAAATTAGGGCTAAGATACATAGTTTGCTATTCATCCCTGTTTTTCTCCTTGGTTCTGTTTTGAGCATGTGGAACGAATATCTCTCTTTCCCAATCTATTTTCTTTGACAATTCAAGTTTCAATGTTTTGACCACATTCTTTTCACTAACTTATCAACAATAAATTTAAGACATGTTCAACCATGATTAGGCTAGATAGTTGAACAAGATATTCTTTTTGCACCAGTAGTGGCATTTAGGTTTGCACACTTTTAGTATTACTATTTTTTTAGGTATAGGGTTGTACATTTTCTTTAGAATCTGCCCTCTTTTCCATTTTTTCTATTTTTTGTATTTTTCTCTCTTTTTTACTTTTTCTTCACACAATGGTATGTACAATGAGTGAAAATTTTGAAGCTAAGGATCTTGACAAACGTAGTGTTTGAGCATCCTGTCTTCAAAAGGATCTCCTAACATCTTTTGTTTATTCAACTCTTGAAAATAGAAAACATAGTTACCTCTATTTGACAACATGGTATAAGGATTATTCCAAGAGTTTTCAGAAAATCCATGATCCCCTTGGTGCTTCTTCTTTGACCTTTGCTCTTCAAATCTGTTTGAGTCAAAGATCCTCTTAAAGTAGGCAAGGTATTCTTTATCATCTTTAAAACAAATGATGAAGTCATCCATGTACACCATAGTAGAGAAATTCAAAAATGAAGGCATATTTTTTCGAAGAGTATCTCTAGCACTTTCTATCCTGGAAGGTATTTTTTTAAGCATGCAACTATCCCAAGTAAATTTGAAAAAATCTTTGAGCTGATTGATCTAAAGTGGTATCATCTGATGGTAACCTGAAAAACTATCATGCAATGAGATTTGGTTAAAAAACCCTACCCTTTGTAAAGTATGATATTTTTTGGTAAAATGGTATTTGTTCTTTTGGAAGGGTTGCTCCTGGTACCTAAAGTCTATACAAAGCCTATGTCCCTTTGCCTTCTTTCTAAGTGAACTCAACTGCTCAAAATTTTTCTGATTCTTTTTGAAAGGAATGCTTTTTAGAACAATGGTTGTGTTACAAGGTTTAGACTAGCCTGCCTACACACATAAGCATTCTGAATTTTTTTGCACAATCTTGTATTCCTTTGTTTTGTGTGTAGTGATAAAATTTTAGACAACTTAATTATTTCAGGCTTCTTAAGTTTACCCATGCTATCTTCCTCTATATCAGCTTTAGCAAAAATTTCTTTGGGATCTATAGCAATATTTTTGAAAAATGATAATTTTTCTGAAAGGGAAAATTTCTTGGATGATGAAGTATCTAGGTAAGGAAAAAACATCAGACTGTCTTGTTCTAGATTCCCAAAGATTTGTGCTTTGTGAGGGTATTTCATTTTGTTTGGATTAGCAACATGAGGAAGTTGTGTTTTTGTGGTTTTTCCTTCCTTTGAGCAACCTGTTTCCTATCCTAGACTGGTTTTTGTTTCTGGCATTTCATTTTCAATTTGCAGAAAATCAAGTTTGGTTTTGTTATCCTGTGGTGTTTCAAGATCGTGATAGTTTTGACTTTCGAACTCATCATAGAGGAAGTGATCTGATTGTTGTAATGTGCTTAGATCTTCCCAATTTTCATTTACTTGCTCATCAAGGTCATTTTCATTATACAAGATGAATGATTCCAAGTCTAAATGAATGGAATAGATAGGGGTGTTGTTGGGTCTATCTAGGTTGCTTACCATATATTTCATATGAGATTCCTGATAGAGTCTCCTAGTTTGGTTAAAAATCGGGATGGTAGCATAAGACATGTCAAGTTGGAGTTTTCCCAGAAGTTTATCTCCCTAAGATCGGGACAAAGGCATGCCATATTTGGGGGGAATGTCAGCCACGACTATATCCATGACCAGGCTCTTAGCAGGGATTTGTGTCAGATTGACACATAAGTCTTTGATCAGGCCCAAGCATTTAACCCTACTTGAATCGAAGGAATACAGATCTTTTTAGGGCCTGGTTATTTCTAGGCCCAATCTTTCCATCACTACCTTCGACAGAGGTTGTGAGAGGCACTACAGTCTAGCATGGCATTATGTAGGATTTTTTCGTGTATGTTTAGGCTAACATAGAATGGGGTAATGGCTCCTTCTTGGTATTTTCCATCTACTTCAGGTCCAAACAACAATTTTGGTTTATCATATGTCAAATTCAGAGTATTGGTATCACTTCCTATGTTTAAAACTTTCAAAAATTGGGAGTGGTACATATCCTGAGCTACCAGTTCAATGAGAGGGATGGTTATTTTGATTTAGAAATCTCTCCTTAAAAACTGAAAGGTACTTGAGTTTTGGACATATTTACATCAGTTTTATCAGCCATAAATTTTTCCACATTTTTAATTTGCCGATTTTGATTTGGGGCTTTGGTAAGTAGATTTTTCTCAGGGCCACTAGCAAAGGTGCTAGGACAGCTTGTGTCAACACCTGGTTGGCTAGTTTTATCCTTGTTGGGGTTAGTTTTCTTAACAACAATGTCTGATTTGTTTTTCTTGGAGTTGTCTTGGTTTTTCTTACTCCTAAGATCATATTGTCTATTGAATTCCATTATGGCATTTTCTAATCCCAATTCATGGTCTTTGGAATCTTCATATCTTGTTTCATCTTGGTTTGTGGAGAAAAAACCTTGTTCTTCTTGTGTGAGAAAAACCTCATCCTCACTATCAGAGCCTATTAATTTTAGATTATTTTCATCTAGTTGTTCAATATCTCTTTCGCCTTCGTCAACATAGTTATCTTGGAAGGGTGGCCTGATTTGTTGATCATTTTCCCTTGGTCTGTTTTGGGGCGAGTCTCTTCTAAAATTTTGATTCCAGTTTCTGTTTTGGGGATTTATTTGGTTGTCCCTAGGGGGTGCTTTTTCATTTATGCTTATTCTCTCCATCATTATTTCCATGGTCCTAAGAATATTGTCCATCTTGGAATCAGAGGAGGAGGTGGAGGGCACAGTGTCATCTTTGTATGTTACTCTATTTTCTGATCTTAGCCTAGCTCTTTTTTCAATTAAGTTGGCCTCTACACTTATAGCTCCTTTTTGCATGTCTTATAAAGTTAGGGGCTCTCTTTCTCTTAGTTTATAGGCGATGTCGGAGTGAAAACCCTCCGGGAATTTAGCTAAGGCTAGGCCTAATGGGGGTTTAATTTTTGGCGGTAGTGCGTTGTAAACACTATTGAACCTAGTGCAATAGTCTTAGACACATTCTCCTATGTTTCTTTTAATATTGCTATATTCCGAGAGGATTTGAAGAGGGTTTTTCTTGATTTCCCATTTGTTTATGAAGGTTTGGTAAAGGAAAGGGAGGTCATGTATAATTTTGGGAGTTACGCTTTTGAACCATTTCTTAGTTTCTCCCCCTAGACTTTGGGCAAACATCCTCATCTTCAAGGTTTCCTCTTCTAATTCCATGTAGTCAAAAGGATAATTCATTCTATCTACATGTTGTTGGGTAGTAGTGGATTAAGCCATGGTGAAGAGTGGGATTTTAGATTGGTAATCATTTGGAAAAGGTACTAATGGTTGTGGTAACACAAGGGGTGCATACCATGCTGCCATGGTGGGAGCTAATGGTGGATTTACAAGTGGAGGATTTGTGCTATGAGATGGAGTGGTTTTCATAGTGGTGGTGTGAATGGGTGTGGCAGAATTACTTGGACCAGTAAACTGATTCTGAGCAGACTTGGGGTGAAATGTAATATCCCAAAATAGGGAATTTCTACAATAATAAGAATATCTTAAGATATTATTAAGTTGGAGCTTTAGTAAATCAAGCACATAGTGGTTTAAATCATCTCATAAGATGTGAAGGAACATATAATTAGAAAATGAATCATCAGAAACAAGAATATGGCCTATACACTCCTTCCAAAGTGGGGAAATGCAGCAATATAGGGCATAAAATGGTTGTCTTCAGAAAATAACACTATATATGTGAGAAATGCGACTTGGATCCCTTAGAATATACCATATCAAACTCAAATCCAAAATTGGAGCAGAAACAAATCCCTCTAGCCAACATAAACAGATCTCCCAAAGCCAATATGACTCAAATAAGCCCAAACCCCATAACTTAACTCATGCAGAAAGGACTGAAGCATGTAAAACATTATTTTATCAAGGGTTTATACAGAAAATAATGAGAAATAACATATCTGGAGTCTACAAGCATCCAATGGCTGATAAAATGGAGATTCCTTCCTCTTTATACATAATAAGAATAACCCGGCAAGGGTTTCAAGAAAGTATAATGTATAAAAAATCAGATCTGCAGATCTCGATCTGTAAAACATAGTGATACTACAGATATGTATAAATATAAATAAAATATACAAATAATAGAAGAATAATGCTATACAAAGCCTTCTGGGAGAAGGGTTGACCCTTCCTCCAAGGAACTAGCTCAGGATCAGGGGTCTTGACCCTGCTACTGCAACTCTGGGAAAATTAACGCAGTTTCTGAAAATGACTGCGTAGTAGATGATGTAGAAATATTTTTCCACATGCCAATATGTACAATAAGCTCAGAAATCTCCTTTATAGATATTGCAAAGAAATGGGATCTCCCTCCTCTGAAAGATAAGCTCAAAAGCTGGTGTTGTAAGTCTTCCGCTGCAACACCCTGCAACACAATGTTCCCTGCTATAGGAATAACGTTTTAGCTGAAGGAGGATGCTTGGCATCAAGCCTAGATGTGGAAAAATGCTGAAAAATTCTCCTCCAAGAGTCCTCTCAAGGAAGGAGAAGGAATCCCTAAGCAGGAATGCCTTGTGCTAAACAACACTGCATACTCAACTCAACAGCTAAAGAATGCTCAATATTCTAAGAGGACCAAAATAAATTATCCATAAGCTAACCCAAAATGCTTACTATTTTCCTCCTTATAAGTTTTGTGATCCTCCTCACCTTGGGTGCCACCCATTAGGGTTTCCAACACCATATGATCACTTTCCCTCCAAAACTGTGTTGTAGCTCCATCAAAGCTACTCCTCCATATTGCACTATTGACTTAGTCAAATTGACTGAATAAACATGGTTCTCTCCTTGTTCATACATGGAAAGTGAAAAATCCAGCCACTAGGATGTCCCCTTTTCACACCAAGAGGGATTTTATGCTAATACAAGACAAGTATGGGTCTCTTTCCCCCATTTATTCACCTACTAAGTGCAAGAATGAAAATTGAATATTCCTATTAGTTGCATGCTAATTTTAGGAATATTACATTCCTCCCCTCCTAAATGTTGCTTGTCCTCAAGCAACTGCAAGGATAGAACTGGAAAGTCTCCTTCCCTCTTCTTGTAGCATCCTCCTATGATGAGCTCTCCTAAAGAATAAGATGTTGTCTCAACAATGAAACTCCATAGTGCCTCTCCCAAGCATACAAGTTAATATTTGGTATACATCCCAAATGGATATCATCATGCAAAATTAAAATACTCAAGGAGACAACTATGTGTTGTCTAGAGGTCCTCTCAAGGCATGGAGTTTTAAGTGCATGGGAAACTTTTATTCCCAAGTGAAACCTCCACCCCCAAGTCATCATCCATATAAAATGAGTCACCCTCCAACATGGCAACTCATGAAGAATCTCCTCCACCTTTGGCTCATGAAGTGTAGGTGGGCTGAATAGATGAACATGATAGGAAAGAAGGCCTATCCCATGCTTTCCACCTCTTCACTTATGATAAGTGTAGCTGGCATGTTGACCTTGGGCTGCAACATGGTTGCCCTCAAGTTGCAAGAAGAAAATTGAATCTCCAATGATCCTCTCTCCAATGTCATGAGCCATTCCAACCCAAACCATTCCATACAAGATGAATGGCACATCATCACCATATGGCATCCAAATCAGAAAAATGCTAAAGGTTGTGTGCAAGTTTGGATGGTACAATTGGCTTTCCAAGTGGATACTACACAGTCTTCCCAACTGTTGTTTGAGAACATCATGTGGCAAGTGGTTCTTCAATAAGTTACAAGTTGTGCATATTTGTTTCTCCACCATGGGGTAGTAAGCAGCAATGGATATCAGTTTTACATAATCAAAATAGCAATATACTTTCCCAAAGTCATGTATATATGGGCTACTAGCATTAGAAATATTGGCCCTAAAATGACCATGAGACCCAAAAATACTCTTGCTCTCTTGTGGAGCAATGCACTGTTCATATATGGTGAGAAGATAGAAATACTCAATAGAGTAATCAACAAGTACATAAATGCATTCCTTACCATACATAATGAGTAGGCTGAAAGCGAGGTCCATGAATGATTCCTCCCATGATAATCTCCTCATAAAAATCTGCAAAAAGAAGGGATACATACTCTTCTTGGAACACTCCATCAATAAGAACATACTCCCAAGTGACAGCGTTGTAGGCCTTAGTGATAAGGCTCCTGTCACTCCATGACTCCTCCCTCTGAAATTCCATATGCCAAACCCATCCACCATCATGCTGATATGTGATAAGCTCTTCTTCCTATATGGAAGCCTCTCATAATCCTCCAATGTTGAAGGGTAGCCTCCTTACACTTTGAATGTGCCTTCCTTCTCTCTAGAAATATCATGATAAGTATGGGAAAAATTCTGCCCATACTTTCCCAAGTGTAACCACAACAACAAAAACTCTTGTTTCTCCCTCATCTCTCCCTCATACAAGCCATAGAGTAATATCATGATGGTTGTCTTGTATGATGCCCCATACAAACAATTCTTATGTTGTTTTATCATATGGGTGTCATGCCATGCCTCCATCCACCACATATCTCCTGACAAAGGGTATGACCCAAGATGGTCAAAATCTCTCAAGAATAGCCAGCGCAGCTTTGCTTCTCGTTGCCCTGTGTCATAGATCTACAAGTGGTTCACCAACCTCTTGCTCTCCATCCACCTCCATTCATCAAAATGTGGATGCCTCCAATCATTCTCGCCCTTGGTATCTTCCCAATGAAGACTACCAATCTCCCAAAGTAGATTTTCTCATTACACCTCATGGGAATTTGAGATGTAACCCCTCAGAGATATTTTAGAAAATATCTCTCATCAATGATCCTCTTGAATCCATAAGGACCCAAGTGTGCTGAAGGTAAAAAATCATCAAAAAGTGGCACAACACTCATTATGCCCTCCAAAATCTTACATCCTAACTCCTCATGTTGCATGCAACTCAATAAGGGTGTAATGGAATGAATGTTTTTAACTCCTTTGATTAAACCAAGGTTGCACAACACAGTGCAATATTGTTGCTCCACATCAGCAATGTGTTTTGATCCTTGACCATGTGAAGACAAATTCCCAAGGTTTCCCATAATATTTTCTGAAATGATAGGAAATGGAAATATATGCATACCTTGGTGAGTCTTGGGAACATCTTTTATGGCTTCAATATTTCGTCCCTTCAATGTGTTGGCTGATCCAACTGCTGATATGGATGGTTGCCCCCTCATGAATGTGACAATGTTGATAAAAGTCTCCTCAAGTGGGGATGAGGAATCCTTCTCTAATCTTTCACTGTCAAATATTCTGATCACCCTTTGCACGAAATATACAAAAGTAGATACTCTTGCATGACTCACATGGCTGAACCACCAAGAGCTTGCCTTACCCTCCAAGTGCAGCGCTAAGATCTCCATAGCCTCTTTTTCCACTACTGGATGTAGAAGGAAAAATGCTTCTAACTTCATCACCCAAACACTTGTTTTACATATGGGTGATCCATAAAAAGTGGAAAATAGAAACCTATTTCCCTTCACCATCATATTGTTGTATGGCCTCCTTTCTTCTTTCAGTTGGATAAATTGAGGAAGATCTAGAGTCTCTTTGAAAGCTCTAGGTTGGCACTTGTACTCTGCCAAATATACACTCAGGATATCATGTTCTAAGTGGTATTCTTGCTCTTCGCTCCCTCTATGAGAATAGGAAGTTATTGGGTCTTATTATTTCTCTTGAAACCTTCTAGAGGTCTCACTACAAATTTCTCCTTCTTGAAACCCTCTGGGAGTTTCATTGCATATTTCTTCTCTCATCTGTTTAACCTCCTTGGAGAGCCCCTTCTTAGATCTAAAAATTGATGAGAGTAATCTCATCCTCTCCGTAATTCTGATCTCCTCTTCTTCTTATCTTCTAGATTGGATCTGAAATCCATAGGCTGAGCCAAGATGGCAGCTTTGATACCACTGTAATATCCCAAAATAGGGAATTTCTACAACAATAAGAATATCTTAAGATATTCTTAAGTTGGAGCTTCAGAAAACCAAGCACATAGTGGTGTAAATCAGCTCATAAGATGTAAAGGAACATATAAACAACAAATGAATAATCAACAGCAATAATATGGCCTATACACTCCTTCCAAAGTTGGGAAATGCAACAATATAGGGCATAAAATGACTGTCTTCAGAAAATAATGTTATATATGTGAGAAATGGGACTTGGATCCCTTATAATATACCATATACAACTCACGTCTATAATTGGAGTAGAAACAAATCTCTCTAGCCAACATAAATAGATCTCCCAAAGTCAATATGACTCGAATAAGCCCAAACCCCATAGCTTAACTCATGCAGAAAGGACTGAAGCATGTACAGTGCTATTTTATTAAAGGTTTATGTATAGAAAATGAGAAATAACATATCTGGAGTCTACAAGCACCCAATGGCTGAGAAAAATGATATTCCTTCCTCTTTATACATAATAAGAATAACTCGGCAAGGGTTTCAAGAAAGTACAATGTATAAAATAGCATATATGAAAATCTAGATCTGGAAAACATAGTGATATTGCAGCTCTGTATAAATATACCTAAAATATACAAAGAACAGAATAAGAATGCTATACAAAGCCTTCCGGGAGAAGGGTTGACCCTTCCTCCAAGGAACTAGCTCAGGATCAAGGGTCTTGACCCTGCTACTGCAACGCTGGGAAAAATAACACAGTTTCTACAAATGACTGTGTAGTAGATGATGTAGAAAGATTTATCCACATGCCAAGATGTACAATAAGCTCAAAAATCTCCTGTACAGATCTTGCAAAGAAAGGGGAGCTCCCTTCTCTGAAAGATAAGCTCAAAAGCTGGTGTTGTAATTATTCCACTGCAACACCCTGCAACACAACATTCCCTGCTATAGGAATAACGTTGTAGCTGAAGGAGGATGCTTGGCCTCAAGCCTAGATGTGGAAAAATGCTGAAAAATTATCCTCCAAGAGTCCTCTCAAGGAAGGAGAAGGAATCCTTAAGAAGGAATGCCTTGTGCTAAACAACACTGCATACTCAACTCAACAGCTGAAGAATGCTCAATAGTCTAAGAAGACCAAAATAAATAATCCATAAGCTAACCCCAAATGTTTGATATCTTCCTCCTTATAAGGTTTGTGAGACTCCTCACCTTGGGTCCCACCCATTAGGGTTTCCAACACCATATGATAACTTTCCCTCCAAAACTACATTGTAGCTCCATCAAAGCTACTCCTCCATACTACTTTGTTGACTTAGTCAACTTGAATGAATCAACATGATTCTCTCCCTGTTCATACATGGATAGTGCAAAATCTAGCCACTAGGATGTCCCCTTTTCATACCAAGAGGGTTGTTATGCTAATACAAGACAAGTATGGGTCTCTTTCCCCCATTTATTCACCTACTAAGTGCAAGAATCAAAATTTAATATTCCTATTAGCTGCATGCTAATTTTAGGAATATTACATGAAATGAGCCAAAGTGGTGGAGAAGTTGGAAATCGGGTGGTGTGGAAGGAGAAGCTTCTTTGCTAAGACTCTGCTGCAAGTCTATGGGCTCAAGATTGGTATGGTCGATTCTACTTTGTGACTTGGTCCTCAAAAGGTTTTTAGTATGGTGCAAGTCAAACTGGGGTTCTTGGAAGGCTGTAAGCTATTCAGGTATATAGCTTGCTTTATGAATGGTCCTATTAGTAGCTGAGTTTCTAGTTTTAGAAGTATGCCACAAAATATTTTCTGGGTCATCAACTATATTAGGAGGGTTCGGATCCAGATGAGATCTGGTATTGATTCTTCGTGGAGCCAAATTTCAAACTCAAAATTTTGAGAGGTTGAAATTTTTTGACTACTTTCAGAAGGCTGACCTCTCTAGGTGCTATCAAACTCGCACAGTGTGTGACTAGGTTTCTAAACTTCTCAGGACTAGTTTGATGTAGTCCTATAGGAGTCTATAGATACTTAGAAAAATTAGAAGGCCTACTGGAGGCTAGTGGAGTCGCCAGGTGGATATTTTTAGTTGTTTTAAGGATATGTTGTCTACGGTCCACCACCAATACTGAAAAAAGCCAATCTAGAAATGTTTTGGGGTTTTTTCTGAGTTTCTATATGCAGCCCTTAAGGTATGTAAGAGTGTCCTATAGCTAAGTCATCATTTTTCTATGATGGTGAAAAAGCTAGATTCTACTTTTAGGCTATCAGTTAAGTTCTCTATGATTTGACGAAGGTTTCTGAAGTCCTAGGGGATACTTAGTTTGTCACTGACATCAGAGGTTGCATCATAATCACCATTGTGTCAGTGATAGTGATGAGGTAGCTATAAATCATAGGATACTGTTTGATGAAGTGATTCTGGATTCCTAAGGGGTATTTAGATTGTTATGAACTCAGAGGGTCCCACCGTGATTTCCATTATGTTATGGTCCCATGATTTGGTAGATTGGTAGAAAAAATGACAGGGAAACATCAGACCAGTCCTTGGAGTCCTAGGACCTAGCCTTCCTAGACTCAGAGAGGGATCTCTCTATTATGCGAAGGATGTGAACTTGTTCGCTTTGGATGATTGATTTTAGGCTAGTTTTTAAGTGTAGTTTATTTGTTTATTTTGGGTTGGGGTAAGATGATCAAGTAGGATAGGTGGAAATGAGAGGTTATCAAATCAATAGGGATATGGGGTCAGATGAATTTAAGGGTGTCTAAATGATGAAACAGAGTGTATTGCAGAGCCGATTTAGAAAGGTTAATGGATCCTTTAGGTGATGTATGAGGTGTAATGAACATTAAGTTTGGGAAAAAGCTAAGAGGTATTAAACATATATAGTCTTAAAGCAATAACTCATGAGGTAGGGAAAACAATAAATCTCTATAAACAATACTCAAACTAATAAACATGTAAGATGAACATTCTAGTGAAACATAGAAGCATTAGAGCTCCTAACTTTATAAATTCACCTTCAGCTTTTGGGAAAACACATAAGATAAAAAAAAAACTCAATTTATGGAGAGGGAACCCCTAAACAACATATATCAAGTTATTGGGAACTCGGAAATAAGTTGGTAAGCATGGGCAAAGGGCAAGATCGAAATGAGACCTCTTTTTCTTAACCTAATCAATCATATTCCATAGAAAAGCTTCAAGATAGGGTTTTGAAAACTTTAAATAATTAGGGTATATCATGAATCATATTTATAAGCTAGCATACTAATCATTCATGAAACAAAAACAATTTTTAGTGGGCCTAAGCAGCAGTCAAGAATTCCTTAAGATGACTAAAAGAGGAAAACATTAAGGCTATAACAAACAGAAGGTTTGAGGTGCTTCCATGAGCATGTATCAACCTATACTTTTCTGATCTATAGCAACCAAGAAGAATGAAACAAAAATGAGGACAAGAAAACATTAACAAGTTAAGAAAACATCAACATTCACCAAGCTATGGAATCCTGCAAACAGGCTTCTCCATCATTAAGCCAAACAAGCCATTCATTCACTTCATAAAACCAATTTCTTCTCCAAGCTCATAAAACCATGTATTTATCTTAAACACATCAAGTCTCAATCATTTACAATGAATTTTGATGCCTTATATAACAAAAAAGGAAGAGGAGATCCAAAGAGAGTATCTAGAAGCCTATTGGCCCAAAAGAAATATCCTAAGTTGTCCTTAAGGCACAAAAATATCTAATAAATATATTTTCCGAATATAAATGGAAATAAAATTGACTTCTAGGCCTGATATGCCTAAGAAAACTTTCCAAACGCACATTCTGCCCAGTCACACACAGAAGCGCAGCACACTGTGTCAAAAATTGTAAAACTTGCCAAGAGCGCAGCGCAGAAATAGGTCTTTTTGCAGCAGTGTTTTGGAGACCTTCCCGATGTCGGAAAAGGCTCGGAGATGACTCGTTGGAAAGCCCTTGAAGTATAATTTCCAGATCTACCTTTTATTTTTCAATCTGACCTCTGCAAGTTTCCAAAAAAGTGGAAAAATCTAAGATATCCAAGAGCGCAACACATGCTCATAAAAGTGGGTAGAAAGGTGAAAAAATGAGTGTTTTTTACCCTTTTGAGGGGTCAAAACAACTCCAATTGAGCTGAAAATTGGTGAGCATGGTCCTATAATGATGGGGAATCGAAAAATGTAAGCTTATCCTCCTGAAGATTCCTTGGGAAAAAGTGCAGAACAGGGTGTGATGCGCTCCTAGCCTTAAAATTTGCAAAAAACAAAAAATTGTTCAATTGCTCTCAAAATTGGTAGGTAGGTGCCTCATGGGTCCTTGGAGACCTATAGAGAAACTTGGGCCAAAATTCCAACCCTAGCTTTGTCCTTTTCATAATTTGGTGTCAGGCCCTCATTTTGGGTAGTTTTGAGCTTTTTCCTTGCAAAGTGATCTCTCCGTTTATAGTGCTCAGTCATTCTCCTTTGCAAGCTCAATTCTTTGTTGGCCTTCACCAGTTTGGCCTTTAGAGTATGTTGGCTCTCCCAAGCCATGATTCCCTATTATGCTCAATTTCCATGGCAAGGAGTTCAGTGAGGGGAAATTTTTGTGCTTGGGCTAATTCCTCCTCTCTTTGTTTTTCCAATGCTTTCCTAAGACTCATAGTCTTAGGTCTCCTTCTAGTATGGCCTTCTTCACCTCGCTTATGGGTCTTAGGTCTCCTTCTAGTATGGCCTTCTTCACCACTATCCTCCTCATTAGTGCCCCTATATTCCTCCAACCGCACTTGTGAAATTTGAGCTTATTTCTGATATTTGAGTGCCCTTGCTTCATAGATGGCCAACTGGCCACCCATTTGTTTGTTCTGCATCTACAAAAAGTGAATGAGATCCTTAGAACTTTCTAACTCAAATCCCAAGTCTTTGATCTATGCATTGCGGTCTTGTAGAAGATATTTTACTATTCTTGTCTCATTTTCCTCATCATTGTCTATGTGAATGAGCTCAAATTCCCTTTCTTCCTCATAATTGTCCTCTTCCTCTTTCATGTGTTGTTTACCATTGTCTTTCATTTGAGTTGAGGAGGAGTGCATGGCCCTTTTCCCTTTGGAGGCCGAAAAAACATGCCTCTCTCCTCTTTGATAGGTAAAGGTGAAAGGTGCAACAATTTTTACCTGCAAAGCTTCATCAGTAATGACCTTAGGGTTTTTTTTCTCTTCATGGATTATCTTTGTGTGTGCATCTTCCTTATCTTGCTTTTGGCTACCCCTTTGATCAGCATCCTCACTATCCTTTATGCCATTGTCACTATCAAGATCCTTAGGACTGTCCTCCTCTATTTTTGCAATGTTAGAGGCGCCTTGATTTTTGTTGGGGACATCTTTATTTCCATGACTGTCCTCTTCCTCATATTTTGACCCACTGTATTCATTTTCAAATTGATCCTTTGTATCATTGTTTGCATTCTTTGTAGGGTAACTGTCTTTGGTACCTTCATTACTCTTCCCGTCACTGTGAGGGTCATTTATTTCTTCACTAGGTGAGTTCCTTTAGCTTATCTCTCCTTCACTGCCCTGCTCATTATCTTCATTACTTGGCCCTTTGTCATCATTTTCTTGCCTACGAAAAAAAACTTAAAACTTTGTTTCTTGGTTGTCTTTTCCATTCTTGTCACTGTAATTTTTTTTCCTTCATTTCTTTCATATGCCTCCTCCCCAATGTCTTCATATGTATTTTCAGTGTCATTGTCTCCATCATAAGACCCATTTTTTTGGCTCTTTTTCTCATTATGGGGCTCACTAGTTTCAACTTTGTTTTCTTCTTTATCAACACACTCATATTTGTCATTGCCTTTATTAATTTCTTCTTGGCTATCTCCCTCTCTACCACCTTCCTCTTCTTCACTTTTTTCTTCATTTTCATCATCCTTTTCCTCACTGTTTTCTTCTTTTTCATCACTGCTTTCTTCATGGCCATCACTTCTTTCTTCTTGGCCATCACTAATTTCTTCATTTTCTAATTTCTTAGGGGAAGGTGAATGAGTAAGGTCTATTTGAGGAGATGATTCATGTGAAGAAGATGAACCAAGGTTAGTGGAAGGTGATGGATGTGTGTGAGGAGGATTTTGAGATGATGATGGCAGATTTCGCAAAGGAGTGGGCTGTGGAGTTGTGAAATCATCGTGGGCAATGAAAACATCCCAGGGGATGCCTTATTGTTCTAGTTGGTGTGAGACAATCACTTTTATGAGGGAATGATGAAAAAGGATTGACATTTTTTGGGATGGAGGCCTTTTCTGCATGATGGAAGACATTTTCTCAGTAATTTTGCAAAGATAGTAGGGCATGTGTAGCAGCATGGTTTTGGTGAAGTGCATGAGGAGCCTTATGTGGTATGAATAGACCCTGGAGAACCTACCCTCACAGGTGAAGCATTTCATGATGATCTTCATTAGGAGAGCATACCTGTCCAATAGATGAGAGAAGGGGAACATAGTTTTACAGTTAGCTTGAAAAATTGGTTTCAAGAATGGGTGATAGTGGCTTGGGTGCAGGTGCTTTTGTTTGAACCACCTTTCTCCTAGGCAAGGCATTCCAGTGGCCCTAGAGATGGCATACGTGGTCAACTCAAATTTTACCCTGGTTAGGTGTACTTGATGTTTATGAAGTTTTAGGGCAAAGAGCTTGTTCAACTGAGGGTGACTCTAGAGATTTTGTACCTTTTTACAGAATTCATAGCAACCCAACTCTTGAAAATAGGTCAAAATAGTAGGGGAGGTTATCAGCTCTTCAGTGTTTATAGGTTCAAACCTATTTGGCATCCATCCTTTCATTTCTCTTATAGGTTCAAACCTACTAGGCATCCATTCTTTACCCATGCCTCAAGATCCTTAAAGAGAAATGGTACTACTAATGAAATGATGTGGAAAGGGATCAAAGGAGATGATGAGTTTCTAACTAGGTCAAGGCATAATAGTATGTAGGTCAAGTGTTTTCTTTTAGGATTTCACTACCTTCTCTAACACCAATTCTCAAATTTCTTAGTGGCCTTATCTTTAGAAAGCCATGCATATGCAAGAAAATTTTAAAATACCTCTTGAAGCACCTCCACAGCAGAGGAAAAAGCTCAAAAAACCTTGTGGGTAGAGTTAGGCCACTCCTGAACGTGAATTAGTGCAGAAGTTGCAAAATAGTGGTAGGAGAGAAACACACTTCAGGTGGCTCGGGTCACCATGAACGTGACTTTGTTCAATGTTTGAAGAAGTGGTAGAAGCGCAACACAGTGGTCGGGTGGCTCGGGTCACCCTGAACGTGGTGTTGTGCAAAGTTTGGAGTAGTGGTAGGAGTGCAGCATGGTGGTCGGGCGGCGTGGGCCACCCAAAACCTTCCTGAAGACACCAAGCCTATGCCTTTCAGCCCTTTTTTGGAAAAAGAACCGTTTTTTACTTTAATACCTATACACAACAAACTGATCATTTTTCCATTTCTCCTTTTGACCGATATTCTATATTTGAAACATTCTTTCCTTTGACCTTGTCATTCTTTCTGCCTTTAGTGAAGTGGAGTATTTGATCTTTATGTCTGCCCTTCTTGCTCTTCTTTGAAAACTCTGATTTTTCCTTTTGCTGAGGTGGAGTTAGTGGTTGTTTTCCAAACCCTATAAGGTAGCTTGAAAACCCTTGAAACCATCTGTTGTGATGAAGGAGGTTTCTTTGTCACTATTTTGACCGTCTTTGCCTATATTCCCAAGCTTTTGAGTTTTTAGGGATACTTTAGAAAAACAAACAATGTCATCTCCTGATTTGTCAAAGAGACACTTATCAAACTCACTATTTATGTCTAAAAGTCTACAATGATCATTGAAGGGTTTTAGGTGTTCTTTGCCTTTGTAACCTTAGCATTGCTCTATTTATTGGTCAAAACAGTCATGAATCTTGATTCCCAACAAACACATACGTTGTTGCTTTCTTCCTGGTTGTGAGTGGTTTTCTTGTGATGATACTCCTCTTTTAGCTTACCTCATGGCTAATATGATGGCTTTTTGGTCTTCTTTGCAGGAATGTAAGAAAGGGGCAGCTATCCCTCTACAAGATTCATGCTTGAAGCCAAAAAAAAATTTAATGACCTTTTTGATTGATGTACAATGTTTCGTATGTGCCACTGTGTTTTTAGGACCTGCATGGACCTTTTGATGGGTAGCACTTCATAAAAATCTCTAAAGAGATCATGATTTTCCTTGTAAACTTAAGTACCAGATGTGGATGCCTTTATGAGCTTTTTAGGTCTCCTTCTTCGCCTCTGTTCTGTTGTTGACCATTTACAAAGCATTCCTGCAGAAATGCTTGGACATGGTAAATTTTTCCTTTGCAGGCTTACTGCTTGATCAAGAGAATTCCTTTGAAGGTCTTTGATGTTCTTCGGACAATGATAAGCCTCATCCTTGTGTTCTCTTGACTTCTCCTTTGAATACCTATGAAAATAATGAATTTAGAACCATGACAGTGCATAACCTAAGTGAATCAATTTTACTTATTGTAATGTCCTTGGAATAGGTTTTTTGATTGAAAAAATTGAATCAGGGCTTGGATGAGGAGATAGGGTTTTTGACACTCTATTATGCACTATCATCCTAGACAACTAGAAAACCTTGTTTTTCTTCAAAGGGGCTTTAGAAAGGGAGTTTTTAAACCACCATTGCTTGAGGCACTTGGTGGGTATGGGAAAAAGTTTGGTTTACTTGGCGAAATAAGGTGTGAAAATAGAGAGCTTAGACAAATAGAGACAGAGTGTTATAGGCTGAGGTGGAAAATATAGTGAGAGTGAGGGACATTAGTTCAGGATTTGGTCTTATCTGGGTGACATATTGTCCATGCTTTGGTAGAGAGGTGGGATAGTGAAAAATTTCTCTTTGAGGAGATTTCTAGAACTCACATGATTCTTGAATTATGTTTCTAAAAATCCAGGAAAAATCACTTAGTCATCTAAACAAGCAAAAACTACTGATGACTAACAAGCCTCATTTTAAAAGGTTGGTTACTTGATGGTTATTGGACTGATTTCTGCTATTAAGCTAGTTGAGGAATGCTGGACTGAACTGAAGAAATATCTGAGTTGCAGAGAGCTAATGTACATGGAGTACTGTAACTGGTTTGATCATCAATAATACAGGAATGTTCACAAGATCCTTGAGCTATATCAATGGTGAAGTTTTCCTAAATTGTTATTGTTTTCCTTTATGTTTTCCATTATGTTAATTTTTCTTTGATAAAGAAAAATAAGTTTTAGATTAGGATTTGTTGTTTCAACACCCTATTTCTGTCTGTATTCTTTATATTTATGTTTTCTTATACTGGGTCTAATTGGAAGATTATTAATTTCCTTCTAGTTACATCTGGCTTGTTGTCTTGGAAATGATTCAATAGAGTGAAACCAAGGAAATTATGGTGAACCCATGTTCCTTTGATTAAGACTTGAGATATTGTTTTTAATACCTTTCTTTAAAGTACAATTATTAAAGTATAAACCAGAGAGGTCTATGGTATGCCCTGCCCTCTAGTCTGCCTTGAAATGTTGCTTTGAAGAGTCTTTTGAGAGTTTGTCAAAAGTAGATTAGATTATTTATGTTTGATCTTAGACCACTCCTACTATTATCTTACATGTTTTCTTTATCTAAAATTAGTTCTTGAATTACTAGATTGTTGTCTTAGAGGTTTGCTTATTAAAGTTTGTCCAAAGAAGTCTATGGTTTTCCCTGTCCTTTGGCTTGCTCCAAACAGTTACCTTAAAAGGATTTTCTTGTCTAAGTAGAGCTAGAATATTCTTAACTGACTATAGATTTTCTGCCTTCACAACTTATTATTGTTTCATATCACAACCTAATCTAAGGAATCCATTTGATGTAGTTAGCTTTCCCTTGCCCTATGAATACCCTTGCAAATTTGATGAACAATTAAACCCTTTTATGACTCCATAGCCCAATGGATTGTTGTTTTCTCACTTTTTTTTTTTTTTTTTTTTTTTTTTTTTCAGCTGAAACATTCCCTCAATCAGTCACGCCATTGATCCTTCAATATATCAATTAATCCAACCAAAAACAATAATTCCTTACAACTTCATAACTAGCCTAATATCTTAAACAAAGAGCACAAAGATATATCAATTGAAAACACCTTTATAGAGAGATCCCTCTTTGAATCCAGGAAGGCTAGGTCCTAGGATTCCAAAGTGGTTCTGATATGGCCCCTATATTTTTTTTTCTTGCCACTCTTGCAAATTAAAAGGAGCCAACATAGCCCAGCTCCCATGAGTTGACAAAATTATTCCTCTAGTCCAAACACAAAGCTAGAGTAAGGCATAGAAACATAAAAATGTGGAAAACATGACAGAGGCGTAGACATAACTGGTGGAATACCCCAAGAATATGTGAGAGGTTTGGAAGGATATATAGATCCTGCCAAATTTAGGGTTGGTAAAGATGACATTGCAACATATATTTCCAATTCATATGGTAAAGTGGGGCATGTCTCCTCCATAGAAGAAGAATTATTTTCACTGGGCATGTAAGGAACACACATGTAAAAAGGTTCACTACCATCAAGATTCAACAGCACTAGAACATGGTAGAGAGGGATAGTCAAGGGTGGGTTATATTGTGGAAAATGAAAATTTTCAATTCCATCAGAACTAATATTATCTTTCTCCATAATACCAAATTAAACCCCCCCAACATGAATATGGTCTAATTTTTTTATTACTGAAACTAACCTATGTCTATGAGGTGGTGGAACTTCCCCTTCAGGCTAAAAATATATGATAATGTTGGTTACTTTGTTCAACCATAGTGAATATATGTCTATTATCAAATTATGACAATTAAGACACACCCATGGAAACACTATGACTCATACCAAACAACACTCTCTAAAAGAGACCCTAAAGGTAAACACACATAAAAAAAATATATAGAGGAGGGATATTCCCACTAATGGAGCTTTCTTTATTAAGGCACATGTCGAAAGTTAAGATGTGGTTGAGAGTATTATAATAAGTACTTGTTTAATGGTTTTTAAACCATAGACAATACCCTTATTAGCATAGGGTACCCTCTAGGAGGATCGAGTGAGTTCTTCTGAAATTTTCCCCTGGTAGAGAGAGGATGACCCCATCCCCGTCACCCATGTAAAAGGCTCTTAGAGAAATTCCACTAAGTCTACCACCAAAAAAAAACATCCTTGAGGGAAAATTGACATTTGAGTTCACATACAAGGGTAGGAAAACAAATTCCAGAACCCCCCTGAGAGATCCCTCAAATCAAGTTTTTCTCTTCCCAAGTGGTCCCCAAGTTATAAAACAAAATATGTTAATAATATCATTTGTAATACATCAAAACCATGCCACCAAGACCTACGAAGTAGGTCATGTCACTCTGCTAGCCTTAAGTTTGACCTTGTGATTAACACTTGTGTTAGAAGGCTTTCCTAGATTGTATCACTAAAAATGGATTTTCCATCCCTACTGTGAGATTCTAGGTTTGTTTTTGTGGTCTTGGAGTAGTTATCTTCGCACTCTTACTCCAAGACCCTAGCCTAAACTAACATTGGTGTGATACCAGTGAAAATAAATGATGAGTCAATTTTTTTTATAACATTAATTTTAAGAGGTTGTTGTTTACTTAATAGGGTAGTGTTGTCAAACTCAGATGGTGTGAATAAACTCTTGCTAGAAATAACCTAATGCAACTATATGGAAATGCACAATATTTTTTATTTTTAATTAAATGAAAACCTAATATAGAGGGGTAAATAGTATTTTGCTTTCTTAAATTTAAAAATAATGCCTTCAAGCAATCTCAAAAACCAATCTACCGAAATAATCTAAGTTTATAACAAATCAGACCAAAGAAAACAACCCAAACAAATCACCCAAGAAGAGAGTGAAAACACCACCAAGAAAGAACACAAGACACTCAACATATATAAACTTGGGATTTTGAAGACAAAATTACTCACAAGAAATCAAAATAAATGTGATAGAGAGAAAATGGACAATGCAAATCAAGTAAGGGTTGTAGCTCAATGTATAAGAGAGAGAATGATCTATACAGGTAAAAAAACTAAAACCCTAATTCAAGGGTAAAATATAAAGGATTGGTAACATAAAATATTTTTTAAATATGATACAAATAAAAATCACCCAAATAAACCTTTCTATTCAATATTTTCACTACCAAAACTAATGAGAAACCGAAGCACTGCCAATTTCAAGGAAGAGAAAGCACAAAAATTGAATAAAAACTTGATAAAGAGAAAGAAACTAGATCAAACAAAAGGTAATAAAATAAAATTAGATTTGGGACTAAACCTAGATTGTAAACATATCAGAAAAACATATTTGAAAAATAAGATCTAGATATTGAGGAAAAAATCCCAAAAACCAAGCACAAAATTGCTTCAAGGAAACCCTAAAGTTGGCCAATCAATAGATCAAACTCACAATGAGAATACAATATCAAATATGAAATAAATATAGGTTATAGATGATAGTAACTCATACATCCAAAAATATAATAATAGGTATGAAAGACATGAATAGGTTTAACAAGAAACCTTTGGACAAAAGACCAGATACATAAAAATTAAGATAAATTCAAAACCGAAACAAATTAGCACTGTATCTAAACTAAGACAAGTATCATGAGAAAATATATGAAGTATCAAACAAATTCCTACGGGATAACCCATAAAAAAATATAAATTGACAGAAACCTCAATGGGACAGAGTGTACAACAATGGATGATCCTTGTAGAGAATAGAACCAGATCCCTATGGTTTTATTTATCTATGCTCTATATGTAGTTACATGCTACCAATTATAGAATAAAATTTATCTAAAAATAATAATTTTGAGTGATATCAAACCAAATCCAAGGTTGATTAGAGAAAAAATAGCCCAAAAAAATTCACGTTAACTTAGAGAAGGAAATCAAAGAACAAAAAACCAAATAAGACACAAGAAGAAGAGATCCAATAAATTTAGGGATAACTCTTTGTTAACACTAGAAAATCATACAAGCAGAAGACAACATTATTTAATGTCAGGCAGAAGGATTTACAGGGCTGAAAGGCATTAGACAATCTGGAAAGTATTTAAAAATCTCTAAGGTCTGAGGAAAAATCAAATTTGAGCAAGTCATAAATGCTTTTGCACGCATAATCCTTCGTGAAGAGCGCCTTTGCGTACCTTTTGACTCGAAATGTGCACAATCCTAGGAGTGGCGAAAGTCACTTTCCAGGACCACAAAAAGCACACTCTAGGGCAGTGATTTCACACTTGAATTTGCCTAAGGACAGCCACCAAAGCCTCCTTAGACATCAAAGGAGTAGACAATGAAATATTTGTGGCACACAATGGAATCATCCCCCTCTCTTGGGTCACCATCCACAATGTAACAAGAGAGGGAAGGAGGATTTGAATTCTCCTATATAGGGCCACCAAGAGATGAAGAATTTGAGAGCACATTGTTATGCCCGCTAGAATTTCCCTAGGCAATACCAACAGTGTGTGATATAGAACTGAAGATAGAGGGGACCCAACTATTGGTCATCCAACAAGTTCAGTCCACCACAATAAAGAGAGGGAGAATTTGCAATGAAGCAATCTTAGACGTAAAGACATCCTTGCATCGGGACTTAGAACCCATGTTCTAAGGGCCCTTTAGCAAGAGGGTTAAAGTTTCATTCTCATTTCCTACTAGCACTCAATAAGAGGGGCCAAAAGAGCCACCATTTGGATTATTGCAGTTGTTTGAATCTATTCAGAGCTTTTGTTTAATTTTTTTAATTTTTTGTTTAGTTTTAGTTTATATATGCATGTTATTTCTCTATCTAGTATGCTTATGATTCTAGATTGTTCCACTAACTTGCTTGACTCCACTTATTTTTCTGCCTGTGACCAATAACTTAAGAGGGAAAACCACACCCCTTAATTTGATGTGATTTCGTACATGTGTGCACCAAACACACTAACATAGGATTTACGACTCCACTAACGTTTATTTCCAAGTTTATGTGGTTCTACCTTTTTATAGAGACCCCTGTCTGTGTTGTGGAGTGGAGCTGAATTCCCCCCTTTATATATTACAGTCCCTAGTTCATCCCAAGTGACAAAATAAAGTAGAAAAAATCCAAAAAAATACTTTTGCAGGAATTTGTGTGCTTTTTCCTCCCACAGATGTGCCCAGGGCGCGCATTCAGAGTTGACCCACGCGTAGACATCGTGCCTATTGCAGCCTTTTGCATGCAAAAGACAAAAAGAGAAATCTCTCCCACTTTTCTATCTTTTCCTACTTGTAAAGTGCTTGGTAGCCCATAATACATTTTCCAACACTGGTTGAAGTACCCTGCAACTTGCTAAATCTCACTCTTAGCTACCTTTTGTAGGCTTATTATTAGTTTTATTTCAAGTTGATTTTTGCAAAGTTCACACATAGTTTAAGTAGGGGGGGAAATTAACTTTCATTCCAAAAAAAATTATGTTTTGCAAAATTTAGGTACCAAAACACCTAGATAATTAGCCAAAGTAAGTGGCCCAAGTCCACGCATGTTTAGCTAGTTTCTTTTTTCTAGTGTAAAAGCTATTAATTTAGTTCAATTTTTGCACTAGGATTTTGGGACCAAGATCAAATTGTCAATAGAAGAGCAAGTAATATCTTCTTCCTTTGCACCCTTTGGTGATCCTAGGCAAGCATATGAACACTCTTTATTAAAAACTCACCATCTCCCTTTAGTTTATCACATGGATTAACTAGGAAAATAGAAAGTGACCCATATCTGCACATGTTTTTCTTTTGAGAAAGGAACAATACAACATAGTTTAATAGGGGATTTTGAAAAGGATCATAGAATATCCACACATTCAAACTATGTGCTTGTATAATGTTTGTTCACACACATCCACACACTAATTAAAGAAAATACACCTAAAACTAACTTAACAATCCTCACTAAATTATCCCCACAGGGGCCACAAATGAATTTATAGTTTAAGCTAGGATCAAGGAGGTAGGCATCCAATAAGCTGCCTTGATCATTCTTCATCTTGAAACATAGAAGCTGACTATTTAGGGAGCTTTAAATCCACTTATTCACCAATGGAAAAGAGAACCCGAGCATGACGTAGACCCATTTCAGAGGGGGTTAGGCTTAGGCACAGTGGAGGCACGTATCAGTCAGGGCTACCTGACTTGGATGATACTCGGTACTGTTAGCTAACTTACCAAGAAGCCAAAGACTCAAATGCTCATGTGGGATGGTGGTACTTAGTGGCCAAATATAGGGCATCCTTTCCTTATAGGTGATGGTGCATGCAAGTGCTCGATCCTCTACCCTTACCTAGGTGGATTTTCTTCGGTTGACTAGGGGCGTCGCCAGCTCTTACGAGGCATTGTGCCAGCACTGGAAAGATATATTCTCAAGGCCCAGTTACATTTGAGTGTGCAAGGATGAATAGGTCTCCTAGGATTTTATTATCATATGAAAACAAACAAAAACCACTTTTTTGATTGACTAATCACATAGGATTAATTTAAAGGGAAAATTAATTTTATTTTCGCTTTGTTTTATGTATGCGATTGGAATTTTGCTTCATTAAGGGAATTTTGAGGTCTAAAATGGGCCTCCTAAGAAAAATGTACACCCAAAATAAACTTTATAAGAACCAATAGGATTCAAGATGATGATGTCAACCATGGGGGATGATTTAACATTTTTTAATTAAAAGGGTAAAAAGATTAAAAAATAATAAAATAATAAACCTACTTTTTCAACTCATATTTTCAACTTATCTCCCAAATTTTTTACTCAAATTGCGAGCGAGAGTACTCGTTGGATGAAAAATTGAATTCCTCATCCAAGGAGTACCCATGTTGCATACTTTCAATGGACCCTGCTAAACGAAAAATGAGAAATACATGAAAAAACATGATTGCAAACATGTTTTTCATGTATTTCTCATTTTTATCTTAGAAAAGTCCATCAAAATTATGAAACATGGGTACTTCTTGGATGAGGAATTAAATTTTTCATCTAACGAGTACTCCCACTCGAAATTTGAGTAAACACTTTGGGAGATAAGTTGAAAATACGAGTTGAAAAAGTAGTGTTTTCTTTTTTCCCTCTAAAATTTGATGATGTCGTCAAATCTTACTTTATTATTTCCACTATTATTTTAGAGGAGAATATTGTACAAAAAATAGGCTCTATCCTCTAAAATGTTTCCAAAACCAAATCTAGTCGACACCATAACGGACTTAATGGGACCTCATCGATCTAGGCGTCTTTTGCAACTCCCCCCATTACCGAGAGGGGTTCCAGGTCTTTCGCCATTTAGGTGTCATTATTGGTTCGTCCTTTATTGGGGCATCCTTAGTTGGGAACCCTAGTTGGTCTCCCAACACCACACCACACACCACTCCTTCCACAACCCCTAGAGGGCAGAGGAGTCTGACCCATTCGGGAAGCCAGTCGAATACACAGAAGGGTACGTCATAGACTAACCCTCTTTCTAACTAGAACTTTGTGTTTGTGCAAGTTGCAATGGCGTCAAAATCCCAGTCACCTTTGTTAGCTTCATTGAATCTACCAAATTTAACCAAGCTGACGAATGACCCCATCACAGACAACCCTACATGGCCTCCCATGCCCACGAAGCTCCCTTCAGATATTCCAAATTTCGAAGGAAAGCAAGTGGAAGACCCAGTTAATCATGTCATGACCTTCCACCTATGGTGCTCATCGAACATGATCATTGATGACACTATTCGATTGAGAATATTTCAATGCACTCTAACATGAGTAGTAGTGAAATGGTACGTAGAGCAACCCTATACTTCACATGGAACCTTTTGTGCCCTCACCACTGTATTCCTAACATATTTTTAGTTACCCATTTCCCATGATTCCGGAATGGAATTACTGACACATTTTAGACAAACCCACGCCATCTATATCTCAGAACATATCCACGAATGGAGGTGACATCATAGTTTATGCAAAGATAAACTCGATGAGCGAGTGCTCTTAGACCTTTTCCTGAAAACTCTCACTGTAGAGATTTCAAAGGATGTTGCGCAACAAAGGCCCACATCTGAGGAGGATGCCATCAGCAAAGCCCAACAACTTGAGCTTATTTATAAGAAGTCAGGATATATTTACAATATCCTATCGAACACCCCGTGCTTGCAAACTTATCAAGAATTTCTAGCTGCTTCAAACTCTGCAAATAGTCTCATTGGGTCATTGAGCCAAAGTTACCTAGGCAACAACAGTCAAAACCCCGGTTATAGATATGGTTCGACCTAGAATGTACCACAACCCTATTTTCAAAGTCATCATATGCCTCAACAAAATTTGACCAATAGGGCGCCAGCATATCACTATGGGGGACCCTATCCTCTGGCTCAGGGGACCCACTACGCAGACAGAAACACTGACAAAAGAGTTCCCCTCCAACAGCGAGGTTAAAACCAGGGACCGCGTTATGTTCAGCACCCAGCACAAGACCCGCTTATGCAGAGCAATGCATAGGTGAACTTTGTGCAGCCTTCCTAAAACCATCCACACTGATATAACTAGGAGAACTACCCTCCTAACGTGGTGAATAAATAAGGAAAAAAAAAGCTCAAAGGGAACCCTGGATAGGGGCACAACAACTAGCAATTCCCACCGCGATCTCAGGCTGGAGGCAACTCCAACCGGAATCAGAACAAGGAGCCAAACAATGCCCAATGACAAAGAAAAATGCCACCTTTTCTAACAAACCATTCTTGGTCGATATGTGGTGAGTACAGCCATTATAATTGCCACTGTCCTGATATCCTTGAGCTGAAGAAGCTGCAGAGTAACTGAGGACAAGGAGGATCTTCCCAGCAAATAGATGTGATGAAGGAACCTTTCCCTCATCAAGGGACGGTAAGCACTCAACAATAAAATCCAGACGACTCTGGGAAAAACAGCCACGAAATATACATGACTGGTGAAGAGATGTTTTTCCAAACATAGAATTGCAATTACGACACCCTACCAGACACTAACACATCAGGGGGAAGTACCAGTGCACCGACTACACCTTTGACCATTTCAAAGATGCTTATTGAACCATTGCCAAATATGGTGAAGGGACCCAATAGGCGCACAGGAAACTACTCCAAAGAACCCCAAAATTATAGCATCATCGATGATTTAGCCCAATATTTCGCTACTATGTCAGCTTTGGAAGTATTTCATTCATGCCCAAAACAACGGAAAGCCCTACTTTCCTCATTAGGCGCTATCAACGCTGCTGATATGCACCTAATAGATTTTGACTTAGAAAAATCCACCCCTAGGCTCCCTTCGATGGTCGCCTTTCAGATACCAGTGTCGGTACATAATATCACCATTCACCGATGCGTCATTGACGAGGGTGCATCCACGTGCATCATGTAAAAAAAAAATTGGCAGAAGTTAGGGTCTCCTAATCTAAGACCTTCAGTCATCACGCTTAGAGCATATGACGATCGTCCTTCAACCCCCATCGGCCTCTACCAAAACATCCCAGTGTGCTTATCTGGAAAGACGATCCACATAGACATCGAAGTCTTCGATGCTCACTTGGACTATAACATACTCCTTGGTCGGAGTTATATGTACGTCTTGTCAGCCATAGCCTCCTTTTTCTTCTACATTATGATGTTCCCCCACGAGAGCCACATCATTATTGTCTACCAATTAACGCATAGCGATAAGGACCCCTAACAAACACTAATGTAATTCTACCCTCTGTAGATACATCCTCGGATGCACTATCACGGTACCAAGAATATAGCCTCGGCTAGTTCAAACCGTCATCTATTCTAGGATTATTCCTAAGAGATCCCCCCATTATACCTGAGTCATCACCTGATGTCGCTGGAGCTCCAGTGTGCATGATGTCCACATCAAGTTTCGAAGCTATTCAGGACATGGACATGAGTAGTAATGACACTGAGTCTTTAGCCACAACAGCCTCTCTCACCTACGCCGCTTCCCAAACCCCTTTTCTCTAACCCCCAGATGCTTTCGTCTCCCAGTAGGTTTCGGCAACTGTGGTGTTACCAAAAATATCTTTTGCATTACCCGTTTGGTATCTCATACCCCCTTCAGGGATAGGAGCCACACACATCACCGCCATAGGGTTAAAGCCCCTCAGTCCCCAGGAGACTGCACCTGTCCAAGAAAGGGTCAAAACCATCTCTGTAAAGGAAATTTCCATTGCAAAATCAGTGTTTATGGCTAAGAAAACTGAGAAAAGAGGAAAGAAAATGGAGACTCCTGTTGTATAATGGGAATCACCAATTTGTGCCATATGCGACGTAATAGGATAACCTACCCATATCTACCCAGAGTTGGATGAATTAAAGCCACTCCTTGGCTCTGAGGCAGACATCGTGACGTCGCGTTCCCATAAAAAGGAACCTGCCACCAAAGGTAAAGGCAAAGCATTGCGTACCAATCACGCATGCACTATCTGCAGCAAACATGGGCACTATACCCATCATTTCCCAGAGATCCCATGATATAGGGATGCCTTACACACCATTAAGTGATCCTATCAAGAGAATCCCTCCACCCAGTATACTAGAGATGAACCTCATACTATCTTATACCTATAGGAGGAAAAAAGAGCACCAGAAAGACTCCCAGTCATGCAACCTCCTGTTATAGGCTGCACACTGTGCGTTGAACGTGGTCACTTCCTCGAAGAATGCACAAACCTAGAACTATTCCATAAATGGTATCCTATAGAACAGATTCACTATGTTGGATTACACACAACACAATTCACATGTCCGTTGTGTGTCGAAAATCACCTTTTGTAAAATTGTCACTATATCCCCCGATTCCAGCTAACCCTTGCTAGTTTATGCTCAGCGATAGTCTACCTCTCCCAAGAATATGACATGGATGCAGAATCCACAGATAGTTCGATAGGCCAAGAGGATGTGACGAGTAGATCCATCCTATTCTTGTTAGCTAAAAAGCGACCAGTCAGGGAACCCCTAGTTACCCCCAACTGCTCTCTACAGAGAATACCAACATGCGCGTTATGAAAAATTCCCATTCATGTGGTCGCCACTTGCCCTGATTTAGCAGCGTTAAAATGCTGGTACCCTACCAGACCATAAACTGAGCATGACAGGACCCTTATATCTAGGCTATTTTTCCCGGTATGTCAAGGCAATCACTGTGGACATCATTGTAATTATATCCCAGGAGTCCATCCCCTCATCGATATGATTCATACCATAGAGAAGAAACATGATGATGAGCTCAGGCAGTTTAGAAAGTACATCACCCCTAGGCCAGTGACGCCACACCCACATGGGCGTGATGGAAAAACTAGGACGACACACAAACCAAGCCTAACCTAGGCCAAACCTAGGATAACCTGCAGACTATGTGACCTGAATGACCACTAGGTCAATCAGTGTAGAGAAATGAAGCCCCTTGAAACAGTTTCCGCACAGTCTCTTCACTCCCTTAGAGACTTCTTTCTAACCAAGAGAAGATCACATGCAACTATTGCCGGATTTTTTCAAAATTTCATCATACGATCAAATGTGAGCATCTCTCCAAGCTAAGAGCGGCAAGGGTAGCATTAAGTATACACTCCCCCAAAGAGATATACATGCCCAAACCAAAAACATGGAAGTGGAAGCAGAAGACCACCTCTTCTACAATAGATCCTTTCAAAGCATCCACATTAGGGACAAAGAGTAGTGTTGATACCCATACAATCTATTCTGTTGGCACAGTGGTACCATGCACCATCTGCATTGGCCAAAACCATGCACCAAAGGTATGCCTACTAATGGAAACATTCAGGAACCTATGTAGCACACACAATTTCCATCCATAGGAAATTGATCATCCAAGGGGGGAACCCAACCTTATGTTTATGCAAACTCCCATCATGGATATTCTTCCCCACCGAACTCCAACGACATGATTCACCATAAATGATTTGTATCATCGCATATCAGAAATAGGAATGCAGCCACCCCCACATCCCATGATTTCCATCTTATTCCTATCACAAAAGATCAAGGTACCTTGCGCTTTTGCCTTGATTTCCGCAAGATCCTAAATTTGCATACCACTATCGAACTCCTTGATGATACCCAACCTCTAGAACAATGCCTAGTACAACTAGAGCTCGTTGAAAAAAGCCGACAATAGTCACTGAAACACAATGAGACCCATAATAAAAGGGTAAAAGCATCATTTCACCACCACATCAACCCTTGCTCATTCACCGAGGGAGAACTAGTCCTCCATTATGATGTCGCAAAAGAAGCCCTAGGGCTAGGAAAGTTCGAAACCTTGTGGAAAGGACCCTACATCATCAAGCATTTCCTCTGATAGGGGGCATACATCTTGAGAGAACTGGATGGGACATGCCTCAGTAACCCTGTCAACAGCCTTTACCTCAAGAAATTTTACCCATAAGGGCCAAGATGGCCCTTCCCTAGAGTGAATGTACACAAACCCAACCCCCTTAGATTTTTTACCAAAAGACTTATTACAAAATGCACTCAAAGTTCCACCATAAACCACCAACCTGAACCTTATTTTATATTTTTTGATGGAGCATCAAGATGGTCTCGAAGTTTAGCTGCAACTGTCTGGGTCATCTATCACCCTGACTGATCACCACTCTACGCAAACAGTGTGTGCATCGGTTCAACAACAAACAATAAGGCGGAATATAATGCAATCATCGGACTTATGTACGATGCCCTCCATCACGGCATATGCCATATGCATTTCTACCTTGATTACCAAGCATTAGTTGTTTGGTCTCAATCTAGTCTCCTAAACTGAGCTCATTTAATTGTCAACCAGGATTTGTAAACTGCTGAAGTGAAGTGTACCGTATGTACCTAGGTGCTTGTTTCCTAATGCGTTGTGTGTAGTGTTTTGTGATGTTTTTGGTCTTTTGTGATGATTTATGATGTTTTTGGTCTTTTGGTGGTTTTATGTTCACAAGGAAAATGCCTAGAAAGCTAATGGAAAGGAGATGGTGATTAAAAACAGAGTTAAGCCTAATTGGTTGATGTCAAATGGTAAATGCAATTTGAAACACTGAAGCAGAATCAAATCTAAACTATGACTAAGTAAAAGCAAAGCTTGATAATGACTTTTAAGCAAATGATTCAAAACACAAACTAAACTTGAGAAATGATCACTAAGTATGCAAATCCTCTAACTAAACAATTAAACAACTAATCTTACAATGATGCAACATTTTGTCCTTGACTAGAGATTTGAAACAGATTTGGAGGAAAAACATTGATACCATCCTAAGATCTTCTGTTCTAGGACTAGTTCCTAACTCTATTCTGCAATTTAATTGAATGTCACAAGACCTTACTCAAGAGTTATTGATTTCTTTTCAAAGTAATCTTTTGAGGGAGGACTCTGTTTATGAAATGATAAGGAAATTGCAGAGATACTTCAGGCCTTAAAATGATGTTGTCTTCTGCTCATATGGTTATGGATCAATTGTAGATTTTAGAACAAGAAGATGTTTGTAAATAATGAAGGTTGTTTTGTTAATCTTAACAACTGAAGTAATCTATTGTGCAGTGGATGACAATCTGAATGTGAAGTGCAAGTGCAATGAGTTAATCTAAGAATGAACTTAAGATGCCACTAATCTAGAACAATGCTGAACTACAAGTCATCATCAAACTCAAAACAAAGTAATTGAATATGAGTTAAGTGCAATTAAACTCCGGAGTATCCTAACTATACTATCATGCATTATTCTATGAAATTATACAGTCTGTTTGTCCATCATTGTTGATATTTTGGGAGAGTTCCTTCTTTTGGAAGAGTTAGAACAATTCTGACTGTGTAATTGAGTGCAAATGCAAACATAAAGGATGGAAAGCAATGAAAAACTAAGATATCATATCCATATCCTACTCGTCATTATGATGTTTTGGACAAGCGTTTAAGAGCAAGAACAGAGATGGTACTTAGTGCAAACACACAACTAAATCATTCATTATCACGGTCATGTCTTGAACATCTTAATAGTTTCTTGGAAGAGTTTCTTCTTGTGGAAGAGTGATTAGAACAAATGTAACTGTGATAGTGAACAACAAAAACTACAACTAAATCCTACAATACTATAGCCTTTTCCCATTCATCATTATAATCTTTTGGAAGAGCTTCTTCTTGTGGAAGAGTTAGAATGAGTATAACTACAGTAGCTAATTAAAAACAACTATGAATTCAACTTCTAATCCTACAATACTATAGTCATTTCCCATTCATCATTATAATCTTTTGGAAGAGCTTCTTCTTGTGGAAGAGTTAGAATGAGTATAACTACAGTAGCTAATTAAAACAACTACTAATTCAAATTAAAAAAAAAACGTAAAGGCAGCTAGAATACTTATCTAATTTACGCAAATAAATCCGTGCAAGAGGCAGGGGCCCTCTACCACCTGACGGAATTCAACTCCAATTTAAATCAACGCTTTCAAAACAACACTGTCTGCTTCATTAAAGATGAAATAACTTGAACATAGCACTCTGCGTCTTCAGAAATGTAGCACGGAATCTAAGCAAAATCTGGAATGAAATCTAGCATAAAATCTAACATAGCTCTCGGTTTCCCAAGTGTTTATATAGCAAATGCACATAACAAGACTTGCAACAATTTCAGGAACACTTTCTTTCCTTATCGGAATCACATTAGGACTCTTGAAGTGGCTGTGTGAAGAGGAAAAAGACATCTAGACTGAGACAGTCCTAATAGAAGTCTGCTTTCCTAAATGTGTTCCCACGTTCCAAAACCGTACCCAGAATTCGTTTCTTCCTCCATGATGAGCAACGAACCATGTAGACATGACGTGGATTATGCCCATATGTGGTTTTTCTTGAGAGGCCACCTGGAACATACTCAAACATGAAGGCAGCTGCAGAATCGCCGGTTAGCTACGGAATGTCTGCATTCTGCAGCTAGTTCCGGTCAAAATGCTTTACGATGGCAAAAATCACAAAATTCAACAAGTCAGTCATGTAAATCATTCTAGAAGTAATTTTAACTGTATTCATTGATCAATTGGGTCTAAGATAGAAATGGACAAGGGAAAATGAGGTAAAATGAGGTGAAGGAAAGCACAATTTTGAGGCTCAACACAATTGTCATGGAGGTTAAACCAAACATTTGAGACAAGAGATTCACACCTATTTAGAAAATATTTGCATGTAAAAAGATTAAGAAGACAATTTGAATATATTACATTTACACATGTACCCAGGAGTCAAAACCAAGCAGCTAATCACATAGCTAACAATATCTTAAACTGGAATGCATCTTGAATAAACCATCATACATAAAAAACCAAAAACATAGATATCCATCAGTATAACATCATCCATATGTTAGGAATCTGTAATTTTAGCAGATTGGTAAGACTAAAACTGTAGAAACAACATCGTTTCAACAAACTTTGGGATTCTAGGATCTAGCCCTCCTGAATCCGGAGAGGGATCTCTCCAATAAGTGCAAATATGGATTTGTATTTGAAGTGTGTGGTAATGATATTAGGCTAGTTATGAAGGCTAAGGGTTTTGTTTGTTTTTTGGATGGTTGAGCATGATTGCTATTTGAGGTGGAAAGTCCTAAGTGTAAAGAGTTTCAAAAGTGAGAAGTTGCAAGAAAACAGAGTAGGTTTCAGCCAAAAAGATAGATAATTGCAGGTTTTAGTCCATTGGGCTATGGAGTCATAATAGGGTTTAATTGGGATAGCAAGAGGCAAGAGTGGTCCATGGGGCAATTCATCTATGTCTAAGGATCTCTTTTGAAGTTTGATTTATGGAATGAAATGATACAACAAGAAGGAAAATTAAACAGATGAAGAACAAAGAGTAGCCCTGGATCTGATAAGTACTTTTAAACTAGTCAGCCTTTGACAAACAATTAAGAAGAACATAAAAGCAAACTAGGATCTGGTAAGTACTTTTAAACTAGCCAGCCTTTGATACACTTTCAATAGAAAACATCTTAAAACAAAGGGAAACTTGAAGGCAACTGTTGGAGTAGAAACTAGTGGGCCGGGCTCACCACAAATCCTCTCCTAGCTCTGCTTTACTTGGTTACTTTCAAGACCAACACAAAGGTAACACAGAATGGCCTAAGATCTGGTAAGTACTTTGAAACTAGCCAGCTTTTAACACATTCCAAGGGAAATATTCAGACAGCCTTTGGAAATAAAAATAGGACCAGGGCACACCATATCTTCCATAGTTCATCTCTACTTAACTAATACTGAACATAACATTCAAGAATAATATTCAGCTAAGGCAATAAGACGAGGGAATGCCAGCATTCCTATGCTTAAACTGAATTAAATCATTCCTAAATAACACAGTTTAGAAGAAAACATATAAATAAAGATTTTCAGTCAGAGAAGGTTACTGATATACAATAGGTCCTAACTCTATGCATGTTGTTCTTTATAAGAGAATATGAAACACAATGAAAACAGAAACAAAATAACAAGTTACAATTAGAGAAACATCACCGTCAACATAGACTAGGATCCCATAAATCAGCTTGTATTGATGCTCCAAACCAGTTACAGCTTTAAGTCCAATGCTTTAGTTTAGCAGTCATCTACTCATCTCAGCCTAACTAATCTATTACAAGCAGAACTCCAAGGGCCAGTGAACACTATGTACAATCAGAAGTTTAAGCTCAAATGTATTTCAAAGTTCTACAACCAACAATTTCTTATCTTCTACAGAGGTATTTATAGAAGGATGAGGAGGTGAGATCTGATAAAAGATCTTAAGGACAGTTAATACAGATTCAAGACTTCTCGGCCTTTGAGGGGCTCGATGGAGAAGTTAACAAACATTATGTCTGCATTAACTGTTTTACATTTATGAATTAAGCTCGGTGGGAGCTTTTATTGACTTTAAGGCTCTGTGTTATGTTTGGAGTAACTCTGCAGATATTTTTTGCATTAAGTTTCCTTGCAGTAGTAACTCTCTGGCTGTGCTGAGGCGATTATCTTCATTTGATCAATAACTTCGGCCTCTGTTTTGAATTCTTTGAGGCACAGGTGGCACTTATGGTAGCTGAGGAATCAATTCGCCTCAATTGAGGCGGTGGAGGCCTTTCTGTCAGTTAAACACTTATGATTTTCTTTTAATTGTGTTTTATTTCTGGGAATTAGGATTTTGATAATCATTCTTAGTCATAATTCCCAAATCTGTCTTCAATCTTCTGTTTCTGCTACGCTCGTCTTCAAGACTGATACTCTTTTAACTGTGTTTTTAATAAAACAGTGTCTTGTCGATGTGCAGGACCGCGCAGGGCTCTTTATGGTATCGGCGCCCATAAAGCGTTAATAAAACGTGGAGTGGAGCCCTTTTAATCCCTTTCCCTTTAATAACCATAGGCCAGAAGATCGTGACCTTTGGTCTTCTTTTCCTTCGCAGTATGGGAAAAACCTGTGAAACAAACAAAACATTAAGAAATCCTGCGTAATTAGGTTAAATTGCTTTGGAGGCTTCGGGGAGGAGCGTAGCCATTGGATGAAAGCATCCAACGGTGGAGATCTACGTAGAAAGGAAAAAAGGAGAGCGGGAGAAGAATAAGGCAGAGTGATTTTGGATCGTCCGATCCGGACATGTGGACGGTCCAGATTCAATCGGAGAATCGCAATCGGGGGATCGCAATCGGGGGTGGCGAGCGAATGGAGCGAATGAAACATGCGATGCGACGAAGCGCAAGCAGTCGATCTAAAGGTTAGATCAACGGTGGAGAATGAATCGGGGTATGGCCAATCGGCGGGAGCAACAAGTGGACGCGATATGAAAGTTGCGATGCAATTGAAAAATTCCGATGCGATGGAGCGCTGGCCGCTTGATCGGCTTTCGATCAACAGCGGGGATTTGTTTTAGAACAGACCGGCGGTAAGACCCTTGTAATATATAAAAACTCAAACTTTGGAATAAAACAAAGGTTTTATGCTTCGGGGGCGGAAAATATGTATAAGGTGGATAGGCGCCCGACTGCGGGGCCTTTGGACTTTACGAAATGTAATATGCCCGAGGTGTACATAAAACAAAAGGGACAATCGCAATCAGGCCATCGGGCCTGGTCTTTCAATCAACCCATTTGAATATTTGCGATGCGATTGGCGCCCGGGATCTTTAACACTTGGTCCCTGGTGGAAAGTCATATGAAATGAAAAGGCGGGGGGAGAGTTTATACGTATAAGTCCTGATCGCATCGGAAAGTTTGATGCGGCCTTTTCAATCAACCCATTGTATTTTTCTCCGATTGCGATTGCGCGATCGGTCTTTCAATCTACCCATTTAAATATTCAACACGTGACTTTGGTTTTTTTAGTTTAAACTTTGGGAAAGTGGGTTTTAAGACTTTACAAAAGAAAAATGGATCGAGAATGAAATATCACAAGGTTTAAGCGCCGAGGCAGGCTTTATGGTTTATATGAAAAATAATATAATCGGGGGTCTTGTAACAGAAAGGTTAATCGCATCGAAAATTTCGGACCATGGAAAAGACTTGCGTACATTGAACATTTGCGATGTGATAAGCGCTGTGAGGGGCTTAGCACTTGGTTCCAGGGTGTGGGCATGTGGGGGAAGTGGTTAGGACTTAGCCCAAGGGGGCTTAAGTCCATAGTAATAAAACTTTGTATTTTATGAAATTTTCAAAGTTTTCAATGGATTTTGGAGGTTTCGGTAAGGTTAAAGAGTGAGTCTTTAACTTTGTAAAAGTGATTTTCATGAGGGGAAGAAGAGGAATCATGAAAACAAAAGGGATTTTATGGAGAAAAATGGGAGCAAATGAAGGTTAGTTTTGAGTGGGAGAAGGGGGAAAATGATGGTTTTTATAGCAGTCTTTCACATGAAATTAGTAGAATTTCTGAGTATAAAATGGAAACAATAAATGAAGATTTTGAGACAGAGGGATGAGGCCTTCAAAAGTCTTCAAGAGCCAACAATTTTTAGCAATAAAATTTGTTCTTTGAAGGCTCAAAAAGTCTTAGCCACCTTTTGCTATAACAAATATTATAGGTGGCTAACAGTCTGCCTTGGTTGCTGCTATTGTCATGCTACCCTCTACTGCACCTTGCTTTGCTTTGCTTCCCTAGAAAGTCTGGTCCTTTGCAGCCCTTGAAAATACATGATCTAACTTTTTCTTGCCTTCTAGGATCTCGATATTGAATTTGGTGTATCTCTATTATTTCAGATCCCCAATATGTGATTTTCAGTTTTGTAGTAGTCCTCTGAGTCTTCTTTCCAATGCCACAGGTCTGACCCAATTTGGATTCTTCAAGAGAGAGTTATAAACCCATGCTCCTGATACCCTAATTATGATAACATTTACGAGG